>JANAVB010033020.1:4349142-4634142 GCA_029216955.1 Iris pallida
TTTCCCATTTTATTTAACACGGAGAATGGCATTCTCCGTGTTAGTAACACGGAGAATGGTCATTCTCCTGCGTTTTAACACTAGAATGACCATTCTCCGTGTTAAATAAAACGGAGAATGTCATTCTCCGTGTTAAATAAAACGGAGAATGACATTCTCCGTCTTAATGTAGCACGGAGAATGGCCATTCTCCGTTTAAATTAAGACGGAGAATGTCATTCTCCGTTTTATTTAACACGGAGAATGACATTCTCCGTTTTATTTAACACGGAGAATGGCATTCTCCGTGTTTCTAACACGGAGAATGGTCATTCTCTTGCGTTTTAACACTGGAATGACCATTCTCCGTGTAAACTAAGACGGAGAATGACCATTCTCCGTCTAAATTATGACGGAGAATGGCCATTCTCCGTGTAACTTTCAGGACGGAGAATGACATTCTCCGTCTTAATTAAGACGGAGAATGTCATTCTCCGTGTTACTAACACGGAGAATGCCATTCTCCGTGTTACTAATACGGAGAATGACCACCCTCATGTGAAATTAACATTTTTCGTGTTCTAACACGGAGAATGGCCATTCTCCTGCATTTTATGGTCAGCTGAAACTTTGGAGGGCCATAACTTTTGACTGGGAGATCGAAACGAGGTCCCGTTTGTCGCAAAATGAGCGTATCGTCGAGGAGACTGAAAGTAACAGTTTCATCGTTAGATGGCCTTCCGAAATTTTAGATTCGCAAAAAAATGATGTTTGGACCTCCGTTTTAGCATTTTTGTCGTTTGTCCCAGTCTTTCCGAAATTTTTCGACGAGTTTTTGAAGATTTTTGAGGAGAAAACCTAGATTCAAAAGTGAGCAGCGTAAGGAAGAAGATGAAGTATCGAAACTTTTTTTTAAGAGCAGTTTCGTGGGTGTTTTCAATAAATTAAAAGGAAGGGCAAAAGGGTCATTTGGAACCCGCTTTGGATAAGTTTCTCTAATTCTGGGCACGCGATGAAAGTTTTTTTAGCGGTGGGTTTTACATAAAACTTTTTTAGTTTTTGGGCATTTCATAAATCTTCCCAATTACTATTTTGGAGTGTCTTTTAATATTAAGCACATAATGACATACTCCAAATAACATATCAAATCTATAGTCCAAATTAACCTTCACTTTTCACTCCCTCTTTTTTATTTATTTATTTTTCTCCTTTTTTCCATCTTGGTGGGCCCATATGGATTAATGTTCACCCTCTTGGTGGGCCCAATTGGATTAACGTTTACGAGCTAGTACACATTCTAAATTTGGAGAGCCACTTGGTTTGCTAGCATTTTTCAAGTGTAGGCAAGATCCCACTGCAGTCGTAATTGCTACAAATTTTGACTAAAGTAAAAGTATAGCACTTCAAACTACTCCCACTATGGATACCGATGCTCTTAGATATTAGGATTAGGGTGTATTGTAGTTGGTTAGTATTTTTTTTATAAGACTACGCTTTTCTAGAGTTGTGATTTTTTAGAGTTGAAATTTTCAGATGATTATTTAGAAACCATGTCTAAATTAGTATTTTTACTTTCAACAACAACATAGCAATTGAATATAAATGATAGTTAAATTAATGAGCACAAACAATAAATAAGATACTTTGATATATAAATGAAAGAAAAGTAGCACTAGAACTAATCACAAATAAACAATACCTTAAAGAACCATTAGTGCACACCTTGAAACAAATAAATTTATTTTGAAAGATATTATTTTATGTAGTCTTTATAAAATATTTGCAATCGGAATTTGTCTCGATAATTATAAAACGTACTCTTCAAGACTACTATATGCATCAGCATAACTACAGTTTATTTCAGATAAAACAATTTATCAAGCTTTCCAAACTTCAGAATATTTAATATGTATTCGGTGCTCTATATAATATATACTCAGTTACAACTTGTAATAGAATATATAACTGATCATCTCTAATTTTATCAATTATCTTTTTTTTTTAAACACATGTTGTAGTAGCTAATAGATAACATCATATTGTAAGTCCACATAAACAAGAATGACTACTTTCTAACGTACAAATAACAAATATTTCACATTCACCAATTGCTCTAGTGTATATCTCCAATTACAACTTTATTCGTCACATTTATATACAATTTTTCGAGCATTGTTCAAAGTAGTCATACAAGTAAAATTATGTTCAATTGATATATGCATTGTTCAAAGTAGTCGTACAAGTAAAATTATATTTAATTGATATATCACTTATAAAACGTCTAAATTTAGAACGAGTTTCAAATGATTTTTCGACGCATATTTCAGGAGTGCTAATATTATCGACATTATCGTCTAATTCATCATCTAAATTTTTAATTAAATTATCACTATTTTCGTCATCATCACTTTCATGTAATATATATTGTTCTTTAGTAAATGAAACAACTTAGCGTTAAGAAGAACTAGGACCAGTATTAACTATTAGGTTAGTAGAAATAAGTTGACTACTTATATTAACAATTCTTAGTGACGGCGGAAGAACATAAATATTTATAAACGATGATTGTAAGTTAACTTGAACAAAATTTCATACTTCTTCATCATTTAATAATAAACAAGTAGAGGGGAAAAATGTGTCCTCAAATAAACTCATATCGGATAGAAAAACGTTTGATAATAAATTTAGGTAAATTATCTAACACAATATTTTGATAAGTTAAAAAAAGTTTGGTAAAACCTCATTCGTAAGTTAGCTCATCTAGTATGCCTCCGTACCGACATAATATTCTAAGGTTTTGATCCATGGCGAATAGATATTGTATAGCTTCTAAAATCCGAGCTTGTGAACATAATGTTTTTGAACGAAGAACTTCTAGATGGTATGAAGCTTAGGAACATAGAGCTTGTGAACTTCTGATTGCAGAGTGCGTAGAGAGCTTCTAAATATAAATGAATTTGTAAAATAATGTGTAGAAGAGATTGTATAGAAAGTAGCAGTGTGTGTAGAAGAGAACACATCTCTTCAATTTATAGTGTAACTAAATTTAGCCATTGAGAGAGCCGTCAGTCGAACGTTTGACAGAATTTTGATAGACAACAATCTGTCTGTCTTTTCCCCCCTCTACATATTTAGATAATATTAATAAAATATATTATTATGTAGAAAAAATTCCGAAGAAAAAATGTACAAAAAGCAAACACAGGCTTCACAGTGCAAAGACCTAACCATCCAGAGAGTTGGGTCAAAGTCATTGAATAGAGGTAGTTAAACAGTTATTGCTGTACAATAATGCTAAGTCTACTACCAAATTCTTACAACCCTTTTACAACCACTCACCCATGTGCTGACATCAATAAGTGAAGGTTGTAAGAAGGTTGTAAGCATTTGGTTGTAACTGTAGCATTAGGTTGTAAGAAGGTTGTAAGCATTTGGTTGTAACTGTAGCATTACTCTATTGCTGTATGCCCTCTGTTGAGTATTGCTGCAGCTTTTCAAAAAGCAGAAGCAGCCGCCTCCTTTCAGAAGCTACACAAAAAAATGAACCAACTTTTCATTCACTGTTTACCAGAAGGCACATAGACAACACATACAGACTACATCCTAACAAAACCTGGTTGTAACATGGAAACACTGCAATCGAGACTTGCTACTGCAAACATTACACTTTCATGAAATATATACTACACATACATCCTCTCCGTTTAGCATATGCACCATTGTTCTTAATCTTTTTGAGCTCTCTCCAGCTTGGCCACAACTTCGTGAAGCTCAGAGCACAGTCTGGACACCTCGGGGTCGTTCCAATATACTCCGACCCTCTCCATCAAGAATTTACATGGCTGATGGTCTTGCAAAGGTTGCGGTAGCTCTCTTGGCACAGGAGGGACAAGAAATGGGTGTTGAAGTAGCTGCGGTATCCGCCATCTCCCACTGCGATCCCATGCAAGGCATCGTCTCATGAGATCGACAAGCCACGGGTTGGAGACGGGCTCGAAGGAGATCTCGTGGTTTTTATCGGTTATGACTTTGAACTTGGCCCAGAAAGTCTTGTACTCTGCAAAGGGAGTCCTTCCATAGACCATTTGGTAGAGGATGCAACCAAGCGACCAGATGTCCGATGGGCGTCCACACTTGATGGTGTTTCCACTCTCATCGTGTTCGTTCCACATGAATGCTTCTGGTGACATGTAATTTAAGGTTCCAACCTGCAGTTGAGCCAACCAGTTTAAGTTATTTGAATTCGTCTTTGCATTAGTTCATCAGCTGAATTTGCTAATTGCATGCACAATTTAAAGTTATTCTCATTTTCTATTTGAAGTAAGAATTAAAACATGAAGACGATGGTTCAGAAATTATCTATATACATCAACAACAACAGTAACAACAAAACCTTTATCACAAATTGTTAGGGCTTTTTTTTTCTTAATTCATCTCTGTTAAGGATCGTGAACTCTGTAACATCAGCAAAATCATATACTTATTTCAGTCGCAATCCAACTTCTTTGGGCCTAACCCTAGTTCTAGCCACTCCTGTAACCAATAGCTTCTCGCTCCTACTAACCGGTGCATCTACTCGTCTAAGTTACACATGTCCAAATCACCTGAGACGGATGATTTTCTCTCAACTTGTCCTTTATTGGTACCACTAACTTTCCATGAAAGTAATCATTTGTTATTGTATCTTTCAATATATTGTCACTAATTCATCTCAGCATTCTAATTTCAGCTAAACTCATTCTCTGGACATATTTTGTATTTGACCGACACTGATCCATAAAGCATGGCTAGTCTTCTCTAGATAGAGAACAAATATCAACCAACACTAAACAAATGTTTACTCGACAAATATGAACAAAGGTTGATGATAAGACGTGTGCAACTAAGCTTTCAAGAAGTTAGATAAAGAATAAAACAAAATTTTACTCAACAAATATGAAGAAAGGCTGGAGAGAATAAAACATTAAGACGATGGTTCAGAAAAAGATAGATAAAGAATGAAACATTAGACAATAGTTCAGAAATTATCCAGATGGAGAGAAAATATTTAACTAACACTAAACAATGGTTTACTTGGTGACTGCAAACAGAGGCTGAAGGCATATATGTAAAACTAAGCATTGAAAAGATCACTAAAGAATAACTTCAAGAGATAAATGGGCAGACAACTTATAAAGGGATACATAATGGAATGTATATGCAGATATGCCTGAGATAAGCATTAAGCACAAAGGAACAAGTGAATAGATGAGAACCTGTGCATCTCTTTGGATATTAGTAGTATCATTCATTATAGCTTTTGCAATGCCAAAATCAATAAGCTTCAATGAGCCTCTTACAAGAAGGAAGTTGGCAGGCTTCAAATCTGAGTGCACAATTCGCTCCTCATGTATAGTATTTACAGCTTCAAGCATTTGCTGCAGAGAAGGAGATACATGTCACTTTTCAGAAGGAATAGGAGGACAAAATGAGGTGTTTGTCTAAGTTTGCATGATTTAGTAGACAATTGGGGCCTCACAAACACTTATCAAACACTAGCATTCCTCGCTTACTGTACCATGAGAAAAATCCAAATGATGGTTTGTTTTAGTTTGCACATCTAAACAAATGTCTTGCATCACAGTGTCTGCAATGAATACAATGTTGTAAACAGAGAAACCTGAACGTCTATGGTGATAATGATCCATAGTAATTAGCACAAGTCTCTAACTGACCAAACAAAAAGAGAAGAAACCACAATAGAAATGTAGTACACTTATTTGTTCAGAGGAGCAGGTATATTCCATATACCAAGACCAATCTATTAATTACATAAAGAACATCACTGCAGCCATATCACATTTTTCTAAATCATTCAAGATATTTTTCACTATACATCAAGTGAGCCAACAAACTGCACATTCGAAAAGCACTGGCCATTGGTATTGTGGCACTTGATGTTGTTCGATAAGAAACCTTTATAAACACATAAAGCATGCTTGCAATTTAGATATCTACAACATATCTTATATATAGATTTATCTTCCTAACCAATAATTCAAAATATTTTGAAATCAAATACACAACTTTGAAATAATTGGATTTCATATTGTTGTCAAAATATTGCAGGCGATGGTCTTATGCAATTGCCTAGACTGAGGACAGCAAGGTGCCGCCTAGCCAGCATGGCTTCGATTACGCCCCTTAGCACCTAGATGTCTGTTTAGTTTGAGATGTTGCCACTTTACAAAATAGCCAACTTACTTATTTCAGGGGTTCCTCTACTACAGCTGTGTTACTCTGTCCACTACTGCTCTGCTGTCTGTAGAGCTTCCAATCTGTTTAATGATGCTCATGACTTAGGGATAAGAGAAAAGGTGGTGGGGATTAGAGTTTTATCCCCAAGTGACCAACATAACTTAAGTTTTACAGTCAATATGGTTGGTAATTTAAACCCTAGTCTTACCCTTCTTTTCTCCGCCCTCTCTAAAGCTCAAGAGCCAAGGCACTTGCGGCTGAAGCTGTGTGCAGCGGGCACTGCTGGGGTAAAACAACAAGAGCAACCACATACGAAATTCTGACATTTTTTTCACTTTTCTTCTCTCGCTGATTCTTCTTCCTCTTTATTCTACCCATAACCCGCTCAAATGTTGGTCAGCATACGTGCTAGGTGGCACCTTAGCCTCCTGCGCTGAGAATTCTCTTTTCAGAACTATGACAAAGGAATTATTTGATGTTCTTGGAGTTTCATGAAATACATTGTTGGACATTGCTAAAGCCTGGTGCATATCCAAGATATACTTTTCCATATCACCGTACCACTGAAATCTTCCCTCTTGAAGTTGACTTTGTTTGTGTAGTGAGAAAGTACAGTGGGAATGATTGGGTTACTTAAACTTAGATTCACAAAGCGTGTAGTCATTTTCCCCACACTTCCAACATTCATAGCACTATGCTGAAAGTGAAGGGACGAATTGCATGTTGTTATTTAGTTTTCTACATATCGTTTTTATTGTAACAGAACCCAGTTTCAACAAACAAATACCTCTACCACCATGCCAATTCAGTCGACTCTCTCTGACCCTGAACCCTAGCCTCCCAAATTCTCCACTAGAGCCACCCACCCACCCCCCTCCAAAGCCTTCCCTCCTCCGGCGTGAGCCTTGATTTTGTCCCAAAAAACTAGTTCTTTTTACAGATTTACCCAAGAGCTGGGTCTCCTTACTCCATCAGGTAGGACTTGATTACTTTGATATTCAACATTATTGCAAATATACTTTGCACATGTAGTATGTATAAATAATATATAATATGTTGCATATTTATAGATATTCCAACATTTTAAAAATATCCCCAACATCCGACATCTACAACATTGCTCAATAGTCCAATGCCAATTGAATTAAGAACAAACTAACATTAGATCCATATTATTTGACATCCTTTCCTACAAGTAAGGAGCCCGCTCCACATTTTTTTTAAAATCGTTGACTACACTTCCTTTTCCTTCCTAACACTTCACAGCATTCGACCAGAGCACTATACTGAGAGCGAAGGAAGAATTTTTTTTGTTTTCTACATTATAATCAAACTCAATTTCCACCAAAAAATCTCTAGCAAATTTACTCAACAATTGGATGCGCCAATTGACGTAATAAAACTATTTCTCGAAAGGACAAAAAAATTAATGCTGGTTTGTTCGCATCCTTCCATAAGTTCAAGGAATTAAATTATCAAAAATCCTGCTCCTCATTTCTTGATATAATTGACTACACAAGATATAGATAGCAGTTCCTCACCAGAACTGATTGTTTCGTAGTATCGTTTCTCTATATGTAAATTAGTACTTTTCACTAAAAAGAGGCCATTCTGAATGTCAAGTTGCCATCATGAAAAGGCTTAGTTCATGTAAGATGTACCCAATGCAATAAAGAAATAACATAGGCAAAGTGATGATAAAAGGACCTGCCAATAAAATCTTAGCCAATTCTCATTTATTTCCCAGCTTGACTTGTCCATCGCCGTCCACTTCTGTGATAGCATGTTAGCCAAATCAATTTCCCCGTACTCGAGAACCATGTAAATGTACTGATCATCTTTGATCCTTCCATCCTTTATAGTCATAGAGCCATTCATGACCTCCTGAAGCAAAGTTTTATCTGTTACCTAAGAAGAAAGGAAGCTTAAAGGTATCAGCTCTATACAACAAAAAGAGAGAACATATGCAATAAAGGCATCAGTCGATATACAAAATAATGAAAGAAACTAAAACTCGTCTAAGCAAATTTGTTCTAGAAAGTACAGATCATTTAATGGATAGGAAAAAAATACTGAACACTGATAGATTACAGCACATTATTTCTGGTTTTATTCTTCCATAATCTCAGATTAGTTAGTTACAGTCTTGATAACTATATGAGAGCAAATAAGGTGCCCGCAACAGGTTCATACTAGCAATCTATGTTGTCACAGGCGACACCTAGGCCGCCTAGGCGTGCAGGTAAAAACCTACTGCTTCAACCTGGGTAATTTCCCCCTGGTGTCACCTAGGCGACTGACTATGGTCATCCAGACGATCATCTACGGTCGCCCAGGGGGAAAAAGCAATATTTAGGCGGTAAGTTCTTTGATGGGTATAAATGTAATTTTTCATTTGAGTTTTTTGATTGGGATATTTTGGTTTTTTAGGCAGAAAGAACTATATGAAAGCAAAGAAGTGATATTTTGTTTTTTGTGTTTTTTTTTAATTTATTTTTTCTTGATTTCTTCTTCTTCTTCTTCATTTATTCTGGTTTTTTTAAACTTGATTGTTTTTCTTCTTTTTCTTCTTCAGTTCTTTTTCTGTGTTTTAGTTTTTTTTTTTTTTTTTTTTTACTTGCAGGTTCCTGGGCAGCTGTCGCCTCATCACGCCTAGTGCCCAGAACAACATAGCTACCAATAAACATATTCGTGAGGTAAAAGGTTTACCACATGTAGCTACTATGTTTAGACTGATGGGAATTCAAAAATGGGAGATCTCTGTGAAACAGAATACCAAATTGTTTTTTCTAACTAAACCAAGCAAAAAGTACTATCTTCCTGACACATTTTCTATCAACTTGTTCAAACTATTAGAGCCTTATAACATGTACACACATAATATTTGGAAGTTTGAACAAATTGGGTCTTGATTCAGTGAATATACAAATTTTGCTTCAAAAGTCTGAACCTGTGTCAAGTGTATATGGGCTCAAATATGATTTAATTTCACATAATGTGGTTCAAAATCTTATGATCATACCCTTTAGTCAAGTTAAACTTTAGGAAACCTATATCTGAATTTATTGTGAACTTTCCTGCAATTGAAGCAGATAGTCCGCTATCATGAATAACATATTAGTTCTTCCCCAATGCTCTGGAAACTTTATCCAGCATAGACATACAAGAAGGCGTGATCCAAATACAACCCTCAGTGTCTCCATTGTTGAAGTGGATAGATATTATTAGCTTGTTAGATTGTTTACCTATCTTTAAGATATCTTCTTTCTTATCTTTAGGAAGACCCAAGACTATAAATGTGTACATTTCTCATTTAGTAAAATCATCAAATTCTTTCTTCATATTTCTCTTCTATTAGATGGTATCAGAGCCTCCATCCATTCTCTTCCAAAACGTCCTTGGCAGTCTGACTCTTGCATAATATCTATCCACTTCAACATCCACCATGATCTTCCTCCCTGTCCATGAAAAAGGCATCCCTGATTAATGAAAGCAAGAAATTTCCGTTCAACTGCTTCATAATCTCAGATTATTATATATATCACTTATCCTCTTCCATCCAAATGGAGCTCTGTTCAGCAAGAATACAGATGTTATAGGAACAAGTTTACTACCTGGCTGCCAAGAGGACACTAACACTCAAAGCTGGTACCATATCAGGACAAAGGATGTTGCGTCCAAGAGAGGGGTTGGAATAAAACCTAGAACCAGTTGAATGGCAAAGAAACACATTCACGTAAAATTTTAATATGATCATCGTTGTCATTGTCGTCGACGTCCCATTAGAATCAGGCTGGCTGTGAAGCACGAGAATCTCCACAGAGAATTTACATTTTTATGAGTGGCTACAAACTGGTATCGATCCACTCATACAACAATAGCAAAGACTATCCGAAATTTCTGGGATTGGCTATTTGAATCTTCTTCTTCCATTTGGCTCTCTTAAGGATCATGTCCTTTGTAATGCTAATAAGATCCATATCCTTTTTAACACTTCATATCATGTTAGTCTAGGCCTACCTCTAGTCCTAGAGGCTTTGTTAACTATTGTATTATTGGTACTCTTTACGGGGACATTTATGGCTTGTCTTGCGCATGTCAAAACCACCTAAGTCGTTTTTTCCCCATCTTATCCTCAATTAGCGTCACCTCTAACTTCTCACAGATACACTCATTTCTTATCGTATACTTTAGTGTATTATCACCTATTCATCTTAGCATTCTAATTTCAACTACACTAACTTTTTGGACATGTTTCTTAATTATGCAACACTTTGATCCATAAAACATGGCTAGTCTAATAACAATCTCATAGTTTTTTTTTCAAATTCAGAGGTATGTTGCGGTTACAAAATACTTCAGAAGCACTCCCCCATTTCAAGCATCATGTTTAAATTCAATACATAACATCCTTTCAATCTTTGTATAATGATAAATGATTGACCCGTAAATACTGAAAGCTATCACTCTTAAGTATCCCTTGTCCATCTATATGGACTCCTTTCTCATTTCTTATTGACTTCAAATTGGAAGTACATGTCACATCCTCTGTTTTTGTTCTACAAATCCTAGGTCTCTTAAATTCGAAAGTCTCTCTCCACAGTTCTATTTAAACATCTAATCATTTATAGTCTCATCAAACAACAAAATATCGTTAGCAAACATCATATATCATGGAACCTCCTACGGATATGCATAGTAATTTTATCTACAATTATCGCAGAATGGTAAGGATTCAACGTTGATCCTTGATGTAAGTCAATGGTAATAAGAAATGGGTTATTATCTCCTCCAAAATCTCGTATGGTCATTGTACCTCGTAAATCTATCATACATATCCTTAATTGTCTCAATATCACTACTACAAATGTGTTTCTTCTTCAAAGCCACCAAATTATCTCCCTAGGAACGCGATAATCTTTCTCTAAGTCGATAAAAATCATATAAAACCATATTGATCCTCATCTGGTACTACACAAACCTAAGAAGGCCATTTTGCAGGTAGGTAGACCTACTTTTTTGGTCATGCACTTTCAGCTCACGCAAAATAGTGTTTGTAAATAACCAAAGACTATGAAAGAAATAGACAAAGTGGTACGAGACACAATTTGCTACAAGGAATTGAGTTCATCTCAGTCCAATAAAACCAGAAAGAGAGAAGTAAAATATTCCAAATAAAATATGAATCTATTAATGAATAACGTAGAGCAAAAAGACCAAAAGAGGATTGAGAAGGAAAAAAACTATCCTCGAGCATATATAAAATATTAATCTATTAAAGAAAAATTGTAGAGCAATAAGAACAGCAAAAGAAGCATTGGGAAGAAAAAAGAAATATCCTCGAGCATGTATAAATGAAACAAATCAAGAAAGCCTGTGAATGTTTTTGGAAAATGAACACGGATATTGTACCCAGCAATAAAGGATAAAGATTGTCAAATGTCGGACTAATCAAATATACATTGTCCAAATGTAAGCATTTGGCACCCAAGTAGTACGTCTGTACAAACGATGACGGCTTGTATTTGGAGTTTTCTTGGGGTTAGTAAAGCGAAATGGGGGGCACCCTAGGCCATTTAGTGTTTCATTGAAACGTTCGCTTCCCTTCGATCGCCTTGGACTGAGAGCATTGGGAGTGGCTTGAAGGGAAGGATCTTCTTAAAAAGCAGTCTACGATTTAGCACGCTAGGAGTGGGAGTTAAATCATTTCATCTTCACTCTAAGGCTATGCAGTTAAAAACGATTTTTTTATGATAACGGTCCAGTAGAGTTATTGATATACCACTAATATATCGGATTTATAACGGTAAATATCCGTTTGCATTTTTAACACAATTTTTATATATGAACAACACACTTAATTGTTATCTATTATAAAATATGCAAGAAGAGTTTCTTAAAGAATTAAAACTAAAAGGTTCATACCCAAACCAACATTACAATATAAAAAGTACCACTTCAAAACGGTTCAACTAATATGAAAACAAAAAAAGATCCCAATTCAACTTTCAAGTTAACATCTAATAATCTTCATTAGCCTCAACTTCAACTTCATTTTCGTCGTTTTCACCATCACCATCTTCTCCACCTTCTTTCCTAGTTTGTTCATCTTCATCTTCTTCATCCTTCATATATTCATCATCGTGAACAAGTGAGGAGTGAATCTATAACACCTCGTGACCTTGTACTTCTCCCTCCCCGACTTTGGTTTCAACAAAACATAACCGTTATATATCGAATTTTTTCAAAACCCATATATATTGATATATCAGTCATATAGGCCGATAATAACGGTACCGATATTTTACCGATTATTTTCCAAAAAAATCGGTGCCGGACCGATACCGTTATATAACCGATATATAACGGTTTTTAACTGCTTAGCTCTAAGGCCTCGTTTAGTTCACGAATTTAAGGAATTAGGAAAGGAAACTTGTTCTTCTCCTTTGTTTGGTAGCCACAAACTTGAAAAACATTTTCCTGACATGAGGAAAATAGGAGGAAAAATAGTCTCTCAGAATCCATGAGATTCAATTTTCCTCCTCCTTTTTTTTAGCATTTATTACCGAAAATTATGACAAAATAGATGTGTTATTGCCTATTTTACCAATTAACTCTTCGCATTATGTTAATATAATTAAGTTGACATCGGATATTATTGGAATAATGATATATTTTTTCTTTCCTTTCCTGCACCAACCAAACACTGGAAGAGGAATCAAATGGTATTTCTTAAATGTTTTCCTTGTTTTACCAAACACAAGAAAGAAAATCTGACATGAATCATACTTTTCCATCTTCATGAAAAATACAAAGGAATTTATTTCCCTTCCGTGAACCAAACGAGACCTAAGTGCGCATAATTCAGTAATTTATGTTTGTTCTCATAATTGATTGCAATTAAACTTGTCCAATCCTTTTCCTAAAAAAATGATTGAGCCAAATAAAGAATGAGCATCATATACAGTAGATTTGCATATATCTTTCATATGTACATCTAATACTATAGTAACTAGTTTGAAACAACCTATCTCATTCAAAGAGCATATTGCATTTGTGATGTATATGTTCTACTCACAATCCAAGAAGAAGATAGTAATTACATAACAAAAGACCAAAGAAGTAAACAAATTCGGACAAAAGATTTTGTAAACACTTATTCGAAATCTCACTTATACAAGTCCAATCTGGAAGAATCTTCCGAGAAGTTGGCTATGATATATCTGATCCATACATAATATCATGGAAAATAGATAAACATTTGGGACTCCCCGCTTAGAAGAAGAGGGATTCCGTCTCGATTTGCCAAAGAGGCGGCGAAAACCTACTTCTTAACAGAGGCCGAGCCTACATCCGTTTGGGAGCACTGCGTAGAAGTGGTTCTAGTCACCCGCCAACTAGGCCAACATCAGATAATGCACCCTGTCTCCATGCATGTTGTCCGACGAGAAGGATTTGCATGTCACTGAGACAAAAAGATGGGTTGTGTCATGCTTGCTCGTCTATTACCTCCCGGCACAGTCACCGCGAAGTGGATTCAACAGATCAAACTACCTAGAATGGATGCCCTACCTATCGTTATAAGGTAGTAGTCATTTATTCATTTATCTTCCTTCTTTGAAAGATGAGTCAATGGCCCTGAAATGAATAATCCATAGCTTGTTTCAAGAACATAGAGGAGGTAGGATGGGTAGTTGGACAGATCTAATATGGATCGTACATGGACAATAGTTGGAGTCGGTCCTCTGCTAGGTTCCCTCATCTAGGATCCCAGGAGAAGAGGATTAAGTTGGCCCTTGTGAATAGCTTAAACCCTAGGCCAGCATAATCTTTAGGCTTGCATACTTGTTTCCAGCTGACAACATGGATTTTCCTTTAGGATGAATCCAACTCTTCCCCTTAAAGTACTCCATTATTGCCAAAATGTTCGACTGCCTTCCAGCGGTCAAGTTAAGGTTACGGCACATGCCAAGAATGTCTCACTTTCTTCTTTCAAACGATCATGGAGAAGAGTATATTATAATAGTTGCCACGTTCCACATGTTAGAACATAAGAGTAGAGTACTTGAACCCTTTCTTCCATTCATCTTTGTTAAGGGCCATGTTTCTATAAGATTAACAAAAATCATATCTTTTGTTAAGTTCATTTAGGCTTACCTCTGGTTATGGCAGATCATTTGACTAACATCTTCTCACTCATAACCAATGCATCTATTGGTCAACCTTAAACATTCATATCTTTTAATGAAGTGCCAGGGACCACCTTAACATTCTTATTTTTGTTGCACTCATTTTCTGGCCATGTTTTATAATTGTCCAACACGTTGGTCCACAAAGTATTCGCATCTCTTATAACACTATCTTATAAAATTTTCCTTTTAATTCAACAGTATCTTGCAATCAAAACTCCAAAGGCATTCTTTCACTTCAACTATCTTATTCTAATTTTATAAACATTATTCTTATCGGTACAGGAAATGTTTGACCCTAAATACCAAAGATTATCGATCTTATGTATAATGTATCATGTGTCCATCAATGTGCATACTCCCTCATTTCCTTTTGACTTTTACTAGAAGTTGCATTTCACATGCTCTATTTTCATCCTACTAATTTTATAATCCTAAGATTCCAAAGTTTCTCTCCACAAGTTTATTAGTCTAACTCCTCTACAAAGTCTCTAGTCATACCAACATGTACAATATTATGAGCAAACAATATATACCATGGGACCCCATCTTGAATATGTGTAGTAATTTTATCTATAACTAGTGCAAACAAGTAATGACTCAATACCCATCATTGATGCAAGCAAATGCTGATAACAAAGGGTATGGTATTTTTATCATATTATCTTCCTAAGTAGTTTGTTATGAGGCCTTTTTGAAAAAAGCGTATGCATATCACTTTTCTTCTCTCTAAATTTATCTTCTTAAGCAAATGGCTTCTCCCTAGCATAAAACAAATTGATTCTCTGATTCTTATTTTGTTTCTTAGGCTTTGCTTAGCAAAGCACATCAATAGTTGCTCCAATAAGGAGCGATAAGATAGTTAAAGAAGAATGCTAGGACACACGTAGGCCCAAACGAACAAGGTTTAACTTTTACACAATGTTATAGTTTTTGTTAGTGTTACAGATGACATGGCCCTTCATAGAGAATAATTGAAAAACACGATTCAAACAATAAACCCCAAAAATTTGGGGGAAAGGCTTTGTTGTTGTTGTTATAGTGTTTGTTTAGTTACACTCTTCCAAGGTTTTATAGTATGGCTCATCAGCCTGATTCCTCGATAGACGATATAAATCTATGTTCTCCCTTTTCTTCATGTACATTTATGATAATAATATTTCTCATGCAATTAGACATTTTCCAAGTCCGTAGGATTTGCTCCATTAAATTAGGTAATTGTACCAACCTTTATCTCGTAAACATTTCCACATATAAATAGAGCTATCACTGCGTCTTAGAGCTTTTTAGTTTTATTTTCTTTAAATCTTCATCACAACAATGTGGTATATCCCGAAATAATCGGTTCCCAAATTAAAGTTTCAAGTTGTTCTTATTAAACAGCTTGTGAAAATAACTCTACCTCTCCACAATTAATGCAAAGTTTGTACAATATCGTCTTTATAACAATTGTTGTTTGTTATTACATTGAACATTATGAGAAAATTTGAAAGTCATATTTGTCAATGTAATTGCTTGGAATGTGACCCGATATTGTAATTCCTTGTACTTATTGTATTAAAATTTAAAATCAACAATGTACTTTTGAACTAACAATATTTATCACACTTTAAAAACTTGAAGTTATGGCAATTCAATTTGTGTGATATATTATTATAAAATTAAATGGGAGAAAAAAGGTTGTTGTATTAAGCGGTGACTTCAGAAGTTTAGTGTGGATGTGGTTTCAAATCCCAATCGAAACCGTACATTCTAATATCATTACCTAACATCACTCCGATTTTGTTTCTGAAATCATACTCGAACTAGGTTTTATAAATCAAGTTTGACTACCCCCCAATCCCCCCCCCCCAAAATCCCCCCCTCCCCACCCACCCGCCACCACCACCACATTCACAGAAGGAAACAAGAAGTTAGCATCTTGATGAAAACAAAAACACAAGTGCATTATTGCTTCGCTCTGTGAATACATACTCCATTATTTTCCCAGAAAAGCAACCACTAGGGAATTGTAGATTGTAAGAATGTATATAAATGTGGGACATGAATAACGGAGATGTCCTTTACATATAGATGGACATTTCTAAAAAATTCCGTGGATGTACAACAATTAAACACATTATGAGCAAATGATACAAAATGTTAATACCTTGATAAGGCAAAAATGAGTTCATTTATGCTTCACTTATAATCATGAGAAAGTAAGATTAAAATCAGGCAACATTTTCCCTGTACAGAGATAAATATAAAGCTGAATAATGTAAGCAGGTTTTCACCCAGTAAAAAGATTAATCTGTCCATATCTTACCTTCTGTTGATAAATGTCTTCTAAGTTTTACGAATCAGTTTAAGCCAGCACCTTAGTCTGTTTGTCTAGATTCTAGTAGCACTAGCATCTAACTTCCAAATTATCCAAAACATCCTTGGCAGGTATACTCTTTATTACTAGAAGCATCACAATGTGAAATATGAAACTCAAATATGCAGAAAAATTAGGCCAGTTAAAATGCCACAGTCTCTTTGTAAATTTTTGAAGAAGGCCTTACACAAACATTAAGTGCCTCGATCTCCATGTTGCAATGGACATTAATGTATAATAGCCAGTAGTATAGTTCATAAATAGAGAAGAAAACATGATAAATAGAATATTTTGTATAGAAATAGGTAATCCCATTGTATAGACAACTTTATATATATGGCACAGCAAGTCATACCTCGTAATCAATTAGTTGTATGATATTGCTCTTGCCTTTCAGCTTGTTCAAATACTCTATCTCTTGACAAAATCCATAAGCTGTTGGATAATCACGTCCTTTAAGTTTGATCTTTTTAAGGGCGTAGATAGTACAATCAGAGGATATCACCTTATGAACTTCACTACTTCCTCCGCTGCCAATTTTCCCTAGCTTCTGATAGAGCTTTCCGTTAACTTTGAAAAATACATCGGGATCATATTTCTTCTTTCGAGAAGCCTTTTCAACTTTGCTAGATTGTGAAGGCTCGGCCACATTTGAAGATGGGATATTTGCAGAAGGAACTTGAGATTGCAACTTACCAGCATTGCTAGAAATCCCCTTCTGTCTAATACCTTCACCCGACTGCAAAGGTCGTTGATACTGCTGAAGTCCATCAGCTTCTTTCACCACGGTTTCTCGTCCTTCTAGGAGAGCATGAGTTGGACCACCTAGCGAGGTTTCTACAGCTGAAGATGGCATTTGTGTTGAAAACGATGTGTGTCCTGCTAAAGGAACATGGGTGCATTGAAATGTTGGACCTGAGTGGACCGACATTGTTGTCACGCATGAAGAACCCACCACCACAGACTGTCTCATGGGATCCAAGAAATGCTGGTTGTCCCCAGGCCCATCTTTCCGCTCTATCATACTAGCCTCACCAACCTTCATGGCAGTGTTAGAAGTTACCATGTTTTGAAGATCTTTTTCCATGTTTTGAAGATCTTGCCGCTTCAAATCCTGATCAGTGATGGCTGCTTGACTACCGAAATGGCCTTCCCCCTCTGTCAATGCAAGAGAATGGAAATAAGATGACATGTCGTCCATTCTACTATCAAGAGTCATCTGTACATCAACACCTACAACAGCATATTGTAAAATCTAAGAGATACAAAGAGAGATTTAACAGCACATATAAGATATCATACAAGAATATCTCAAAGAACCGCTTACAAACAGCCAGCAATATTAACCGAAGTAAATGGAAAGTTAAGGACGAATTGCATTACTTTTTTACTCAGGTGAAAGATTAACAAACAATCACGAAAAAATTGCCCTATATTGTGCAAGTGAAAATGTTCCACAATAGTTCGCAAAAGATGATATCAAAGTATTATACTTCTCCCTCTTTCAACCTCTTCCAGATTTCTTTTCTATCACTTGCTAGCAGTGTTCTAAATGGCGGTTGAGGCACCGCCTAGGCAGTAGGCGGTCTCTGTCCGCACCGCCTTTATGGTAGGCGGTGGAGTAGGCAGTCGACGGAGATTTGGCGGCGTAGGCGGAGGTGAGGCAGCGTAAACGGGTGCCTAAGCGGAGCAATACCTAACAACATGTTTTGGCCAAAAGATTTTGCAAGTATTATAGGCCTATGGTTCACTTTTACAAAACTAAACTTCATAAATCTTCGTTCTACAACTTAGTTATGCATGAAACACCCTTGAAATATGCATATTATACAAAAAAAAAATAGTAAAAAATGTCCAAAATGTATCAACCATCTAGGCGGTGCCTAGGCGGTCGGCGGACTCTCTCCGCTGCGCACCTGTCTACCGCCGTTTAGAAACTTGCTTGCTAGGCAAACCAGATTGACCTCTGCAAGCAAGTGGTTCAATATCGGTTTTAAGAAAACATCAAGAGCTAGAAAGAGGATAATGGAAAACATTTAATTTTACTTCAAACTTAATTTTATAGTTGTTAGTCCATGACTCCATAGGACATGTGAGAACATGGATTCCCCATCATCATCATACCCATCATAATAAAAGGTCCTTCTCCCATCAGAGTTGGGTCAAATATAGAGGATAGGAAAGGTCCATAAAATATTTGACAAAACTTTTAATGACCGGTTGTCGATATGTCATCAACCCTCTCTGTTGGTAACAAACTCCTAGCCAAGTAGCATTGAGCATGAGAGGGTCATGCCATAAAACTAAACTACCAATTGGCAGAAGGTGGACCTACCTTTTGGATATGCAGTTTAAGCTCATGCAATCAAGGAGCACCCTCCAAGTAACCATAGACTATAAAGAGTCTAGACAAAGAGGTAGACAAAGAGGTAAGACGATACAATTTTCTATTTGCATTCATATAGAAACCTATAATGCATTTGAAGTATGAAAGAATATTTCTTTCATCGTAATGCTTCTTAAGCCTCGAGTTTACTAGAAAGTAAAAGTGGAAACCAAACTGTTTGCCCCATTGGAACAACATCATTTACTATGTTACCTTAACCATGGAGGTCCTTGTAACAAACACGAAAGTTCCTACTTAATTTTGAAAAATCAAGCTAGTATTATGTGCCGAAGGAAACTGACCCTTCTTCAAATCATCATTGACAGAGACAATTGGATTTGTTGGGTGAGATGAAGAAACTGACAGCTCTCCTTTCTGCAAATCGAAAGGGCTCATCTGCTCATTACGAACCATAGTCACAGTTCCAGTGATTGAAGGAGGGGTAATTGAGGCATCGTCCGGAGGATTCGTACCCATTGTAGCAGCATTGCCCTTTCTCTGATCAAATCCTGCATTCAACAATCTCGCAGATCCTACATGAGTTTGAGCTCGTGAGAATTTCTTGTTCGCATTATCCGCAGTTGCAGCAGTAGATGTGCTACTCTTCGATGACTCTGTCTGTGGAACCAAAACTCGACTCGCTCGTGAGAAGTTAGACTGCATTGTACCTAAAAGTCTCTCGCAAGAAACGGTAACCCTGTCAGTAGCAGTCGAAGACTTTATGACTCTAAAGGAAAAGAAAAATGAAAAATTGTCTACAAACTTTGTCAGAATCAAACAAGGAAAGTAATTCATAGAGTTTCAGACCAAAATTTTGGCATCAAAATGAACAAGCTACTTTAAAAATTACTCCTAACTTCACTTCCCTTCAAGTTTCAAATCAAACACAGGTCAGTGGGAGAAAAGCTTACATATCAAGACACTACACAAACTAGCGACAAATTCCCCTCTTTCCATTACTAATCAAGAATAAGTTCTAGTTAACTATCCAACCAAAATAATCACTTCCCTCTTCTCCGTCGAACTGTTTTCCACATTGTTTTAGAATCAAAACCCTATTTTTATCAACAGAACCCTAGATTCATACGATTCTGGCAACAGAAATTCCTACTTAACTTCAACTACCAAAACAGAGTGCTTTCAGATCCAAAAGCACTAGTTTGGGAAATCGGTAACCCTATATTTAGTATAACTGGGCATAGTCAAGAAATTGTTCTATTTCACTGATGTAGTTGTTTGCAAAACAAAGAAAAGCATTCTCCTTTTCCTCTCCTCCTTTAAATTATTTCCACATAGAAACCCTAGATTCACGAATCGAAACCTAGATTCCTGCATTGCGGAGCACTTCAAGTAACAAAAATGTATATATATTTTAATTTGATATACGTAAGACGCTAGTTTTGGGGAAAGCGGAAACCCTAGAATTTTGTTGGAAAATTAGGGGTTTTTTCCTTACCAAGAGGCCGATGGCACTTGAAGGCGGCATGAGCCTGGCGGAGGAAATCGGGAGGGCAGAAGGAGAGGGAGGAGGAGGAAGACGATGAAGGGGAGGTCAAGCTGGCTTCCCCTCTTCCGCCACCATATACAGAGGATATCGGACGGCCCAGATTGCTCGAACATTCCAGAGGCGACATCGGGTGGGGGTCACCCTTCCTCTCCATCGACGTCGGCAGTGGCTTCGGATCTCAGTGGTATCTCGCCGGAGGAGGGGATCAGGAGGAGGAGGGATGGAGAGATTTTGAAATATTCATATTGCCGCTCTCGCTGCTAAAACTCTCTTCAGCACTACTAATATGATAGTAGTATATATGCATGTGTAGCAAGTAAGATCATGAACTTTTCGATTTGCGTAATACATTAATTCCTCCATAATGTATCTCTTAAACGATGGTTAGTGAAATTTATTACATATATTTTTTAATTAGTATATATATTCAAGGATATTTTTTTAAAGAAAATTTTCACAGTAAATCCCAGTTTTCGCATTATATAGTATAATAGATTTGTCAAATTTTATTTTGTTTCTGTTTAACTATATTTTGGACAATATTAAGAAGCAAAAAACCTTTAATCCAAGCAAGAGTTATTAAACACATCACATTTAACTCTCCCTCCCCCTCTTAACTCCCACTTAACTATTCCTCCAATCCAAGAAAGATTATATGTATTGACTCGCTTTCCCCTCACTTAAACTTCCTTTCACTTAACCCCACTTAACTATACTTATTTTTTCTCGAGTTAGAACATTTCAATCATGCTTTGTCAAGAGTTTCAAATCATAGATCTCCACGGGTTTTGGAAGTTGCACTAGCTAGGGCACGTTTAGATAGTTGCAAGTTGGCTTAAAGTACCACTTTTATGCATTTGTTCATTGAAAGTGGCAGTTTCAACGTTTGGATGGGTGTTAAAATTGGACTTTCTTGATTGAAAATCTGGGGAAAAAACTTTATGTCCTCTGCAAGTGTTCATTTTGAACTGCAACCAAAAAGTGTGGGAACTCTTTCAAAGTAGAGGAATTTGCTACTAATTCAATGTTAATTAATTAATTTAAATTAATTTATATACCTAAATTAGAATTTATATATCTAAATTCGATGCGTATACCATCTCGGATGTAGACCGTGGGTAGATAGACTCAAACTTGATACGAGTAGATGTTTCGTGAATTGCGGAATCATCAACGGTAATGCATGAATTATTCGAAGGATAGTTGCGCCTCATTTGCGCAGATAGAAATGGTTATATTCGGATTTGGGTAGAGTCTCATAGAATTCGTGGGAACATGATTTGGCACCAAAATAAGATATAGCATGGTTCGTAGTAACTGTCCTTCATTAATGATCCACAATTATCGAGCGTTGCTTCGGGACAACTGGCCCTAGAAGACTTGACCGCCAAATCAAAGTGAATGTTGCAGACCCATAAGATGACCCATATGATGTCACAGATGAAATTACGTCGGAAACAAATATGATGTGATGCATGTTGATGATAAGTCTATATGATCGAATAATTGTTTTGGAAATTGATGGAACAGCTTCGGCTGAAAATGATATAGTCGGATTTTAAGAATTGATCGGATGAATGCTTGAATAATTATGTTGGTCGACGATCAAAATAAAAATTCACAGACGAACTTGGTGATACGGATAGGCAATTGCGAGAATCGTGCTATGCACGAGAGCGAGCGGTAAGAGAATGACTTTCGAGGTGTGTCGCTGGATTTGGTTTTACCTAGCAATTGAGCTTGCGTGAATCGAACTTATTTTCAATGTTGCGAGACGGAGAAGTTGAAAAGTTAGTTAGGAATTTCCTACTCGATAGGAATCGAACATAAGACGCATCGTAGAGACCTTTGCATCAAAAGCGATTGTTGCCTTTAAGCATCGTTAACTCGAATTGAACTTTTATGACGTATAGATTGTGACCTTTGTGCAATGTCAATTTAAAAGTTGCGACGGAAGAATTTAAGCACGGTGTCTAGGTAACTCACCTAGCGGGCATAGCCCTGAATGTGATGCATTTGTAAGTCAACAAAAGGAAAATCGTATTCAAATAGTTGCGAAGTGAGGCTTCGAAATAGTTGGACAGCAACTTCGAACGCAAGGCACTGTGAAGACTCGTTGCGATAGGATGCGCAACGGCTTAACGCAACGCATAGAATTGATGGTCAGTACAAAACTTATAAAATGAGAAATGCAATTTCGAATCGCGTCGCGTGCCGTGATTTTTGTTGGATGATTACGTATGTATCGAATATGCATATGCGATAGAATTGGGAGAGCAAACACTAGAGACCAAGTCCGATCGAAAGTACGAGATGGCAAGTATTCGAGGATTGAAGTTATACCTGTTAGTTTGTTCCAATTCTTTACCACTGGGCTTGGCTGAAATACTATATTTCTGGGACGCCTTAAATATGTGTACGATCCAAACTAAGTTGTATGCTAAATTCAAATCGAGCTGCAGGAAAAGACTATGATATGTTAATGAAAGCTTGCACAAATGTTTGAAACGGAACAACGATAGTGGGACGGGATCATAAAACGATCTAGAGAAACACTTGGATTGAGTATTAGTTTCGGTTTGAGGACGAATCTTGTTTTGAGTGGTATATTATGTAATGTCCCGCTCCGCACGATGCATTACGATGAGTCGTTGACTCGAAGAGTTGCGTTGACTCGAAGAATGCATTGAGTCGAATCGATGTAAGAGTTACGTTGGTCCGAAAGAGAAAGCATTGAGTCGGTTCGAAGATCTAATAAATCGAATCGATGCAAAGTCTGATTCAAACAAATATTGATTTTAGTTGGTTTCGTGTGCATGCTAAGCTTTTACACTGAACTATAAGATGTCAACATTTTGCCTTGTTTGCAATGGAGTCCGCCGAAACCAAAGCATCGCACAACGGACTGAGGCATGGTCACGGTAGGCCGAATCTGTCGAGTATTTCAATAGAGCACGAAGTGCTCGAATGGCTAAGTCAGAAGAGTTGGTCATACAAAAAAGTTATAAAATTGAGCCGCATCGGCTCGACGAAACGACTGGCGTATCGGTTAAGGTGGGAGGACTTTGACCCGTCTTTCCTACTCCGTCATGTCTAATTAAAAAGTACCGTTGTATGCTAAGTTAACCTATCGAGTCCACGGACGTGGCTCGATTGAGAGAAATCATAGTGCGTGTCAAACACTAAGATAGAATAATTGAATTGAAACGTACATCAAATATACGAGTCGCCATAGAATATTGAAATACCGCAACAACGAGTGCCTCGGTGCGCAAGCCATAAGAACATGAGATACTTGTATCGACGAGTGCCTCAATGCACGAGTCGTTTGTGCCTTTACGCACGAGTTAGAAGGCTAGAATATTGAAAAACTATATCAACGCGAGTGCCTTAGTGCACGAGCTGTAGAACATTGAATACAAGATCGAGACGTGCCTCGGTGCACAAGTCGAAGGAAAAGAACATAAGTCTAACACATTGAAAGATGTACTTCGGGTGCAAAGTAAGCAGTTGTGGCACAAATGCCACGGAACTGTCAAATATAGTATGTTGCCTTGAAATGTTTGGGACCTTCGGGTTGTTCATCTGGACATTGAATCGAGGCGACAAAACATCGAAAGAATGATTGAAATCATACAAAGAAAGAATGTGAGAAAAGAAAAAAAAAAGAGAATGTGAGAAAAGAAAGAAAGAGAAAAAATGTGAGAAATGTAAGATGATGTGAAGCCTGAGTTTCGGACTCAGCCTATGTTTGGTTGTATGAGTTAGACGCGTATTGTATGGTCGAATGGACTTGAGTATGTAACACTGTGCACGGGTGAGTTCCCTCGAATGAGTATTAGCCAGAGCACCAGTACCGTTCGGCCTAGGAGGGATGGTTAATCGTTGTTGGTGCACAACTTTAAGACGATTTGCAATCGGTTACTGATGTGATAGCCAAAATGATGGTAAGCATCGGTAGTTCACCGGTTATTGAGATAGCAACCCTTGCTGGAGGACGCCGGGCTACCCAATTTGATAAGAGAATTTTAGTCCATTATGGCATGAGGAATGCCAATGACCTTCATATAGATAAGGGCCGGTGGGCTGAATAGTACAGGCACACAGAGATCATGTACAAAGATCACTTATAACATGACAGAAAAAGATGGTAGGCGTATTCATCTTGCATCGGTGCAAGAGTGAGTGCGTCGATGTTGGTAAGAAGTCGCCACCAGATAACTCGAAATTGATATATGTTGTCTACTCGCTTACGCGAATCAATCATAACATGCTTGTCATGAAATACATACTTTGCTGCTTTCGAATATGTGATGAAACCGATCATAAGGTAAATATAGAAAGATCACAAGTTAATCTGCATGATTTACTATATTACTTGGTGTCGGTTCAGTAAAGAGGGTCTTATCAGTACGCGAGAGGATTAGTACTGATCCCCCACCAGATTGCTTGCAGGATGCAGAAAATGGATTGCTCGCGGCGGAGCTTCGCTTGAACGTCCTGAGGCATGGAATGTCATAGCGTTTTGAGGTGTGCGACCGCATTGACGCTCGAACTTGCAACAAGATGATGCAGCCGAGAAATAGAAGACATGAAATGATGAAATCGTTTGTGGGCAAGAGATAACTTGAGTGTTGTAAGCCAATCTGGCAGATTCATTTGGGCTATTGAAAATCTTTGTCATTCCGCTGCTTATTGAATAAAAGAGAATTATTTCGTAAACTTTGTGTAACTTCAATGTAACTCTGTATTCTTTCGCTGTAATATTGAATTGAGATAACCATTTTGGGAACCTGTCATCTTGCCTTTTACGAATGCAACTCCAGACTTGTATGGCATCACGTCCCAGCGAGAACGATCGATTCGACGAAATCGATGCGAGGACGATCGATTCGGCAAAATCGATGCGAGGACGAACGATTTTTCATGTCGGAGCGTGACAGTTTCAGACCTAAATTTTGGCATCAAAATGAACGAGGTACTTTAAAAATTCCTAAATTCACTTCCTTTCAAATAGGGGTGCAACTTGGGCGGGCTAAACCCGATTGGGTAAACCCGTTAATAGGTTGGGTTAGGGTTGAAGATAGTCGGGTCCGGGCTTGGTTTCGGGTTAAAATATTTGAACCCGATCAAAAATCGGGTTAGGCTCGAGTTCATGTGTCGGGTTACTCGAAAAACCCGAAACCCGACTTATATATATATATATATATATATATATATATATATATATAATTTCCTTACTTTTGCATCCCCCATGATAACACCCATTGGATCTTTGTTTAAGTCATTTAATCTTAACCGTTGATTTTTTCAACGGTTAAGATTATATAACTTAAACAAGATCCAATGGATGTGAAAGAGGGGATGCATGGGAGATGCAAAAGTGAGGGGATGCGGATTCCTCCTAATCTTAACCGCTGATTTTTCAATAGTTAACATTAGATGACTTATACAAGATCTAACGGATGTGAAACAGGGGATGCTGATCCCTTATATATATATATATATATATATATATATATATATATATAGTAAATCCAAATTTCTCACCCAAACTCTTCAACTCCTTATCCTAAATCTTATTTTATTTTGCATTTTGTAATGATTAAGACTTGATTGCTATTTGATTATGTGTTTAATATTACTTATGTTTAAAATTATTTTAAATATTATATTAGAGTCCGATAAACCCGAGTCCAACGCGATCCTCCAGACTTGGTCTTGGACTTCATATGTTCAAGGTTGTAAAAATCGCTAGTCGGCCGCTAGTCGGTTTGTGGGGACTACGGATTAATCGGACTACTCGAGGACTAGTCGGGAACTAGTCGGTTTAGAATTTTTAATGAATATATATATGTAATATGTTATAAAAATATTTTAAAAAATAATATGTTAATTGTTGAACTTTTAGTTATTGCAGTGCATTTTCTTATTCATTATTTTGCACAAATTTCTATTTCGATAAATCTATAAATAGTATGTTAACAACTTACTATTTTGCACGGAGAGTTACAGCCGCAGTAGCAAGCAAAAGCAAAAAAAGTAACGAGCAAAAATTTAAAAAAGATCCACAACAACAGTAGCAAAGAGATAACAAAGAAAAAGTAAAAATAAAAAAGAGTAGGCTAGTCACTTTTTTCAAAAATAGAAAAAAGGCAGCAACAAAGTAAAGAGTCGACGGCGACTGCCTTGATGAAGTCGACGGCAGCCCAGACTAGTACCAATTTAGCCAATTTTTGGATGGACCAGCCCCTAATCGAGTAGACGGTGATCGACAAGTGACTAGTCGGGGACTAGCCCCTAGTCGAGTCGGCGGCGGCCGACTAGCGACTAGTCGGGGACTAGTCGGCCGCCTAGAGGGATTTTTACAACACTGCATATGTTGAACCCGAGGTTGTGTTGGGCTTGGGCTTGGGCTCGAGTTGACCTCAAGCCCGACCAAACCCGCCCGAGTTGCACCCTTACTTTCAAATCAAACACAGGTCACTGGGAGAAAAGCTTACATATCAAGAAACTACATAAACTAGCGACAAATTCCCCTCTTTCCATTACTAATCAAGAATAAGTTATAGTTAACTATCCAACCAAAATAATCACTTCCCCCTTCTCCAGTCGAACCGTTTTCCACATTGCTTTAGAATCAAAACCCCATTTTTATCAACAGAAACCCTAGATTCATACGATTATGGCAACAGAAACTACTACTTAACTTCAACTACCAAAATAGAGTGCTTTCAGTTCCAAAAGCACTAGTTTGGGAAATCGGTAACCCTATATTTACTAGAACTGGGCTTAGTCAAGAATTTGTTCTATTTCACTGTTGCAGTTGTTTGCAAAACAAAGAAAAGCATTCCCCTTTCCCTCCTCTCCTCCTTTAAATTATTTCCACATAGAAACCCTAGATTCGTGCATCGCGGAGCACTTCAAGTACCAAAAACGTGCGTATTTTTTAATTTGATATCCGTAAAAAGCTAGTTTTGGGGAAAGCGGAAACCCTAGAATTTTGTTGGAAAATTAGGGGTTTTTTTCTTACCAAGAGGCCGATGGCGCTTGAAGGCGGCATGAGCCTGGCGGAGGAAATCGGGAGGGGAGACGGAGAGGGAGGAGGAGGAAGACGACGAAGAGGAGGTCAGGTTGGCCTCCCCTCTTCCGCCACCATTTACGGAGGATATCGGACGGCCCAGATTGCTCGAACGTTCCGGAGGCGGCGGCGGGTGGGGGTCAGCCTTCCTCTCCATCGACGTCGGCGGTGGCTTCGGATCTCAGCGGCATCTCGCCGGAGGAGGAGGGGATCAGGAGGAGGAGGAGGAGGAGGAAGAGGGATGGAGAGCTTTTGAAATACTCATATTGCCGCTCTCGCTGCTATAACTCTCTTCACCATTAATATGACTAGCACATATGCACGTGCATGACCTCCCTATATGACACATGAGCTTTGCTATGCCTACAACCAAATAACTGAAAATTGCTGAGAAACCCAATTTCGGGATGGACTTTTATGAAATGTCCACCCGCTGGATGAATTTTATGAAATGTCCAGAATTAAGTATTTTCACGTTAAATATTCCAAGATTTCCTTTTAGATGCCACCCACTAGAAACTGCTATTTTTATAATACCGAAACTACCCCTCCGCACGAATTGGTCATCTATATGTATTTGAATTCAAAAAACTCAGATCTGGATTGCGATTTTCGTCTTCTTCTTCTTCACGGAAAATCTGAATTACATTGCTCTCATCTTCAGCAGAGATCGCAAAGATCGTTCGTAGTTCGGTGTGCTTTTCTTCGGTCGAACTCAGATCATCGCTCGTCATCATCATCACCATCATCATCATCTTCATCGACGTCAATTGTGGAGAGAAGATCTTTCTTCTTCTTTTCCATAAGAATTATCATCGCTTTGAAAGAAGAACGAAACTCTTTATTCCTGAAAAAACTAAATTACACGGAGAATGGCCATTCTCCTACGTTTTAACACTGGAAATGACCATTCTCCGTGTAAATTAACACGGAGAATGCCATTCCCCGTTTTATTTAAAACGGAGAATGACATTCTCCGTGTTTCTAACACGGAGAATGGCCATTCTCCTGCGTTTTAACACTGAAATGACCATTCTCCGTGCTAAATTACACGGAGAATGACCATTCTCCGGAGAATGACCATTCTCCGTTTTATTTAACACGGAGAATGACCATTCTCCGTTTTATTTAACACGGAGAACGTCATTCTCCGTTTTATTAAAAACGGAGAATGCCATTCTCCTGCGTTTTAACACTGAAATAACCATTCTCCGTGCTAAATTACACGGAGAATGCTATTCTCCGTTTTATTTAACACGGAGAATAACATTCTCTGTTTTATTTAACACGGAGAATAGAATTCTCCGTGTTTCTAACACGGAGAATGGTCATTCTCCTGTGTTTTAACACTGGAATGACCATTCTCCGTGATAAACTGCACGGAGAATGGCATTCTCCGTGTAAATTAAGACGGAGAATAGTCATTTTCCGTGTAATTTAGCACGGAGAATGGTCATTCTCCGTGTAAATTAAGACGGAGAATGCCATTCTCCGTGTTAGTAACACGGAGAATGTCATTCTCCGTGTAAATTAAGACGGAGAATGACATTCTCCGTGTTACTAACACGGAGAATGACCATTCTCATGCGAAATTAACATTTTTCGTGTTCTAACACGGAGAATGACCATTCTCCTGCATTTTATGGTCAGCTGAAACTTTGGAGAGCCATAACTTTTGACTGGGAGGTCGAAACGAGGTCCCGTTTGTCGCAAAATGAGCGTATCGTCGAGGAGACTGAAAGTAACAGCCTCATCGTTAGACGGCCTTCCGAAATTTTAGAATCGTAAAAAAATGATGTTTAGACCTCCGTTTTAGCACTTTTGCCGTTTGTCCCGGTCTTTCCGAAATTTTTCGACGAGTTTTTGAAGATTTTTGAGGAGAAAACCTAGATTCGAAAGTGAGCAGCGTATGGAAGAAGATGAAGTATCGAAACGTTTCTTTTAAGAGCAATTTCGTGGGTGTTTTCAATAAATTAAAAGGAAAGGCAAAATGGTCATTTGGAACCCGCTTTGGATAAGTTTCTCTAATTCTGGGCACACGATGAAAGTTTTTTTAGCGGTGGATTTTACATAAAACTTTTTTAGCTTTTGGGCATTTCATAAATCCTCAATTTCCTTACAACCGCCACGTGTCCGTCATGTATCGAACTTCGATTCGAGGCGATTGGAGAAGAGGGTAAGTGGTGGGCCGGGTGGAGTCCATATAGCAGAGATGAGAGGGGAGGTGAGACTCATGTATAAGGAATGGGAGAGAGAGTGTATGAAAGTTGTAAGCATGTGATTGTAGACTTAGCATTTTCCTATGACATATACATCCCATCCATAAAAATCAATAAAAGGCTCGTGTATTATTGCGTGGGAATATGATTGGACACCAGATCAAGAACAGCTGATTCGGTCCGGATTGAAAGACACTTTAGTCAAAGTTTGTTCATTTTTTAATGAATGAATGATGTTAAACAAAGTCCTTTTTTTAATGCTTTATTTTTAGATACTCAATACATTTATGAACTGTTGTAATTAGGAATATCACAGAAAAAGTCTTGTTTTTACCTAGATACCTCTATTAATTTTTTAATTAGCAAATCTAATAAAGGGTATTTTTGAGGAAGAAAAATTTTACAGTAAAACCTACTTTTTGCATTATATAATAGAATAGATATTTGTCAAATTTTACTGTTTTACTCTATTTGGACAATATATCTAAGAAACAAAAGTACTCGACTAAGGCTGTCACGACCCGCACCCTAGAGTAAGGGCACGAGACGTGGGTACGTCCAGCCTACGCCGCAGTGTCGACGGTAGAACGCTGTCCTAGGTCAAACATCTAACAATATAAAGGTACCTGTACAGTATATACTCTCCGAATGGAGGTGACATAGCAGATACAGTCTCAATCACAACTAAGGTAGAGCGAGATAAAAGATAGGTAAAACATGAAATCCAAAAGAGATACAGCAGATAGAAGTCTAAGTGTCTAAGATACACAAACCCAGAAAACATCTCAAAGCTCAATACAGTAATCCATAGAATACATACAACTCAATACAACTGAAATAACTAACTATACAACCTCTACTGTGTCTCCTCTAGGCTAGCAGGCAACCTCCAGGCTATTTGTAAAATTTATCAACAGGTCCAGTCAGGACAGGAATGAGCACAATCTCATCTAGAAAATCCAAGTAAATGACAGAGAACTATAAAGCAGTTATAGACAGTTGTATTGATGAACATGGCAGTTTATGTTCAGGTGATGGTAAGAAAGACAGATATAGTGCAAGAAAAGTAAGTAACTAAACAAGAGGAGAATCATGGTAATAAAGACTGTAAATAGAAACTAGCTGAACCATGGTAACATAATATAAGTCCAGACAGTAAATGTAAACAAGTGTAAGACTAACGTAAATCCAGACAACATGAATCTGATACCAGGTGATTCCAGTACAAGATGAGTCCGGTATGAGATGATTCCAGTCAGTGATCAAAGATTCCAGGGTGAGTCCAGACTATACTCTAACATTGTGTTTTAAAATACCGAGATCGACATGTAAACGGCTATAGGTAATCCGGCACATCACACACTCGGCCGGGTGTGAGATGGCTATCATTCCAGTAGATTCCAGCATGTGGGGTGATTCCAGAATTGGGATATGTCTACATGTCTTACTCAAGTATTTCCCCTCCCAGCAAGTACAAGTGAATCCAGAATACGACACGAGAATCGAGATGAGTCCAGCCAAACGTGATGATACCAGCAAGTGATTCCAGGGTGATTCCAGTAGGTGATTCCAGTAATAGAAGCCAAACATGATGATACCAGTAATAGAGGCCAGACAATATGGTATGTGTGTCGCATACATGAATCCAGAAATATTCATATGTGTTGTAACAGAGAATCACATACAACTAACTAGAGCTGAAGTACAGTAATTGACAAATAAATGAGAGAACTATCAGAGAATGTACTCGCCTGATGTCTGAATGTCTAAAGTAAATATACTGTCCGATGAGAGGTGTCTGGCTCCTAATCAGAACAGCACAAGTCACAACAAGTCCAAAATGACAATATGAAGTTCTACTATGCATTCTACATGATTCTAGGTCAATCTAGACCAAAGTCAATGTAGGCCTCAAAAATGAAAGTCACGCTGAGTTGATCAGAACAAGTCAAAAGTCACGCTCAGTTGATCAGGATAATATTTACAAATCATGCTGAGGAGACAACTCATCATTTGTCAGAGAGTAATTATGACTGACAGCACAACAGTCGAAGAATGTCTCTTCGTATGCCACGTATGCATAGAATTCGAGAGATCACAGCCGTCTATTGCATGATTTTCGAAATCTTCTTCAGCAAGACTCAACCTTCGTCAAGTTGGCATACCAAAAGAGCTTCTTGTCATTTAATGCGACTGACAAAAGCAATCACTGTCAGAGATTTTGTATCAGTCGAGGCACGCTGAATCAAGACAGCTGGCAGTCTTATCTCAAGTCTGCGTGTATTGTGAGATCTTCATCTCAAGTTTGCGTGGATTCTGAAGTTTTCTTTCTCAAGTCTGCGTGTATTGTGAGATCTTCATCTCAAGTTTGCGTGGATTCTGAAGTTTTCTTCCTCAAGCTTGCGTGGATTTTGAAGCGTTTTGCCTCGAGTCTGCGTGGATCCTGAAGCTTCTTGCCCCAAGTTTGCGTGGATTTTGAAGCTTTCTGCCCCGAGTCTGCGTGGATTTTGTCTTCAACAAGTCTGCGTAGATTTCATCAAATTGGAGTACGTGGCAGCCATGCCACTGATCTCTCGCCTGCGTGTCCTGTAACTTGCACACGACTCATGCATGATCGCCATGTGTCCAACAGTTACAGGCCACGTCCAGTAACTGCTCACAACCTTGCGTATGTTAAATCCTACGTGATTTTCAACTAAGTACAGGCTGTGAAGACAGTTATCTTTTTAGTTATTATTTTTGACTCTATAAATAGAGTTCTTTTTCTCATTCATTGTACAGATACATAGTTATCTACTGTCAAAATTTTGAGAGCATTTCTTCTTCGCATAGTCCAAGGGATAAAGTGATCGTCTTCTAGATCAGATTCCCACAGTTGTAATTTTCCCAGATACACAATAAATAAAGGAATTTATTTATAGAAAACAAATTGGCGACTCTGCCAGAGAAATCCATCTCCTCTTCTGAGATGGCAACAACTCAATGCGACACTTCGTCAATCGGCTCGACGAAGAAGGTGATGACGATCCAATTTGATCAACTCGCCTATGAAGAAATGCAGCGGGCTAAGAGTGGTAAGCCCACTACAGCCTCCATCATCAGTGCCAAGTCGAAGGGACACTCTGTCTATGTCCCTAAGAATCAGTTGGCAGCCAATGGTGAAGTCTCTGCCACAGTGTCTACTCCTAACACTGGCAAGAACTCTACTGCAAGCACGCACACTCTTGTGCGCTCGAAGATGACAGCAATCAAAGGTCACGCTGACAGTACTGGCTCTTTAGCCAAATCTGTTCCAGTGTGCAATCTCACATCCAAAAATCACGCTGACAGTACTGGCTCTTTAGCCAAATCTGTTCCAGTGTGTGTCTCCAAAATTAAAAGTCACGCTGACAGTACTGGCTCCTTAGCCAAATATGTTCCAGCGTACAATTTTAAACCCAAAAGTCACGCTGACAGTACTGGTTTCTTAGCCAAGTCTGTTCCAGTGTGTAATTCTGAAATCAACAATCACGCTAACAGTGCTGGCTCCTTAGCCAAGTCTGTTCCAGCGTGTACTTCCAAAGTCAAAAGTCACGCTAACAGCATTGGTTCTTTAACCAAGCCTGTTTCAGCGTGTATTTCATCTAAGAAGAATAGCTCTTTAGCTATCTCTTCTTCTTCGCCAAGTTCCACTAGAACTGGGGGTGGTCTTCCACACAAAGTCCCTTCGAAAATGAATAACTCTTTAGTTGTTTCTTCTGTTCCTGTAGTTTTTACTTCAGGAACAGCTTTGACTGACAATTTTGTTAGTCAAAGAAAAGAAGATGGTCTTTTGACTACTCTTCCTTCTGGACATTCTATGTCTTAAAACTTGAATGAGTCTAAGAAGAAACATTCCTTAGTGTCTTCTTCTATGACTTCTCCGAATTGGGCACAGAATCTGTCCATAAAAGAGGGTTTGTTACCAACTCCTAATCAAGGGGGTGGTTCAACTTTTCCTTCTCTACAAATATCTAGGTCAATTGAAGGAAAACTCCATGTTTTCAAAACTAATGTGTTACCTCCAACTGATCTAAGAACAAAACTTAACACTTCTGGTGTTAAGAAACCATACCAGTTGGAAACAAGGATAAGAGATCCAAATGCATAGTATGCAAGAAACTATATGGCTCATATTAATCATTCTCTATATAATCAAGAGCCATCAAGACCCAAGAACAGGAAATATACTCCTCAATCTTCACAAACAGATTTACGAGAATATCTTCAACAGAAGAGAAGAAGTGATTCTGTGTCAAAGGACCATGCTGAATGTGACTTCTATCCAAGAGTCATAATTCAATGCAGATGTCAATCAATGGCTTATGACCATGTTGATCATGAATGTGACTTCCAGCCAAGAATCACAATGCAATGCAGATGTCAAACAAAACGACAATTTGTCTTTAATCGAATTCAGTGTGAACCTATGCCTGATGAAGATGAGCCTTTGTTTGCTTCTGTCAACATGACCTCTCGGGATACTGGGGGTAGAGCTGATAGTCCAGATGGAGTATATAGAAACACCAGAGCAAGAGTCTTAGCTTCTAGTCAAAGAAATTTGATCTCTGAAGATGATTCTGAATTTCTGGAAGAATCTAACTTCTCACATCTTCCTACTGGGGGTAGTTCTCCTATAAATGACTTTGATGCACGAAACAGTGATTCAGAACAAACAACATCCACCAGTTCATCAATAATCCCTCGTACAGTCACGACGTATATGGTGGATGGGAATAATAAATTGAACAATGAACCTTACTCTTCCTTGACTCCTCAAGATCAAAGAATTGCTTCTTTGGAACAGCAAATGAAGTCTATAGCTGATACTATGAAATCAATGTATGAACTCATGACAGCTCAGTTGCAAAATCGACAGACTGTACCAGATGCCATACCAACTGACGCTGATATGAGTCCAGTACAAGTTCCTCCAACAGTACAATCCAATACTCCTGGACCAGCTCAACCAAACCCTAGTCTCTTTGGAGCTGGGGGTAGTGCTTATAATACTGTTCCTCCTTCCAACTATTCTCTACAAGCTACAACTCCACAATCTTCCAGAGTTGTTAATGAAGAATTGAGGAATCTCAAAACTCAATTCGAAGCATTCAAACAGAAAGATGGTTTACAAAGGTTAGACATCAAGCAACCTTATCCGATAGAATAGAAGCAAGTATCGTATCCTCCTAAATACAAGCCTCCTACTATCTCATTCTATGATGGAACCACTTTTCCAAGTCAGTTTATTAATCATTTTGAAGTGATGACTGATCAATTGCAACCAAGCGACGCCCTCCTTACTCGGGTGTTTGTTGGATGTCTCAAGGGAACGACTTATGAATGGTATAGAAGTCTCCCAGATGGGAGCATTACCTCATTTGCCGGTTTCAAACAGATGTTTCTTGAACGGTTCTATGAAGGGCTCAATGACATGACTATGTCTGCTCTTATTAGAATCAAGCAGAAAAATAATGAAACTACAGAGGATTACATTGAACGGTTTCGAAGAGAAGCTCTGAAGATGCCTCTTGGAACTCCTGATGCTGTCACCATCGACACATGCAAATCAAACTTGTTGCCAATCATCAGCATGTGGATAGGATCCACCCAATTCCAAGACTGGCCTTCTTTCATAGTTAGTGCCAAGGCTGCAAAAATTAGTGCTGAAACCTTCAAAGGTTTAGGAGTGCAGATGACTCCCAAAGAAACAGGTCAAGGTACTAACAATAAAAACAATGTTCGCAAAGGAAAAGAAACTCTTGAAGTTAATCTTCAGAGCAAAGATACATCAACTGTTCAAACTTCTCCTACCTCTACAACTCAACAACCAAGAACACCTCGCCCCAAGGAAGAATACTCTTTCGATGATGACGATGTCCTTGGTATCTTTGAATGTCTGCTGAAAGGTAATAAGATACAATTACCTGAAATCAAGAAACCTGATGAAGCTGGTAAAACAGATCATCCCAAATACTGCCCATATCACAGAATGTTGGGTCACACAATTCGTACATGTTATGTACTGAAAGGAAAGATCCAAGAAATGATTAAATCTGGAGCTATCTCCCTTACTCCGAAAGAGAAGACCGTCACCTCCAACGTCGTCTCTATACAATTCGGAGATTTCCCTCCTCAACTCCTTGAAAGTGGGATCGTTCTTATTCCCAAGGCAACTCTTGAGATAGTGAATATTCCTCCTCCACAATTTGAAGGATTAGTGCCAATCACTTTGGAAACTGGAGAAATCATGTGGATTCATCCTGATCTAGTGGCAGATTTTGAATCTTCTTTTCCTCAAAATACTACTTCTCGAAAGTCCAAAAAGGCTGGAAAGATTAAGTCATGTCATATGACGTCTCTTGGGTCTACCTCTGACACAGAGCCAAAAGAGAAAGAAGAAGCACTTGCTGGTGCTACTCGAACGGGAAAACCTTATCTAAAGGATTATTCCAAGAATCCTGAGGATACTCCTGATATCCCTCCAGCTGATAAAGATGCTCCTAATGTTCCTCCTGAAGAAGAATCATCTACTGCACCTGTTCCTTCAACTACACCAGTTGAACCTGTTTCTTCCAAGCCTACGGCTTTTGAGAAAGGCAAACAACAGGCTCGGTTTGATAAACCAATCAAGAAGTCTCCTCCTCTTGGGCTTCAGAAGCCTTATAACTTCGACATTCTAGCTCAACTTGCTAATAATCCAGCTAGAATGTCCCTCTTTGAACTTCTACGTCTTTCTAAAGAAACTCGGGAGACGTTAAGTGAGTCACTTCTTCAAGCAGACTCTTGTATTGCACAATTGAAGAAGCCAGATGCAGAACCTGCCACTTGCTTACATTACAACAGTGTATTGGAGATTATCCCAAATATCACCTTTACACAAAACGACATGCTATTGGAGGATAATCGACATGATCGGCCTCTCTACTACACTGGTTATATCGATACGATGAAGATAGATCGTATCCTCATTGACCCAGGGTCTGCTATAAGCATAATGCCAAAGAGTCTGTTGGATGAACTAAAAATCTTTCTTCACAAGCTCTCTAAAACGGTTACTACTATCTTAGGATTCAATCAAAGCCGAAGCGAGTCTTTGGGAAAGATTCATCTGAAGCTTCAGATAGGCGATTTCAGATCCAAAGTCACTTTCTATGTGATTGAGATCGTGGGATCCTATAATCTTCTTCTTGGGAGGCCCTTTCTTCATGAAAATAATGTGGTGTCTTCTACTCTTCATCAGTGTTTTAAGTACATTGATAGCAATGGAAGAGTACAAAAAGAAGTTGCTGATATAAATCCCTTCCATGGGGTTGAAGCTTATTTCAATGATTCCCGAATGTACAAAGAAGAGTATACAAGGGTCATACAAGCTATGGAGAAAGAGGATTCACAAAGTGAGACTTTAATAATCCCTGTTAAAGGTCGAGCTACTCAGCAACAATCTCCCAAACCCTCTGGAGAAGGTTCTTTCATCATTCCAGTGAGTGGACGGATCTCTCCGTTGCCTCAGTCGTCTGCTCAAGATACAATGATCATTCCTGTTAGTGGGCGTACTACAGTTCCTGTATCTTCACAGGATACTCTGCTAATTCCAGTTGGAGGGCGGATTACTCTTCCATCTCAAGCTTCAAGGGAGCTCACCTCTTCTGAGCCATTTGTTATCGATCTTAATCGAAACAAAGCTTCTTCTCATTCTTCTTCTTCCCCTTTAGTCATTGACTTGGCTAAAATCTCTAAGGCTCAGCCTTCTCCCAATGTAAATATTGCTGCTTTTATATTTAATGAAAAGTCTCCATCTTTGCAGTACGCTGATGTGTGTAATTATATTCATAGTTATTTACATTTGTTAGATGACTTGAGCACAATAACCATAGGAGTTGTACAGACTGTTCATACAGATGTATCTCTAGAACCTGTACAATTTTTATACTTTCTAGTTCCCAGCAGAAAGCCAGGAGACATTCCAATACTCTTTTACAAAGGGCCCCAAAGTCCTTCTGATTTAGAAGATGATGACAAAAACGATGATACTGGAAGATTACAACTACGTCGCTATAGTCAGCAATCTAAAGACATCATCAAAAATATGGGCTATGACTTCAGAACTGGCCTCAATAGTGGAAAAGGAAGAAAAATGCATGTTCGTATTCCTCCTCTGAAATATGGAAGGACAAAATACGGATTGGGCTATATTGCTCCTACTCCTTTATCAATATTTTCCATGAAGATCCCGAGTCTGACGAAGATAAGAGATCTGATTCTTCTAGTACCACTTCTTGGGATTCCGATACGAGTATCGGCGATTTCTACTGCAATATTCTGTCTTCCAATATGGTTTCTATTGACTGTTTTGAAAAGTGATTCATACTTGACGGTTCATCCGTTCATCTGACGGTTCGTCCGTTCATTAATACCTGACGGTTCGTCCGTTCATCTATCCGACGGTTCGTCCGTTCATTATAATCTGACGGTTAACCCGTTCATTTATCTAGTCTTTTGATTTTCGAGTCTAAAGATCATAAAAAATTGAGTTCAAAGATATTTTTATGTCTGAATTCTATTTTTTCCAATCAGTATTAAACTAAGATCATTTCTGGTTTAATATCATTTGATAGAATTACAAAGTTCGTTTGTATATTCTATTCTACTGAAATATGTCATGTATTATTTACCTCTGAACATATTTTCTATGAATCTATCATCATCAAAACAGCAAAACCAAAAATCAGATCAAGGATTTTTCATTCATTCCAGAATCAAAATATGAAATACAAGTGAAAGTGAAAATAAAAGAGATTCACTTATTTGGAGTTATCAGCTCTCTAATACGATCTAGAACAGCATTCAGTTTCTCTTCATGAGTCTTTCTAACTCTTTCTGCTGCCACAATTGTAACATTCTGTTCATCAAAAATAATGATGGCAGACTGGCGACGATTGACTTCTTCAATCTGTTCTGCCTGCATCTGTTCTCGTTCCTTCTGAAGAGTCTCACAGTGTTCAGCTTCAGAGATATAAGCAGCAGCAACATTAGCTTGCTCTGTTTCCATGACAGCAATACGCTCTTGAAGACGAGCTAATTCCTCTTTCAATTTCTTCATTTCTTCAGTCTTGGACGCTTTATCTTTCTCTAAAAACCCTACTCTTCGACGAGCAGCTAATATTTTTTCACCCTTTTCTACTAATTTTTCAGTAGAGGAGGCAAGAAATGCTTCGAGAGCCGCCTGTTGAGATTGTGCTTCATGCTCTAGTTGATCAATCTCAGCTACAGTTAAAGAGTCAATGTCCTCCTTCTTGGTCTCCTAGTATTTTTGGATAGTTGCTTCTAACTCATCTAGGAGATGTTCGAAGAAGATGTACTGAGCTTCGCAACCAGCATGTCGCAGCGCCATCAGTGGGAACTTGACCATAGTTCGAAGATCAGAAAAGGGCATGGCTTTATCCTTCAAGAAGCGTCTGGAATATGCATCTAGATATGAATAAATGATCTCCGGATACATTTCCAAGGTTCTTGCTAGCCCAATCTCGAATCCAGGAGTCGCTGTCATCATGGAAGAAGAAGCTTGAATCCTTGGAACAGAAGTATGTGCGACCGGAGAAGTTGGCAAGTGTGAACTCCCTTCATCAGCATCAGCCTGGATAAGCGGAGCATGAGTCGAACTCATTGCTGCAGCAGTTCCTACAGTTAAAGAAAAATATAATCAGCATTTAAAAAAAAAGAAACAGCGAAAACAGAATCTGAAATAAAGTTCTACTTGGCTGAGGTTCATATTCAGTATGTGGAGGGAGTTTTGCTTCTTCTTGCAGCCGGTCCATGATTGTATCCGATACCTGTTTTATATGGCTGCTTCCAGCTCCAGAATTACTGGGTGCTACAGCGTTGTTCGGTGATTGAACAGGTTCAGGGCTAAGCTCCATTCTGTTCCCCTTCACTTTATCCGCATCATAAGGAGTCAAAGTGCCAGCATGCCAGTCTTCTCCTCCTTCAGCTTCTTCTTCTTCTTCGTCTTCAGGATGAGCTTCTGATTCAGAATCAATGATATTTACATCTTCATGAGTCTCTGGAACAATGACGATAGCAAGCTCGGTATTGGCTGCCGATTCAGTTGTCTCTGGAATATCGGTTCGAATAATGATATCTTGACAAACATTCTTTAACAGATCATCAGCAGCTGATAGCTCAGACGTCGGCACGTCTTCATCGCCTCTGGCCAAAGAAATGTTTTCTTCAGCTTAAATTTCAGGAACTTCTGACTGTTTGGTAGCTTCTTCCGGAGCTGTTGCTTCTTCAGAGTAATCAATCTGGTCATCCAGTGCTTGAATGACGCCTTCTGTCCCATGCTCAAATGGGATTATCTTCGTCTCCGAGGGTTCAATAGCTACTCCACTTGTGGTCGGAGCAGTTGTTTCCTGAACTTGAACAGACTCTACTTCAGTCTGTTCTGTTGAAGCTGTTGCAAGGTGAATATCATCAGATTCGGTCTTCTCAGTAGAAGCTGCTTCATTGATTTCTGGCAAAACTCCTCCACTCATGATCGTTTCTAGGAGTTTGTTGCCCTTAATTTTGCTGACAGACTTCTTGACATATTTGCCTCTTGACCTCCTTATCAAAGGAGCGTCGTCTTCATCAGTCTCTTCGTCTTTATCAGCGGCATCGTCCTCATCAACCGAGGGTACCGCCTAAAGATGATGTAGCAGTCACTGAGACTCCTTTCTTCTTTTTCCTAGATGTTGGAGACTTAGTACTCCTCTTGGAGATAGTCTCAGATTCATCGCTTCTCTTCCTCTTAGAAAGAGATACGAATATAGGGGGAAGAACTTCATCAGGAAAATTTCTCTCCTGAAACAATTCATACAAAGGTTCAACCTCAGTTGTTTCATCTTCGGGTTCCGGAGGGAAATGTTGAATAACAATCCTCTTCTTTGACCTCTTCGATTCATCCTCTGCAACAAAGGTCTTCAGATTGAAACTCGACCTAAAAGTGCTCGACGACACATAAAAGCGAGCATATGTATAAAGCATCTTTGGCCCCGAGCTAGATAAAGGATTAGGCATAGAGAATACAACTTTTGTATCCCTAGCCGCAAAATATCTCCAAGCTCGAGCTCCGTCGACAAGCCCTCCACGAGCAGATAAGCAAGAGGTGGCGTTCCCAACGTGAAGTTGATCATAACCGAATTGTCTGGCAAATCGGCTTGGTAAATATGGCTCTAGATACGCCATTTCTTCATGACGATACACTAGATGGGAAGGCCGTATCCTCTGCAACCACTGAAAGGCTACATCGTCTAACCTGTTCCCCATATCTCCGTCCATCATGTTTAAGGGCATGCTCTCATAGCCCTGTGGTGGAGGGACACATTGGATAGACCAATGTGATGCCCGATTTAAGACATTTTTGCATTCTGGGAGGGTATGAACCTTCCAGAACATTTCTCCAGAGTACCTCTCCAGAAAAAGACTGCTACTTCCTCCTGTCCCTGGAGGTATCAGACCATCATGATGAAGGAGAAGCCAACCATAAAGATACGTGAAGGGCATCTCTATCCTTGGGAATTCTTCAGTCATCATCCTCTGAGCAGACATCATGTTAGTGACAAAATTCCTGAGACCTGCATTCAGCCTACAGGTCATTGCCGATAATAAGTCTAGCTTGTAACCATACACAAGGCACACCGCTGCAAAAATAACGCCTCTGTGTATCCTGTCCAAGGAACTAGAGCCAGGAACGATGAATCTCCTCAACCACAGAGATAGGAATCCGGCCAGATGACCGTTCCTTGACAGACTCTTTCCACTCTGTCTAACATAAGAGCTGAAAGTGGTTCCAGCTTTGAACTCGTACCAGTCTTCAGTAATAGTGAAATCCTTGTCCAGCAGATAAATGATTTCACCTTCAGAGAGAGGTTTGAAATTGTTGTTCTGGTACCATCTCTTCTCGCTTATTTTCTTATCATCCTTTTCACGGTTCATGAAAAGGTAGGACATCCACTTCTGAATGTGGTTGCCAGCTTCATCCTTGGAACCCTTGTAATATAGAGTACATGTGCCAAAATGGCACATCATCTCTTCGAATAGATGGACCATCTCTGGGTTCTTCTCTGACAGAAAGTTCAGCTCTTCTGTCGTAGGAACATATTCCTCATACGGCAGCGAGCCTGAAGGCAGGTGTGAGATGTATTCCATCTCATGAAGGGCGAAGCCCATCTCTCCTTTCGGAGTCATAAAGGTTCCCGTCCTATGGTTGTACCTCTCAACCAAAGCCAGGAACAGAAAAGGGTTAGGTTTGAAGCCGTAGGATGAATTGACGACGGCATCATAGAGATTTATCTTCTTCAGCTCAGTTTTAAAATTCTCCAAAGCCCAGTGGACTAAAGTCTTCCATCTCACATTCTCCTGATTCATTAGACCGTTCATCCTTGGCGTCTAATCGGTCGGATAGAATGCATTCTTGTTGGACATGAATTCGTTTATGAAAATGGGCATCCTGAACGGCATCAATATGGATGAATCTTCAGGTAGTATGCATCCAGGCTTCAAACCCCGAAACACTGATACATGATCCTCCGGGGCACTAAAAAATCCCTCCTTCCTGTAAATAATACGGCTTGCCTTCGCCTGCTGATATTCTGTCAAATACCAGGACATCTTTCTCGGATAGCTGGCATGCATAAGTCTCATGATTGACAAGCCCCGGGAAACCTTTGGCCAGTACATGGGTTGTTTCACATCCCCCTCAAAACAGAAGCACACCTTTTCCCTGATGCCCTTCGGCTGAGATTTTTGTGCTATAGCATCTCCGAACAAGAATGTTGGTTTCTTGTGGGATACCAGATCCAGACTCTGGAAAGGTTGTCCATTCATCAAGCAGAGTAAGGTTGTGTGGTCTTGATTGGCCAACAGTGATAGTCTTGCTTCAGGAAGATCAAATTGAGGGAATGTTATATGAGATAGATCATGCTTAAATGAGATACTCAAGCACCCTTCAAAATCTGCTTCTTCACTCCGGATGTTCACTACAGGAAATGACAGAAGACAAAGTCAGATATATCTATGTCTATGCGTGTATTACAGTATTTGAAGGAAATTTCAAAAGTCACACAGACTCCATATGGATATACTACTGTGACATGCTGAGCGATTTATTCATGCAGATGATTAATTCACGCAAGGCTCAGACAGATTAGGATGAAAGTCATGCATCATTGCCAGAATCACATTTAAGTAAAAATGACAAAAATACGCTGACAGATCAAGACTAATCTATCCAAAAGATGACTCTCAGAAGTCTGCGCGAATAATTCAACATTGACATCTCTGCCAATATATGAAAAATCACGCAGAGTCGTCATGGAAGCTACGTGACTATTTCAACATCGACATTTTCTGCCAAAATAAAAAGTCACGCAGAGTTATGAGAACCATGCTCATTTGCGTGAAACACAGAGCTTCGTAAACACGAAGATGTGAAGTATGGCCGACCCTAAAGAGGGGGCATACTTTATTAAATATCCTTTGCCCTAAGAAGGGGGGATATATTTCTGAAGTTTAATATCTTAAGATCCTAAAAAATTCTATGTGGAGTTCATCTTCATCGTCTTCGACATTTCGTGTTCTCCCATCACTTACGATGCATAGGAGCTTGCGGGACTTCTTGTCGAGGAAGTCTGTCAGTTGTGGCACGCGACGAAGTCGCAGGGGCTTTCCCCTTGGCTTGAGCATCAGCTTTTTTGGGAGCCATTGCTGCTGAAAAAGGAGAAGAAGAAGTCGGAGAAGAAGGAGTTCGTCGGAGAAGATGAAGTTCTCTTCTGTGGGTTCTCTCTTTCAAATGCAAGTAAAGAAAGAAAGAAGTAATCTATGGCTTATTTATAGGCTTATAAAGAATTCCAAACGGCCCATCATGATTTGCCTCGATTTAGGAGATTGATACGGGATCCTAACTGCACAGAATCCCAACAGTCCAATCATTCAGGAATAAATATCTCTTTAAAGTCATCTCAGTGTGACTAAATTCATTTTTAACATCTCGATTTCAAAGTATTTCGAAATAATTTATCATTTTTTTCGAAAACTTTGAAGGGGGTTTTGTAGGCCTCAAAAATGAAAGTCACGCTGAGTTGATCAGAACAAGTCAAAAGTCACGCTCAGTTGATCAGGATAATATTTAAAAATCACGCTGAGGAGACAACTCATTATTTGTCAGAGAGTAATTATGACTGACAGCACAACAGTCGAAGAATGTCTCTTCGTATGCCACGTATGCACAGAATTCGAGAGATCACAGCCGTCTATTGCGTGATTTTCGAAATCTTCTTCAGCAAGACTCAACCTTCGTCAAGTTGGCGTACCAAAAGAGCTTCTTGTCATTTAATGCGACTGACAAAAGCAATCACTGTCAGAGATTTTGTGTCAGTCGAGGCACGCTAAATTAAGACAGCTGGCAGTCTTATCTCAAGTCTGCGTGTATTGTGAGATCTTTATCTCAAGTTTGCGTGGATTTTGAAGTTTTCTTCCTCAAGTCTGCGTGTATTGTGAGATCTTCATCTCAAGTTTGCGTGGATTCTGAAGTTTTCTTCCTCAAGCTTGCATGGATTTTGAAGCGTTTTGCCTCGAGTCTGCGTGGATCCTGAAGCTTCTTACCCCAAGTTTGCGTGGATTTTGAAGCTTTCTGCCCCGAGTCAGCGTGGATTTTGTCTTCAACAAGTCTGCGTAGATTTCATCAAATTGGAGTACGTGACAGCCATGCCACTGATCTCTCGCCTGCGTGTCTTGTAACTTGCACACGACTCATGCATGATCGCCATGTGTCCAACAGTTACAGGCCACGTCCAGTAACTGCTCACAACCTTGCGTATTTTAAATCCTGCATAATTTTCAACTAAGTACAGGCTGTGAAGACAGTTATTTTTTCAGTTATTATTTTTGACTCTATAAATAGAGTTCTTTTTCTCATTCATTGTACAGATACATAGTTATCTACTGTCAAAATTTTGAGAGCTTTTCTTCTACGCATAGTCCAAGGGATAAAGTGATCGTCTTCTAGATCAGATTCCCACAGTTGTAATTTTCCCAGATACACAATAAATAAAAGAATTTATTTATGGAAAACAGTCAACTCTTGGTCAACTTGGTCAACCCTGAAAGTCAAACCTAGGTCAACTATGGTCAAACTAGGTCTAACAAGTCTAAATTAGGTCAAACAAGTTATTCTAGGTCTAAACAAACTAAGTATATGCAAATCAAGTATCCAAGATAGCTACTAACTCATAGCCTAAGTCACTTGCTAAACCAAGCACAAAACTAAACCATAAGCTAACAAAGCACACAAACTTAGTCATATAATGTATATATTATTCACATTCACATATTCATATACATAGATATATATAGGAAAGCTATATATATATAGGCATATATATATATATATATATATATATATATATATATATATATATATATATATATATATATATATAAAGAGAGGTAAAAGAGTAAGTGAGTATGTGTGTGTTTGGCATGTGTCACGACCCGCACCCTAGAGTTAGGGCACGAGAACGTAACAACGCCCAGCCTACGTCGCAGTGTCGGCGGTAGAACGCTGTCCTAGGTCCCAATGCATCTAACAGTGTCACGCCCCAAAACCAGAATACTGGAGAGCGGGGGAATGACTCAGCCAGCTACGTATTACGGGTAGATGAATACCGTATAATACGATCAATGCTGTCTAAAAGACGAGGGGGTGCATACTACATGAAAGTCTCGCTATGGTCACTTCACATCTATTGTCTCAATCATTCAAATAAGAAACAGAAATAGAGAACATGTAAGATAAAGCAGTAAGGCGTCCCAAACGCTCCGTCAAAATGTTCTTGATATCTGGCTTTACAAAACATAGCCAGATGATGTAGCAAAGTATACACAATTATTATCAGCTGCAGTCTGACTTAATTACAATTATGCAAAAGTAAGTGCAAGACAATCCGACTAACATGTCGGTGCCAAACGGCAAGGTATAAGGTAAATAACAAAACGAGCGAGGAGGTAAGGAACCCACTCGAGTCCTCCTGCGATCATCCCTCTAGTATTGACCATCTTGGAGGTGGAAGTAAGCGGAGTCCTCGGGAACCGGCTCTAAATCTGGCCATGCAAAACCAGAGAGGTTAGACCTCTAATAGCAAGTACCGCAAGGAAGCACGATATGAGACATTAAACCAGTAAATAAGAGAATATAATAATAGACCTCTGCTTGCTACTGGGATTCACATAACATCACGACACTTCGAACCAACCTCCCAACCAAACAAGGACAGAAGTTGGCCCGTCATGTCCTGATGTTCTAATCATCTCAGTTAGGTAACAGAGTAGGTACAGTACACAAACAAATCAACTTAAACGGCCATCCAACTCCTACGGCTTACTACTGTGAGTCCTAAGTTATCCTGGAATTTTGCAATAAAGATTTCTCAGTTCTTACTATGGACAAGTAAGGCTAGTCGATCCAATCTATCAATTGTGCCAATCATGAATTAGACGAGTCCCAGCAGGACGCCCGTCATCAATATACAATATACAATAAATAGTATAACCAGATACCGCTCCATGCCCGTGTGGCAGGTTTGCAGTATCTGTGGGGACCAGCCGGCCTGTCGGGCACTACTAGTCCCAAGAGGGCTGCCATGTAAGAACTCGGGAATCTATTCTCTCCATGCAATCATTATTTTTATTTAACTTAATAGTCTCTACGTTGAGTGAAATCCCATGCCGTGGATCATGGTCATTCGGAATGAGTACTTTCGTACGGGGTACGATATGCACAACTCTACAACGATGCCCGTGCGGTTAGGTTGTAGGTCTTACATAGCGTAATGCAACAATCCAAACTAACCACGGAACAATCATGCCTTAACCATAAAGTACACATGCTTTTTTTATAGTAAAATAAATAAATTAATAAATTGAAGTCTGCATGTGTGCCTGTATGTCAATATTCGAGAATCGGCCAATCGATTATAGTAGTTCATACTTAATATGAACGTGTCTTATTTCATTTAATTCAATAAGACGACTAGCCAGTCTCTTAGTTCCATCTAGGAACGCATGATCAATAATAAATCAAGATAACAATCAATGTTAATTAATGCCACATTCGGGAAATAAAAATTGGAGAATAAATAATGATTGGGAAATAAATAATCTCATGCGCTGTGGAAAATGATTGGGAAATAAATAATCTCATGCGCCTGGGGAATGATTGGGAAATAAATAATCTCATGCGCTGTAGGAAAGGTTGGGAAATAAATAATATCATGCGCTGTGGAAAAGGTTAGGAAATAAATAATATCATGCGCCTGAGGGAAATGATTGTGAAATAAATAATCTCATGCGTCTGAGAAATGAGATTGGGAAATAAATAATCCATGCGCTGAGGGAAATGATTGGAAAATAAATAATCTCATGCGCCTGAGAAATAAGATTGGGAAATAAATAATCCATGCGCTGAGGAATGAGATTGGGAAATAAATAATCTCATGCGCTGTGGGAAAGGTTGGGAAATAAATAATATCATGCGCCTCAGAGAAATGATTGGAAAATAAATAATCTCATGCGCCTGAGAAATGAGATTGGGAAATAAATAATCCATGCGCTGAGGAATGAGATTGGAAAATAAATAATCTCATGCGCCTGAGGAATGAGATTGGGAAATAAATAATCTCATGCGCTGAGAAATGAGATTGGGAAATAAATAATCTCATGCGCCTGAGGAATGAGATTGGGAAATAAATAATCTCATGCGCCTGAGGAATGATTGGAAAAATAAATAATCCATGCGCTGTGGGAAAGGTTGGGAAATAAATAATATCATGCGCCTGAGGGAAATGATTGGGAAATAACTAATCTCATGCGCTTGAGAAACAAGATTGGGAAATAAATAATCTCATGCGCCTGAGGAATGTGATTGGAAAATAAATAAACTCATACGCTGTGGGAATGCGGCTGTGATTCCTGCACAATCGGCGCATGGGATACTCACGTTGCGTCTTCAGTACATGCGCGTAAGGAACCTACGTGCATGACACGCTCGGAGTCAAAGAATGCGTTGCCGAGACTTCACGGCGCATGGCCTCCCGGCGCATGGCCTCCCGGGCGCATGGGGTTCCCGGCGCATGGGGTTCATCGTCCCCAAACAGCCAGTTCAGCCATGAAAGTCCTAAAAACTTGCTATGGCCATAACTTCCTCATCCGAAGTCGAAATCAAGCGAAACAAAAGCCAAAACTGAATGAAATTGAATTCTCTACAATATAGAACTATTAGTTTTCGAAAATAACCAAGTTTTAGAGATCAAAACCAAGAAAAATCGAAAATATATCAAACTTAGATCTACAACAAATAAGCCATGGAAATTGAAAGTGCTAAGTACTAAAGAGACTTAGAATCAAATAGGGAAGATGATGGAACAATAAAAATAGGGATCCATCAAGAAGCAAGTTGGCACTTGCCTTGCTCTCTTAGGTTGGTGGGAGAGTTATGAGGAAGAAGAAGAGTAATGAGAAGAAGAAGTAATGAAGAGAGAGAAAGGGTTTGGGGCTTTTAAATGAAGGAGTGGTGGTAGGTGGGGGGTTTATTTCGGTTCATGATGAACCAACATAATTAAACCAATCTGAGCTGAACCCATAGCAAAGCTAAAGCAGAGTATAAAAGCAGAAAGTAAAGTGCAGAAATGAAATTGCAGGAAATTAATTAACATAAAATTAAAGGAATTTAAATACAGAGCAATACATGATAAATGTAAAATATTTACATTTAAACAGTACATGCATTCTAAAAATACGTATTCTGGGAATGGAAAGTGACATCTCTACCCTCCTTAGAAAAATTTCGTCCTCGGAATTTCAAATCCAAGCATGATAGAAACATCAGAGCTGAACTACTCTAGGTATAAGCAATTTAAGTAAGCAATCATTCTACAATGTGCATAGTATGTAACATATCTATGTTGAACATTCTACGATACCAAGCAATTCTACTCGTAAGGTGGCAAGCATGAGGAGTTAAGACAGTCAAGGTATACAGAAAGAGATATACCTTGTGAGTCAAACAGGTGCGGATACCGTGATCGGATATCATCCTCACGTTCCCACGTTGACTCCCCTAAAGAGTGATGACCCCAAGCAACCCGGACAAGGCTAATTGTTCGGTTCTTGAGTACCTTCTCTCTTCGGTCCAAAATAGACACAGGCTGTTCCTCGTAAGACAGGTTGGTACCAACAACCAGCTCAGAATGATCAAGGATATGGCTCGGGTCCGATACATACCTTCGCAACTGAGATACATGAAATACGTCATGCACCTCTCGTAAAGAAGGTGGAAGGGATAAACGATAAGCAACATCGCCTATCCTATCAAGAATAACAAATGGGCCCACGTACCGCGGACTCAACTTCCCGCGAACGCCAAATCTAATGACCCCACGGGTAGGTGAGATCCGCAAGAACACGTGGTCCCCAACAGAAAACTCTAGCGGCCTACGATGTTGGTCCGTCCAATGTCGATGCCGATCCTGCGCAACTCGAAGTCGCTCTCTAATTCCTTTAATCACTTCCACTGTCTGAACAATCATTTCCGGGCCTAACATCTTCCTCTCCCCGATATCATCCCATGCTAGTGGCGACCTACACTTCTTACCATATAGTGCTTCAAATGGCGCCATCTGGATACTGGCTTGATAACTGTTGTTATAAGAAAACTCAACTAAGTGCAGGTGGCTCTCCCAAGATCCTCCAAAATCTAGGGTGCAAGCTCGCAACATATCTTCCAAAGTCTGAATTGTCCTTTCTGATTGCCCGTCCGTCTATGGATGGTAAGCCGTACTAAATCTTAACTTGGTGCCCAGACTATGATGTAAGCTCTTCCAGAAATATGATGTGAAACGGGTATCTCGGTCTGACACAATGCTGACAGGGACTCCATGCTTCCTGACTATCTGTTGCATGTACAACTCTGCCAACTTTTCTGTAGATTGCCCTACTCTGAAAGGAAGAAAGTGTGCCACCTTTGTAAGCCGATCTACTATCACCCAAATAGCATCTTTACCACTTGGTGGTCTCGGTAAACCGGTCACAAAGTCCATTGTGATATGTTCCCACTTCCTTTCTGGGATAGGAAGCGGTTGCAATAACCCAGCTGGCCTCTGCTGTTCTGCCTTCACTTGCTGACATACCAAGCAACGGGAAACGAATCTAGCTATCTCCCTCTTCATCCCGTTCCACCAGAAGTGCTGCTTGATATCTTGGTACATCTTGGTCCCTCCAGGGTGAATAGAATACTGAGAACTGTGAGCTTCTGCCATAACCTCCTGTCTGATATCTCCACTAGGCACACATAGACGTGATCTAAACCTAAGTGTACCATCTTCATAAATTCTCATCTCCTTCCTGAGTCCTGACTCACATTCTGCCCTAAGCTTCTGAATCCTTGGGTCCTGTGCCTGAGCTGCCTTGATCCTGTCTACTAAGTCAGATTGAACTTGCAGACTTGTTAGAACTCCTACATCACTAGGAAGTATAACTTCGATGCCCATCTCCTGAAGGTCTTCTAAAATATGCCTCTGTGTTGTTAACATAAATGTGCCGCCTCTCCTGCTGAGAGCATCTGCTACCACATTAGCCTTGCCTGGATGATACTGAAGCTCAACGTCGTAATCCTTGATCAGCTCTAACCATCTTCTCTGCCTCATGTTCAGCTCCTTCTGAGTAAAGATGTACTTCAGACTTTTGTGGTCCGTGTACATGTCCACTCGATCACCATATAAGTAATGCCTCCATAGCTTCAAAGCAAATACTACTGCTGCCAACTCCAAGTCATGAGTTGGGTAATTCTTCTCGTGGTCTCGAAGTTGCCTAGATGCGTATGCTATCACCTTCCCATGCTGTATGAGGACACATCCAAGTCCTTTACCTGACGTATCACAATAAACGGTAAAACCTTCGGGTCCAACTGGCAATGTAAGAATAGGCGCTGATATCAACTTTTGCTTCAGATTCTCAAATGATGCCTGGTATTCTGTCGACCAGACGAATGGTACATCCTTCCGTGTCAAGCGGGTCATGGGTGCTGAAAGCCGTGCAAAGTCTGATACAAACCTTCTGTAATATTCTGCCAATCCCAAGAAACTCCGTACATCTGCTACAGTCTTGGGTACTGGCCAACTCTCTACTGCTTCTACCTTCTTGGGATCTACTGCTACTCCAGCTCCTGATATGATATGACCCAAAAATGAAATGTGATTCGTCCAGAACTCATACTTGCTGAGCTTGGCATACAACTGGTTCTCTCTCAGAACCTGTAACACTTTCCTGAGGTGGTCTTCATGCTCCTCTTCACTAGCAGAGTATACAAGAATGTCGTCAAGAAATACAACGACAAACTGATCTAAGTATGGCATAAAGATGTGGTTCATCAAATCCATAAAGATTGCTGGAGCATTGGTCAAACCAAACGGCATTACTAAGAATTCATAATGCCCATACTTCGACCTGAATGCTGTCTTGGGAATGTCTTTCTTCTGAACCCTCACTTGATGATACCCTGAACGAAGATCTATCTTGGAGAAAACTCTAGCTTTGCTCAACTGATCAAATAAGTCGTCGATCCTTGGTAGTGGGTACTTGTTCTTCACCGTTGCTGCGTTAAGCTTCCTGTAATCGATGCACAATCTGGATGACCCATCCTTCTTCTCCACAAGTACCACTGGTGCTGCCCATGGTGACACGCTAGCTTGGATGAACTTCTTCTCCTTCAGTTCCTCTATGTGCTGATATACCTTGGCCTGCTCTGAGTCTGCCATTCTATAAACTCGATCTGATATCGGTTTAGTTCCAGGTGCCAATTCTATGCTGAACTCAATATCTCTAACTGGTGGCAGACCTGGAAGTTCTTCAGGAAATACGTCTAGGAACTCTTCAACTACCTTCGGAACTTGAACTTCTTCTATTGCCGTTATTACTCCCTGCTCTTGCTGAGTTGCCTCTGATCTGACTAAGGTGAATCTCTTCATGCCTGGAATATCAAAAGATACACTTCCTCTACGACAATCTATCGTCGCATGACTGTCTTTCAGCCAGTCCATGCCTAAAATAACGTCGAAATTTCCAACATAAAATTCTATCAACCGGGCGGGTAAGGAATGCCCGCAAACTACAACGCTACATGCTAGAATAACTCGACTAACTCCTACGAGCCCATTACCAGTGAGTATATTCAACCTCCCTGGCAATGCCTCGAACTCCATTCCTAGCCGTGTCGCAAATTGTGTAGATATAAATGAATGGGATGCTCCCGAATCAAACAATGCTACTGCGGGATATGAGGCGACGAGAATGTTACCTGCCACAACATCTTCCGATGCCAATGCCTCTTCCAAGGACAAAGTGAATGCTTGCCCTCGACCTCATTGCCGATTTCTATGCTGCGGCCTAGCCTGATGCTGTTGCTGGCCCCTTCCTTGATGATGCTGGGGTGGTCTATGCTGGTGTTGCTGCATCGGCGGTCCCTGCTGCCGAAACATCTGAGCCTGCGGTACTAATGGACGCTGTGCCAACGGCCTTACTGCCACTGCTGGTCCTCGATACTGGCCTGTCCCTGGTGCTGGCAGAGCAAGAAACTGCTGCCCTGGTCCTTCTGCCCTCGAATTCATGGGACATGTGGTAACCCGATGATCTGGATTTCCACATATCAGACACAGTCCATTCAATGTTCGACACACATCTCTAGTGTGTCCCATCTTCCCACAATAAGTGCAGCCCGCCGGGGGTTGCTGGTTCTTCCTCTGTTGCTGTTGCTATTGCCTGGATGGTGGTGCTGGTCCTCGTATCGCCACATCGTGGATACGAATGCCAGTGGATGGTGCTGTTGTTCGGGGTGCCGCTCCCCCTCCTTCTTCAATCTGACTATGGGATCTCTTCTGACCCCCAGTCCTCACCGCAAGCCTCTGAATAGTGATCTCATGCCTTCGAGTTGCCATTAATACTTCATCAAAAGTCTGGTAATTGTGCCCCTCTATCAATTGCAAGAGTTCAAGGTGAAACCCTTGCTGAAACCTCATGGCCCTCTGGCGCTCTGTTGCTACCATCTCTGGGGCGAACCTACTCAATCTGCAGAACTCCGCTGCATAAGCATCTACAGTCTTGCCGGCCTGCCTGAGGTTGATAAACTTCTGTTGTAGCTCAAACTGCGCCACAACCCCATAGTACTTAGTCTTGAATCTTGCTGTGAAATCGTCCCAAGCCACAGGACGCCTGATGCCCACTTCCTATAATTCCCACCAATCACGTGCGAGATCCTGAAGTAACAACTTCACTAGATCTACACGTTCTTCTGCCGGCACCTTAGCTGCTGTCAGAATAGCCTCCATATCCTTAAGCCATACATCTGCTGAGATGGCATCCTCCGTGCCCTCGAAACGGCGGGAATTGTACTTGCAAAACCTGGCTGATGCTCCTGAATCAGTCCTCACTCCTCTTTCCAATGCCGTCTGCAATCCTTGGTTAAGCAATACATTCTGCTCTTGTAGCTGAGTGTGCATGCGCTGCTGGACCAACATCTGATGTTGCTGAGTAGCCATCATTCCTCTCATGATCTCCAGAAGGGCTGGTGTGTCTACTCCCACAGGGGTAGGTGGAACTGTTGGTGGTGGTGGAACCTCCGGATACTGTGATCCAGCTGCTGCTTCCACTATCACTTCTTCTTGAATAGTCTCCTGAGGTGAGACTGGCTCTTGTTGCTGACCGACCTGGTCAGGTTGTCCATGTTGCTCCTGCTGTTGCTGCCCAGCTCTGACCGATGCGGACGAAGTGCCCCTAAGAAAAGGGACAAGAGAACAATCAAACAACCGGACATGAAGGATCAATGAAGTCAAAGGATACCGGAATGTCAAGCAAGGGTTGAGGATAACGAATCATGAGATCAAGAAGGAACACGTGTGATTGAGACATCCTATAAATTAAAAACACCCCACAAGTCTGAAATCCGACCTGCATGGGCCACCACTAAAACCTTGTCACGCCCCAGAACCAGAATACTGGAGAGCGGGGGAATGACTCAGCCAGCTACGTATTACGGGTAGATGAATACCGTATAATACGATCAATGCTGTCTAAAAGACGAGGGGGTGCATACTACATGAAAGTCTCGCTATGGTCACTTCACATCTATTGTCTCAATCATTCAAATAAGAAACAGAAATAGAGAACATGTAAGATAAAGCAGTAAGGCGTCCCAAACGCTCCGTCAAAATGTTCTTGATATCTGGCTTTACAAAACATAGCCAGATGATGTAGCAAAGTATACACAATTGTTATCAGCTGCAGTCTGACTTAATTACAATTATGCAAAAGTAAGTGCAAGACAATCCGACTAACATATCGGTGCCAAACGGCAAGGTATAAGGTAAATAACAAAACGAGCGAGGAGGTAAGGTACCCACTCGAGTCCTCCTGCGATCATCCCTCTAGTATTGACCATCTTGGAGGTGGAAGTAAGCGGAGTCCTCGGGAACCGGCTCTAAATCTGGCCATGTAAAACCAGAGAGGTTAGACCTCTAATAGCAAGTACCGCAAGGAAGCACGATATGAGACATTAAACCAGTAAATAAGAGAATATAATAATAGACCTCTGCTTGCTACTGGGATTCACATAACATCACGACACTTCGAACCAACCTCCCAACCAAACAAGGACAGAAGTTGGCCCGTCATGTCCTGATGTTCTGATCATCTCAGTTAGGTAACAGAGTAGGTACAGTACACAAACAAATCAACTTAAACGGCCATCCAACTCCTACGGCTTACTACTGTGAGTCCCAAGTTATCCTGAAATTTTGCAATAAAGATTTCTCAGTTCTTACTATGGACAAGCAAGGCTAGTCGATCCAATCTATCAATTGCGCCAATCATGAATTAGACGAGTTCCAGCAGGACGCCCGTCATCAATATACAATATACAATAAATAGTATAACCAGATACCGCTCCATGCCCGTGTGGCAGGTTTGCAGTATCTGTGGGGACCAGCCGGCCTGTCGGGCACTACTAGTCCCAAGAGGGCTGCCATGTAAGTACTCGGGAATCCATTCTCTCCATGCAATCATTATTTTTATTTAACTTAATAGTCTCTACGTTGAGTGAAATCCCATGCCGTGGATCATGGTCATTCGGAATGAGTACTTTCGTACGGGATACGATATGCACAACTCTACAACGATGCCCGTGCGGTTAGGTTGTAGGTCTTACATAGCGTAATACAACAATCCAAACTAACCACGGAACAATCATGCCTTGACCATAAAGTACGCATGCTTCTTTTATAGTAAAATAAATAAATTAATAAATTAAAGTCTGCATGTGTGCCTGTATGTCAATATTCGGGAATCGGCCAATCGATTATAGTAGTTCATACTTAATATGAACGTGTCTTATTCCATTTAATTCAATAAGACGACTAGCCAGTCTCTTAGTTCCATCTAGGAACGCATGATCAATAATAAATCAAGATAACAATCAATGTTAATTAATACCACATTCGAAAAATAAAAATTGGGAAATAAATAATGATTGGGAAATAAATAATCTCATGCGCTGTGGAAAATGATTGGGAAATAAATAATCTCATGCGCCTGGGGAATGATTGGGAAATAAATAATCTCATGCACTGTGGAAAAGGTTAGGAAATAAATAATATCATGCGCTGTGGGAAAGGTTGGGAAATAAATAATATCATGCGCCTGAGGGAAATGATTGGGAAATAAATAATCTCATGCGCCTGAGAAATGAGATTGGGAAATAAATAATCCATGCGCTGAGGAAAATGATTGGAAAATAAATAATCTCATGCGCCTGAGAAATGAGATTGGGAAATAAATAATCCATGCGCTGAGGAATGAGATTGGGAAATAAATAATCTCATGCACTGTGGGAAAGGTTGGGAAATAAATAATATCATGCGCCTCAGAGAAATGATTGGGAAATAAATAATCTCATGCGCCTGAGAAATGAGATTGGAAAATAAATAATCCATGCGCTGAGGAATGAGATTGGAAAATAAATAATCTCATGCGCCTGAGGAATGAGATTGGGAAATAAATAATCTCATGCGCTGAAAAATGAGATTGGAAAATAAATAATCTCATGCGCCTGAGGAATGAGATTGGGAAATAAATAATCTCATGTGCTTGAGGAATGATTGGAAAAATAAATAATCCATGCGCTGTGGGAAAGGTTGAGAAATAAATAATATCATGCGCCTGAGGGAAATGATTGGGAAATAACTAATCTCATGCGCCTGAGAAATGAGATTGGGAAATAAATAATCTCATGCGCCTGAGGAATGAGATTGGAAAATAAATAAACTCATACGCTGTGGGAATGCGGCTGTGATTCCTGCACAATCGGCGCATGGGATACTCACGTTGCGTCTTCAGTACATGCGCGTAAGGAACCTACGTGCATGACACGCTCGGAGTCAAAGAATGCGTTGCCGGGACTTCACGGCGCATGGCCTCCCGGGCGCATGGGGTTCCCGGCGCATGGGGTTCATCGTCCCCAAATAGTCAGTTCAGCCATGAAAGTCCTAAAAACTTGCTATGGCCATAACTTCCTCATCCGAAGTCGAAATCAAGCGAAACAAAAGCCAAAACTGAATGAAATTGAATTCTCTACAACATAGAACTATTAGTTTTCGAAAATAACCAAGTTTTAGAGATCAAAACCAAGAAAAACCGAAAATATATCAAACTTAGATCTACAACAAATAAGCCATGGAAATTGAAAGTGCTAAGTACTAAAGAGACTTAGAATCAAATAGGGAAGATGATGGAACAATAAAAATAGGGATCCATCAAGAAGCAAGTTGGCACTTGCCTTGCTCTCTTAGGTTGGTGGGAGAGTTATGAGGAAGAAAAAGAGTAATGAGAAGAAGAAGTAATGAAGAGAGAGAAAGGGTTTGGGGCTTTTAAATGAAGGAGTGGTGGTAGGTGGGGGGTTTATTTCGGTTCATGATGAACTAACATAATTAAACCAATCTGAGCTGAACCCATAGCAAGCTAAACCAGAGTATAAAAGCAGAAAGTAAAGTGCAGAAATAAAATTACAGAAAATTAATTAACATAAAATTAAAGGAATTTAAATACAGAGCAATACATGATAAATGTAAAATATTTACATTTAAATAGTACATGCATTCTAAAAATACGTATTCTGGGAATGGGAAGTGACAAACAGTATAAGACTAAACAGTTTATACTCCCCGAATGGGGGTGACATAGCAGAATGTAAACTCAATCACATCTAAGGTAGAGCATAAAGGAAGATAGATAAAACATGAAATCGAAAAGAGATACAACAGATAGAAGTCTAAGTGTCTAAGATACAAACTCAGAATACATCTCAAAACCCAAATACAGTAATCCATAAATACAACTCAAGATGACTGAAAATAAACTATAAGCAAAAACCCTAGCTATCTATGCAACCTCTACTGTCTCCTCTAGGCTAGCAGACAACCTCTAGGCTATCTGTAAAATTTATCAACAGGTCCAGTCAGGACTGGAGCGAGCACAGTACATCTCAACAGATCATAGCAGATTAGAAAATATAATCATGCAGTAAAGTAAGATACATAATCTGAAAGAAATACAGTATGTAAACAGGGAAAGAAAACTGTAATAGAAATATCTACTATAACTAGAGAGCTAACAGTGGCTAGTGAGTCAGAGTACAATATAAACATGTGAATGGCATAGGAGATTCTGGGAACTATACTATGGAGTGATTCTGAGAACTGTACTACTTGGATATTATTCACATGTTTACTTCTACTCCCCCGTACCCCCAATCAATACACAAGGATCCAACCAGGTTATATTATGATTCCATGTAAAGGCCCACAAGGGGTGATACATGGATAGCCCATAAATGGATGATTCTGGGAATGCCCACAATGGGGTGATTCTGGGAATGCCCATAAATGGGTGATTCTGGGAAGACTCTGTGATCATTAGAGTACATGTCACAAGTGATCGAAGAACCGTGAAGCATAGTGATACACCATGTAAGTGAAACGTACAGAACATGTAGTATACGATGCTCCCTGAGGGGATAACATCTCAAGAAAGGATCCATATAGTACTAATCCGTGTTACCAACGTGACAGCGTCAAGTATAGTAATCTAAAGCAGGAAAATAATTCTAACAGGATATGAAATGATCAGAGAATGTACTCGCCTGATATCTGAATGTCCAAGGTAAAGATACTGTCCGAGGAGAGGTGTCTGGCTCCTAATTAGAACAGCACAAGTCACAACATGTCCAGAAGGGTAATATAAAGCACTACAATGTATTCTACATAAATCTAGGTCAAACTAGACCAAAGTCAACCCTTGGTCAACTCTAGTCAACTGTACTAGTCAAACTAGGTCAAACTAGGTTATGTCCTAACCCAGCAAGTCTTACTAGGCCTAACCAAGACTATCCTAGCAAGCACACATCAATACAAGGCTATACAAGCCAACATACACCCAACTCTATATATCATGCAATTATTCAATACTCAAATAGGCAAGAATTCACATTGGATATACACTAGGTAATCTATTACTTTGAGCTATATATGTCTACACATATACACATGCATATATTGGTATTCAACATTAGGTCTATAATCATGGCATTTCAAATGGTTATATAAACTTATATATTACAACACAATATGCTAACATATATATAATATACATACATAGCTAAGTTAACTATATTCATAAATACTTATTTAAGAGGCTATGTGTGTGTATGTGAACATGGCAAAGGGGCAAGTGAGGGTTAAATGGGCATACATAGTGTATACATATCAAAGAGTGTCAAAGTGTAAGTGAACAATGTGTCAAGTGTGATAGTGTCAACATAGTGTAAGGGGGTACATGAGGTAATATAGGATTTGTGTTAACATAGAACATTACATCTCATTAACTTGTATATTGCATACATTACATCTATTATTACATTACATTTATGCTTGCATTCATTCATCATTCATTTATTCTCTTGCACCACTATATGCACCATACATTACATACTATGGAACCTACATATTCATTACAAGCCATACTTATACATGCTTATATTAGATAGGATACTTACACCTCATACATCATTTATTTAACCATTTACTCATACTTGCATTCTCTATTTAATTACATAATGTATATACATTAACATGGATTAAAATCAAATAGAACATTATATTACACACAAGGGTGCACAAAATGCATATGCCGAATAGTAACTCATACTAATAATCAATACTGTACCATCTCAGTATGAATTAAAATCTAGGATTAAAGTATGTTATAGATCTATGTGTTAGCTTTCCGAAACTTCAAACGGATCGCGTTTTCGTTTCCGGAAACTCCCGAAATCACGAAAACACCGAGAACGCGTTTATCTTTCGTACAACTGACACTCAAATAATTCTCCAGAAAGTTACAGAAAGAATTAGGCCTATTAATATATGTTTTTGGAAATCTAACTTCAATACGCTTCTTTTAAAAAAATGGAAGATTAAACCGAGCTTTGAGCTAAAAGTTATGACATTTCTAAGTTAGGGCTGAAATTAAAAACATGGATAAAAATCATGACGGATTTGGGTAGTTTGAGACAAAATAACACAAGTATATAACATAACGTATCAAGAACTCACTCTCTACACCAATATATATATATATATATATATATATATATATATATATATATATATATATATATATATATATATATATATATATATATATATGAGACACTATAGAACACATCTCTAATACAAAAATATGAGATTAAACATGTAATAATTCATTCATACATAACAATAACACATAGTGTGTCCAAATTTGGAATTTTCCCACATGGACACAACCACAACACAAAGGACACTCCTATGACCTCCAAATGGATACGAAATGGACACAAATAGAGATACAACCATGGGGGTCATTCCTATGGGTTCAAAATAGACCTATATGCATGAGGAAATGAAAAGAAGAAGGAATTTATACCTCCCGGTAGATCGAATCGAAGAAAAGCCTTCCCGGAGCGACACCGACACGTAGAGATTCCAAAAGGACACGAACGAGCTCCGAATCCTCCCAAACTTGGGTAGCTTCCTCCTTGGCTAGAATGGAGAAGGAAAGAAGAAGATTTGGTGGCGAAATGGAAGGATTTGATGGAGAAATTGCTAGGGATTGCTCTCTAGGAATTTGGGGAAGAACAAGAGAGAGAGTGTGGATGAGAATAATGAAATGAACTTGAGCCTATCCTCTCCCAAAGTGGCTGGCCATATGGGCTATTTGTCCTATTATGGTAAGGTCCAAAATGCCCCCACTAACCTATTCTATGAGTATTAGGAAAGGGCTAATTGGTTGGGACTAAATTAGTCATTCTAAAGTCTCTAATCACACTAACCTTATCCATAATAATTAGTCCAACCTCTAACTAAAATATTTCTATCATGTGGACTAAAATTAATATCATGTGGGCCATGCCTAACTAGTGTGTGGGTCCCACTAGAGTCAAACTACCCTCGGATCCCCGTTTCAAGTCGGATTGAGTTGAAATTCGAACCCGACTCAAATAACCCCAAAACAATATCATAAATAATAAAATAATATCAAAATAATTCAAAGAGGTCAAATGCAAAAATATTCTTAGGCCAAAAATGACATTAAAATATCATAATCATATGGTTAGGCTCTAGGTCAAACAGTCTCTAGGGTTTCACTAGCAAAACGTCAAAACCACAAGTCATTGATTTAAATAATTTTAAAATAATTTAAAATCACCAAAAATCATATCATGAATTAAATATCATTATTAAAATAATTATAAACACGAAATTTCAAAATTACCCTTATTTGGGAAACTGGGTGCTACAACTCTACCCACCTTAGAAAAATTTCGTCCTCGAAATTTAAGATCGATAGTACTCCTTCTAGAGCCTCTAACCTACCCAATATCTAAGGTAACACTTCCTAACACTGGAATAATAAACGGACATCTAAAAAGTGTCAATCTAGGAATACCTCCAATACTGCTCTGCTGTACGGCGGTAATGGAACTTCAATAAAATATGGACTGAAACCTATATCCAAGGGGCTGGAACTATTTTAAAGTGGTCTTAACTAAGGATGAAAAGGAACTGATCATAGGCTATAGATATGCTCAAACTATTATCTTCCTATTAACCATCTATTAATACATTCTACTACCATAGGAACGATGCATTACTAAGACATATAGGCCCTATCTCTCATAACACATTTATACTCACTAAAAGACTAGTACATCCTATCAAGGCTGATACTATAATCTCTCATAAATCTCATAAGCTACATGTTTAGAGACACACATTCCCACATCAAGGACTAACCTATATATATCTACAACTGATACTAATGGGGTGACGTCCCTATTTCCCAACAATCAAGGTCTAAATTTTTTTTTTATCTAAATCATACAATTTGAAGGAATAGTATACAAGGTCAGGGCATACCGTAGCAGTTGGAAGTCTCACCTAGGTGCATTGGTCATTCTAGGTCAAAACAGTACTATGGTATCAACACACAAACAATCTAGGGTGTCCTAATTGGGAAGGTAAGGGAACAACAATCATCAAGGTTGTAGGGCTGTCTACCATCCTATAAAAAAATTGGTCATTAACAAGCAACTAAAAAATTATTAAAAGGTTACTATTCCATAAAATGGCAAAAATTGAAAATTTAGGCACAACAAATCACAAATAGATTTTTGTCTTGACACGATCTAAGTTGATCAATTTCGGAATAAAATGAGATTTGGGCAAGAAGGAAAATCAGTGAAATCAAAGTATGAGCACGAGCATCCAATGATGGAGGTTCAGGTCATGATTAAATTTAATTCGACTGAGTACGAATACGAGGTTCATAGGCGATGAAAAGATTTCAAGGAGAATTGTCAAGGCTGTCGCGAATGAGACTCTAGGGTCAAGTTTAACTATGTCTTCATTCTCGTAGATTGATACATGAAAAAGCGAACCAAAGTACAATAGGTTGATCAGACCATCATGTACCGGTTCTGATTAGACAATATGTTAGTGGGTGGCCACCCAATAAAATATGTCATGACCAAGCTCGAAAATAGATAAGCTTGCAAAACTAAGGCTAATTTAGCAGCACAAGATATAAGGGTGGTAATGATGAAAGGAATTACATAGTCCAAGTTTCTTAATCAACGGGTCAAGTAATCAGAAGGTACAAGGTTAAGCATCTAAGGAAACAAGCAGAACACCATCACATGTCGGGTCGAAAGAATTGAGTCAAGGCTGGATTTCTAATTGAAATAAGAAGAAATTTAGTATAATGGTAGAGGTTATAGTTTAGCCAGTTGACCAGAAAATCATATCAAGAAAATAGAGTACAAGAAGACGAGTTTTAGTGGGACATGATATACCTACACGAAGGTGAGCTCGTCTAGGTCTTGCATATAAGATTTGTTGGAGGGTAACAGTTAGTATTACATTCCAAATATCAAAGTCACGATAAGGAACGTCAAGGATCTCAATTAGAAAGTGGGAGTTCAAGAGGTGGTAATTAATGCACAAAAATAATGAAGATCGAGTTAGTCATCTGCTTCTGATACTCTTAAGTTCATCTGGTCATAACTTGTCAATCATATCTTTACCTCACCAGTCTCCATATGAAAATTTAACCTTTACTTAAACCTTTACCATGACTACCGTAGGCAATTCCCAATTTCCAAACATCACTCTTGAAGCACAACCCTCACATTTAGGAATCAACATTAACCATTTATTTAAATTTTCAAGTTCTTTCACCTTGTCTTAAATTTGACCCAAAACCTCTAAATCCCGTTTACGAATTCCTTGAACTTGTTCAAATTGTTCTCCTCGTATTATTTAATTTAAATCTCTAGGCCTTACAGAACTTACCTTTCATCATAAAATCAACTTCCGTATTTTCTTCGACATACACCCTTGAATATTATTCTCCTAAAAATATTTCACAACAATCTCTAAACTTCCATAACTTTGTGCTCTCTCTATCCCTAGTCATTTCCTCGCAACATCTTGTTTAATATCCTTATTAAACACAATTAACTTCTCTTTTCCATTACTAACCTTCTACATAGCCTCAGAGTAAAAGTTTTTCCTAGAATCAATAACCAAGATTTTCTAAGTTCTCAAAACTAGGTTGGCCTCTGATATCCTCATTAGTTTTGAATACACCTATAAACTATCTCATAACCCCAAAATTTCGCTAAATGTAATTGTTTTCAGATTGGCAGTATACATCCCCTTATTCTATTCGAGACCTTTACCACATTTCTATCTCATGTTTCCATATGGATCCACATTTGATTTCCTTTAGATCATCATAAAATAACCAGTTACGTCTTCTCTGAGCTACATAATTTACGTCACTTCCTTAACATTTCTCAGGCAAAATGATATGAAGATTCAAGAGTTTCGAAGTACATCTGGTAGGGACGACAAGATATGGGTAATTAATGTAATGAGACAGAGTTTAAGATAAGAGGTAAATAAGAATGCAAGGGAATAATGGCAAGAAAGAATAATGAAGATATGTTCCTTCTCATCGGTTCAAACGAGAGGAACCCATCAAGCTTAAATTCAATAGCAAGGAATGAGGGTGAATCCAAATAAGAGGAAAAGGAATTCCAATTGAAGTTCAAAATGAGTTTCTCAGGGGTCGTCCCAGAAATCTCTCAAAGAATCCTAAGTGTGATTGAGTACCTTGGATTTGAAAATATTAATCTAAATACAAAATTAAATCAATAACTACAAAATTTTATCAAAATTATCAACTAATACCAGGATTCAAAGTTCTACAATGAATCCACAAAATCAAATTCAAATCAAGGAAAAAGGTGAATCAAAACAAGGAAAAGGAGTTTAAATCGGAATTCAAAATGAGATTCTCAAGGGTCATCCCAGGAATCTCTCAAGGAATCCTAACAGTGATTGAGTATCCTCTCATCCTAACATCTTAATTTATATATCCTATAGCAGGCTCGTAGTAGTACAACTAAGTCGTTGTGCTACTACGAAATCGCACTAATGCGAATCTCGACCTGCATGGGCCACCACAAAAAATGTGTCACGACCCGCACCCTAGAGTTAGGACACAAGAACGTAACAACGCACAGCCTACGCCGCAGTGTCGGCGGTAGAACGCTGTCCTAGGTCTCAATGCATTTAACAGTATAAGACTAAACAGTTTATACTCCCCGAATGGGGGTGACATAGCAGAATGTAAACTCAATCACATCTAAGGTAGAGCATAAAGGAAGATAGATAAAACATGAAATCGAAAAGAGATACAACAGATAGAAGTCTAAGTGTCTAAGATACAAACTCAGAATATATCTCAAAACCCAAATACAGTAATCCATAAATACAACTCAAGATGACTGAAAATAAACTATAAGCAAAAACCCTAGCTATCTATGCAACCTCTATTGTCTCCTCTAGGCTAGCAGACAACCTCCAGGCTATCTGTAAAATTTATCAACAGGTCCAGTCAGGACTGGAGCGAGCACAGTACATCTCAACAGATCATAGCAGATTAGAAAATATAATCATGCAGTAAAGTAAGATACATGATCTGAAGGAAATACAGTATGTAAACAGGAAAAGAGAACTGTAATAGAAATATCTACTATAAGTAGAGAGCTAACAGTGGCTAGTGAGTCAGAGTACAATATAAACATGTGAATAGCATAGGAGATTCTGGGAACTATACTATGGAGTGATTCTGAGAACTGTACTACTTGGATATTATTCACATGTTTACTTCTACTCCCCCGTACCCCCAATCAATACACAAGGATCCAACCAGGTTATGTTATGATTCCATGTAAAGGCCCACAAGGGGTGATACATGGATAGCCCATAAATGGGTGATTCTGGGAATGCCCATAAATGGGTGATTTTGGGAAGACTCTGTGATCATTAGAGTACATGTCACAAGTGATCGAAGAATCGTGAAGCATAGTGATACACCATGTAAGTGAAACGCACAGAACATGTAGTATACGATGCTCCCTGAGGGGATAACATCTCAAGAAAGGATCCATATAGTACTAATTCGTGTTACCAACGTGACAGCATCAAGTATATCTAAAGCAGGAAAATAATTCTAACAGGATATGAAATGATCAGAGAATGTACTCGCCTGATATCTGAATGTCCAAGGTAAAGATACTGTCCGAGGAGAGGTGTCTGGCTCCTAATTAGAACAGTACAAGTCACAACATGTCCAGAAGGGTAATATAAAGTACTACAATATATTCTACATGAATCTAGGTCAAACTAGACCAAAGTCAATCCTTGGTCAACTCTAGTCAACTGCACTAGTCAAACTAGGTCATGTCCTAACCCAGCAAGTCTTACTAGGCCTAACCAAGACTATCCTAGCAAGCACACATCAATACAAGGCTATACAAGCCAACATACACCCAACTCTATATAGCATGCAATTATTCAATACTCAAATAGGCAAGAATTCACATTGGATATACACTAGGTAATCTATTACTTTAAGCTATATATGTCTACACATATATACACATGCATATATTGGTATTCAACATTAGGTCTATAATCATGGCATTTCAAATGGTTATATAAACTTATATATTACAACACAATATGCTAACATATATATAATATACATACATAGCTAAGTTAACTATATTCATAAATACTTATTTAAGAGGCTATGTGTGTGTATGTGAACATGGCAAAGGGGCAAGTGAGGGTTAAATGGGCATACGTAGTGTATACATATCAAAGAGTGTCAAAGTGTAAGTGAACAATGTGTCAAGTGTGGTAGTGTCAACATAGTGTAAGGGGGTACATGAGGTAATATAGGATTTGTGTTAACATAGAACATTATATCTCATTAACTTGTATATTGCATACATTACATCTATTATTACATTACATTCATGCTTGCATTCATTCATCATTCATTTATTCTCTTGCACCACTATATGCACCATACATTACATACTATGGAACCTACATATTCATTACAAGCCATACTTATACATGCTTATATTAGATAGGATACTTATACCTCATACATCATTTATTTAACCATTTACTCATGCTTGCATTCTCTATTTAATTACATAATGTATATACATTAACATGGGTTAAAATCAAATAGAACATTATATTACACACAAGGGTGCACAAAATGCATATGCCGAATAGTAACTCCTACTAATAATCAATACTGTACCATCTCAGCATGAATTAAAATCTAGGATTAAAGTATGTTATAGATCTATGTGTTAGCTTTCCGAAACTTCAAACAGATCGCGTTTTCGTTTCCGGAAACTCCCGAAATCGCGAAAACACCGAGAACGCGTTTGTCTTTCATACAGCTGACACTCAAATAATTCTCCAGAAAGTTACAGAAAGAATTAGGCCTATTAATACATGTTTTTGGAAATCTAACTTCAATACGCTTCTTTTAAAAAAATGGAAGATTAAACCGAGCTTTGAGCTAGAAGTTATGACATTTCTAAGTTAGGGCTGAAATTAAAAACGTGGATAAAAATCATGACGGATTTGGGTAGTTTGAGACAAAAGAACACAATTATATAACATAACGTATCAAGAACTCACTCTCTACACCAATATATATATATATATATATATATATATATATATATATATATATATATATATATATGAGACACTATAGAACACATCTCCAATACAAAAATATGAGATTAAACATGTAATAATTCATTCATACATAACAACAACACATAGTGTGTCCAAATTTGGAATTTTCTCACATGGACACAATCACAACACAAAGGACACTCCTATGACCTCCAAATGGACACGAAATGGACACAAATAGAGATACAACCATGGGGGTCATTCCTATGGGTTCAAAATAGACCTATATGTATGAGGAAATGAAAAGGAAAAAGAATTTATACCTCCCGGTAGATCGAATCGAAGAAAAGCCTTCCCGGAGCGACACCGACACGTAGAGATTCCAAAAGGACACGAACGAGCTCCGAATCCTCCCAAACTTGGGTAGCTTTCTCCTTGGCTAGAATGGAGAAGGAAAGAAAAAGATTTGGTGGCGAAATGGAAGGATTTGGTGGAGAAATTGCTAGGGATTGCTCTCTAGGAATTCGGGGAAGAACAAGAGAGAGAGTGTGGATGAGAATAATGAAATGAACTTGAGCCTATCCTCTCCCAAAGTGGCTGGCCATATGGGCTATTTGTCCTATTATGGTAAGGTCCAAAATGCCCCCACTAACCTATTCTATGAGTATTAGGAAAGGGCTAATTGGTTGGGGCTAAATTAGTCATTCTAAAGTCTCTAATCACACTAACCTTATCCATAATAATTAGTCTAACCTCTAACTAAAATATTTCTATCATGTGGACTAAAATTAATATCATGTGGGCCATGCCTAACTAGTGTGTGGGTCCCACTAGAGTCAAACTACCCTCGGGTCCCCGTTTCAAGTCGGATTGAGTTGAAATTCGAACCCGACTCAAATAACCCCAAAACAATATCATAAATAATAAAATAATATCAAAATAATTCAAAGAGGTCAAATGCAAAAATATTCTTAGGCCAAAAATGACATTAAAATATCATAATCATATGGTTAGGCTCTAGGTCAAACAGTCTCTAGGGTTTCACTAGCAAAACGTCAAAACCACAAGTCATTGATTTAAATAATTTTAAAATGATTTAAAATCACCAAAAATTATATCATAAATTAAATATCATTATTAAAATAATTATAAACACAAAATTTCAAAATTACCCTCATTTGGGAAACTGGGTGCTACAGCATGTGTGTGAAAGGATATGTGTTAATGTTCTAAAATTTAGTGATAGGTAGGTGTATGTGACATTGGATACATGATGTCAAAGGGTGTATGAATGCATGTGTGTAAAAGGTTATAGGTTAACTCAGTTTATAGAAATACATACATACATACTTACCTTGTATACATGCATACATACATATCTTGTATATTATATTTACATGATACATACATGTATACTTGTATTATATTATACTTACATTCATGCATATTAGATACTTGTATTTATATTAACATATTGCAAACATTCATTTTATTCATGCATATATGCATTACCTACATGTTTTATACATATGCATACATTGTATATTCATATCATTTCATACATTAACATAGAGACATACAAACATACACACATCATATATTTCATACCTTGCATTACCTTACATATCATGTTATATATTATCATTCATTCCTTTCATATATTACATTCTATATTACCTATATACATGTATTTCCTCCATTCATTCATGCTTGTATCATATACTCTACATTATCATACATGTTATCATTATATATTGCATTACAATATTTATACATTATGCATTCATATCTATCATTACATATATATCTTGCATTCATATCTAGCATTCATTATATACTTTCATGCATACATTGTATATCATTCTTTCATTCATGCATTGCTTATATGCATTATATTAATAGCATTCCTACATGCTTGCATTCAACCATATATATAAATTAATGTAAAGAGAATATATATCATTTTATTCATCTAATATATCATGCATTACATACTCTATATTCATTTAATATCCATACTACATAGGCTCATAGGTTACACAAAATGCATATATCGTATAGTCACTCTTCTACTTAAAACTAATATTGTACCAATTGGACATTTATTAAATTCTAGGATTAAAGTATGTTGTAGCTCTTCGTGTTAGCTTTCCGAAACTTTAAACGGATCGCATTTTCGTGTCCGGAAGCTCCCGGAATCGCGAAAATACCGAAACACGTTCGTCTTTCGTACAGCTGACACTCAAATAATTCTACAGAAAGTTACAGAAAGAATTTGGCTTATTAAAATATATATTTGGAAAGCTAACTTCGATATGGTTCTTTTAAAAAAAACGGGAGATAAATCAGAGTTCTAAGCTAAAAGTTATGACATTTCTAAGTTACTTTGGTTAATAAAAACGTGGATAAAAATTATGACGGATTTGACAAAAGAACACATATTGGCCAAGATACTTGGATACAAACATATGTATCCAAATGAAACTCATTCTAACCATCCTAACTAAGATCAATCCACTCTCTAATCATCTAACCACACACACAAATAAATATATATATATATATGCACACAAGTGTCCAAAATATGGGTTTTTTTTCACTAGGACACAATCACAACACAAATGACACTCCTATGACCTCCAAATGGACACGAAATGGACACGAAATGGAGATACAATCATGGGGGTCATTCCTATGGATTCAAAATATACCTATATGCATGAGAAAATAAAAAGGAGAAGGGATTTATACCTCCCGGTAGATCGAATCGAAGAAAAGCCTTCCCGGAGCGACACCGACACGTAGAGATTCCAAAAGGACACGAACGAGCTCCGAATCCTCCCAAACTTGGGTAGCTTCCTCCTTGGCTAGAATGGAGAAGTAAAGAAGAAGATTTGGTGGCGAAATGGAAGAATTTGGTAGAGAAATTGCTAGGGATTGCTCTCTAGAAATTTGGGGAAGAACAAGAGAGAGAGTGTGGATGAGAATAATGAAATGAACTGGAGCCTATCCTCTCCCAAAGTGGCTAGCAATATGGGGCTATTTTTCTATTATGGTAAGGTCCAAAATGCCCCCACTAACCTATTCTATTAGTATTAGGAAAGGGCTAATTGGTTGGGGCTAAATTAGTCATTCTAAAGTCTCTAATCACACTAACCTTATCCATAATAATTAGTCTAACCTCTAACTAAAATATTTCTATCATATGGGCCATGGCTAACTAATGTGTGGGTCCACTAAAGTCAACACTACCCCCGGGTCCCCGTTTCAAGTCGGATTGAGCTGAAATTCAAACCCGACTCAAATAATCCCAAAACAATATCATAAATAATAAAATAAATTTCAAAAATATTTCAAAAATACAAAATGACAAAAATATTCTTGTTCCTGAAAACTGGGGGTGACAAATTCCTCGAAATTAAAACCAAACAATAGTAAAATGTCAAAATCACAAGTCATAATTTTATATAGTTTAAAAATGATTAAAAATCACCAAAAAATTATAATATGAAATAATAATCAATAAATAATAATTATAATTACAAAATTTTAAAATTACCCTCATCTGGAAAACTGGGTGTTACAAAGGCCATCTCCAATCATATTGTGAGTTTAGAAAAAAGTTGTTGTCACATAGGAATGACAAGTTTTTATTTGAAAAGTCCAATCCAAATGTCAAATAAATTATGAAGGTGACATAACAATATACTGTGAAGTTGGTTGTCTAGTAGACAATGCACTTGACAGTTACATCCATATCATCAATTATGAATAAAAATATTCATAAAAAAGGAAGAAGAGGAGAAGTTGTCTTGAAAGTTGAAAAAAATATATATGTATTATCTTCTCAATACTTTTTTGCATTGGAGGACTTTTCTATCAATTATGAATAAAAATATTTATAAATTTAAACTTGCCACCTATGAAAGATTGTCTCGTGTCTTATGCCACCTAAGGCCTCGTTTGGTTCACGGATTTAAGGAACCAAGAAAGGAAAGTTGTTCCTTTCCTTTGTTTGGTAGTCACAAACTTGGGAATTAATTTCCTGACAAGGGAGAAAATTGGTGGAAATATGGTTCCACTCAAGACCCATGGGATTGATTTTCCCTCCTCCTTTCCCAACAATTATTACAAAATTAACCATGTGTCATTGCTTATTTTACCATTAATGTTATTTTTTTATAATATTATTTTTATGAGTAATTCTATAGAGACACACTTTTATTGACATATTTTGTTGACACACTTATGTGGCAGGTGATTTGGCATTCCATGTCACCCGAATTAATTGAGGGCTTATTAATTGTTTTTTTGGTATGTCCAATTTTATATGTATGGAAGGTTTCCAATCTTTGGCATGTGTTGCAATTTTGCATGGCCAATTAATTATTCACTTTCCAAAATTGTCCATATCCATTTAATTAGTTCATGTGTTGCAATTTTGCATGGCCAATTAATTATTCACTTTCCAAAATTGTCCATATCCATTTAATTAGTTCATGTGTTGCAATTTTGCATGGCCAATTAATTTTTCACTTGCCAAAATTGTTCATGTCCATTTAATTAGTTAATGTGTTGCAATTTTGCATGGCCAATCAATTATTCACTTGCCAAAATTGTCCATGTCAAATTAATTAGTTCAAAATCCGTGCAAAATATTCAATCTTCTTGCATCTATAGAATCCAAGCAATCCACCATTGTCAACTTCATGAGCAGGCTCCAACGAAAGTAAAATTTTGTACATAATTTTAAAAGCTTTCTGGTCTTGTTGGGCTAATCTCCTCTTTCAATTTATTATTTCAATTTATTCTTTCTTTGTTCTTATGGTGGGGTTAGAGAAGAAAATAGAGATGAGTAGAAAAAGGAAATGGAGATGAGCAGACGAAAATAAAGAAGATAATAAGTGTGGCTATTAATTGGCCATGCAAAATTGCAACACATGCCAAAGATTGAAAACCTTCCATACATAGAAAATTGGACATACCAAAAAAATAATTAATAAGCTCTCAATTAATTCGGGTGACATGGAATGCCAAATCATCCACATAAGTGTGTCAATAAAGTATGTCAATAAAAGTGTGTCTCTATAGAATTATTCTATTTTTATTTTAAAAGATAAGGATATTATGGGAACATTATTATATTTTGCTTTCCTTTCCTAGATAGTTTCCTTGTTTTACCCAACAACGGAAAGGAAATGTGATAGGAATCCTACTTTCCCATTTCCATGAAAAATACAAGGGAATTCATTTCATTTCCGTGAACCAAACGGGGCCTAATAATCACAACACATAACAAGATAATAGTTATAAACCTAGGTGATTGTGCAAACAAACTATTCATACCTCCTAATGATATGCTCATTATCAACTGGCTATTGTAACAAACTAGGTTGTTGTATATATTCAAAGTGAAACATCTGGGTTCCTTCCCACGTACAGAAAACAAAGTTTCTAGCTCTCAATCTTTCTCTTCTTCTACAAGAACACCATTAGTAGTTTATAATACAAGAACTCCTTTAATATTGGACAATTTCAAAATCCAAATCCTAATATTCACTATTATCTGAGACCCTAATACTAAATAACCTTATTTTATACTGCAACACATTATCATCACGCTCAACCACTCTCAGAAAGAGGGAGTAAGTTTGATCAAAAGTCTCCTTTATGGTCTTTTTTTTTTCTTCGTTTCGTTTCTTTGTTGTTTTCTGATTAACAAATCTTACACTATATAATGAGACTTCAAAACGGCTCAAAAGTGAGCCGTCTAAGCCGTCATTATATCACAGTTCATTTTATTTTAAAAAAAATTAAATTTTATAAAAATTGTTGAAAAAGTTTAAATTTGTCAACATAGAGAATCGAACTCAACCAAACAAGAAAAGTATCTCACACCTTAACCACATGAGTTAGAAGAGATTATAGTTGGATATTATTTTTATTATCAGTTATTATACGTGCAAACAAGGTTGTAAAAGGCGCTAGGCGGTAGGCGGGCGGCCACCTACCGCCTAGCGCCTAGGCCGCATAGGCGGGGCCTAGGCGGCCTTCTAATATTAGGCGGTCACCGCAAAAAATATAGGAATTAAAATATGCTAAAGTGAAAATTATACTCCAAATTTAAAGTTTCTCATAATAAGTAAACAAAGTCAAATTCATAGTTCAAGACAACATAGACAAGACTACAAGTTCAAACATAATTCAAGTAGCTAACAATATTATAGCAACAAAATAAGAATATCTCCTCTTTTTCTTCAAAGTGTCCGTCGGCATGGATCCCACTTCTTCATTTTCATAATCAACAAAAGCCATAGAAGGACCATCAGATTCACACTCAATGTCCTCATCTCCTTCATCTTCGGTTTCTGATTCAACTTGTTCTGGTACGACATTTCTGCTACTTCTTCTAGGTTGTAAGTAGTCGTCCGCACCCGATGCTTGTCCAACCATTGCCCAAGTAAGTCCCTCATGTGGTCCACTATCATCTTCATCATCATCTCCACCCTCTACAATCTATCCTTGAGTATGGATTGGCTCACTAGAATGTAGTACATCATCTGTCACTTCTCTTTTCTTCTTGTTTATAAGTTTTGCATTAAATTGCACATAGACTAGATTGTTCAACCTTTCCACATCTAGCCTATTTCTCTTCTTTGTATGTATCTACATAAAAAAATATAAACTACAAAGTTAGATATTGTAAGGAAAGATCTAGTTGTTAAAGAACTAATTATAATTATATTAAACTTACCCCTTCAAAGGTGCTCCAATTTCTCTCACATCCGGAAGAACTAGTTGTTAAAGCTAGAATTCTTTTTGCAATTTTTAACAAGTTGGGAGTAGAACCTCCATAGTTTGACCACCAAAGTACTATTGATCAAAGTAAATTAGTAGCAAATAAAATTTCAATTAAACTTAAGACAAATATTATTAAATAATTATACCTAGATTATACTTGTCATTATTGTTTGTACATCCTTTTAGTGCTAAGGCTCTTCCAAATGAACCCTCTCTCATCTTGTATCTTCCTAGCTCCTCATTCATGATTCGATCTTGCATGTCCAAATCGTCGGAGAAGAAAGTCTCAACACATTGTATAAGACCATCATTAAGTGTTGGATCATCAAAGCTACTAGTATCCTTATATGCATAATAAGGATTTAGTAAGTAGCCCGCCAAATGCAAGGGGCTATCAAGACGGCCGGTGACTTTTGAATCGATGATTTTAATGATCGACCTATAGCTCATCTCATTGTTTTGAAACACAATATTTACTTGTTCTCTTACTTGCTTGAGCTCCCCGTAAATAAAATCCATTGATGGCTTCTTATCTCCATGATGAGAATAAATGAACACTGTGAATGCCTTTGCTTTGTCGATCACATCTCTGAACTTCGGAATTTTAGCAATCCCTTCAAGCATAAGATCTATTGTATGAGTGGCACACGAGGTCCAGAAAATAGTAGGCCTCTTCTCCTTCAATAACTTGGCGGCCGCCATGTTGTTCGACGCATTATCCGTCACAACTTGAACTACACTTTTGGGCCCAATTTCTTCAATGCACTTGTCAATATAATGGAATATATATTCTCCAGTGTGTGCATCTATTGAAGCTTTTTGTGAAGAATGAAAACTTGTACCTTAAGCAAAAAATATACGAATCTTACCATTAAGCAAAAAATATATGAATTTTACCATTAAACAAAAAAAATATCATACCTTCAATACAATTGACGCACATGTTCATGATACTCCTCCTCTTACGGTCGGTCCAAGCATCGGTCATAACTGAACAACCACTTTTAGTCCATTCTTCTTCATGCTTCTTGAGTGACTCTTTAGTTTTCTCCATCTCTTTCTTCAAAAGTGGTTCCCTCAACATATATTGGCTTGGCTTCCGATAACCTGGACCGAATTGACCAACCGCTTCAATAAACCGATCAAAACTATCAAGGGTAATAGCATGGAAAGGTATGTCGGTCTCATACACCCACTTAGCCAAATATTGATGCACAGCTTCCGTCTTTTATTTAAATAATACCTCATTCATATTTTGTTGTCTTAGCCTCTTTGCCGGATTTGCCCCACTTTCGGGATTGATGGATGTAGCCCATTTGTCCATAGCTCCAAGAAAATGTGGTATTTTTCTTGATCCCACAATTTCAATTTTTTCTTCTTCTTCATCTTAATCTTCAATTTGTACCTCTTCCCTTATGCTTTCCTCTTGTTTTCTCTTCTCATTCTTCTTGACTTTGCTAGCTTCAATAGCTGCCTTGCATTTATCTTGATCTTCTTTCGTAGATCTCGGGCATGAAGCCACATTTCCCTTAATATGACCTATATGTTGTTTGATCCTATAAATCCCTCCAGAACAAATTTTGCCACATAATTTGTATTTTAATTTGTCTAGATTTGCAGGATCAACCAATGCACCGTACTCCCATCCAATATCAGTAGACGAACGCCGAAGCACCGATGAACTTGAAACGTTGACATTGTCAGAGGATGCCGTATTAGATCCACTTCCAGACATTTTTCTGTTTCACGCAACAAAAATGAAAGCAATATATGTTATACAAAAAAATATGTTATACAAAAATATGTTTCTCACTATTACTTTCATAACTTTTAACATTTTTTCCACTTTTTACTGTGTGTATGTGCAGCAGCACTGTGGAGAAGAACACTGCAGGAAAAAAAATCCAGAGAAAGAAAGAAAGAAAAAAAAAAGTTCAGCTGCTGGTGCGAAAAAAAATCCAGAGAAAGAAAGAAAGCAGAGAAAGAAAGAAAGAAAAAAAGCAAAAAAAAATTCCAGAGAAAGAAAGCCACAAAGCACAGGAAGAAAGAAAGAAAGAAAACAGAGAAAGAAAGAAAGGGAAAAACGCACGCCTCTTCTTCCTCTCTCTTGAAACCCAAATCTGCTCGAGAAAGGGAAAAAAAAAAAAAGAAAGGAAAAAAAATTCGAAACAGAGAAAGAAAGAAAGGGAAAAAAAAACCTAATCTGCTCCTGCTCGAGAGAAGAAGCTGAAGAGTGAGAAGAAGAAGTGAAGAGGAGAAGAAGATTGAGAAGAAGAAGAAGAAGTGAAGAGGAGAAGAAGGTAAGAACCCTAACCTGCTGCGTCTTCTCCTTTCTCCTGCTGCGTCTCCTTCTTCCTCTCTCGAGTTTTGCTGCTGCCTCTTCTTCCTCTCTCGAGTTTTGCTGCTGTGGTGCTTTTTTACCTATTTCGGGTTTCGGGTCTCGGGTCTGCTGAGAACAAAAAAAAAAATTCACAAAATTTTTCGACTCCGCCTAGGCAGCCGCCCCCCGCCTCAAGCAAGTTCGCCTAGGCGACCGCCCCACCGCCTCGACCGCCTAGGCGGCCACCTAGGCCCACCTTTTTGGCTCTCCCGCCTGCAGACCGATTCCACCCGAAATCTGGGCGCCATCGCGCCGTCCAGCGCCTAGGCGCCGCCTAATGGCGCCTTTTAGAACACTACGTGCAAAGCAAGTACATTTACTAGTGAAAAAGTAAAAAGACTAGTGATGGCAAAATCGACCAAATCTTTCAAGACCGCAATCAACCTAAAGGCATATTGAGAAGTTTCTAGCATAAAATGTTTTTGTCTTGCGGAAAATGTTTCTGCTGAAAATAAAAAAAATCTTTCATGAATAAGCTAGTTTAGGATATGATGATTATTAATCAATTTATAAATCATTTGACAGGAGGATTTTCAGCTTTATATCCCTTACTTGATCACCCTGAGCAAGGCAAGTATACTCCTCGGATTTGTTCATTTCTCATTTCTTGTATATTCATCCTTGTATCTCCTTGTTGACACAATGTATCACGGTATTGTCTGGTTTCATGTTTCATGGATTACTTGTGTCTGGGAGGTGAAATACTATAGATATGTGATCAAACCCTGTTACTATTCATGTGAATAGCTTAGGCCCCGCATCGTGCACGCGGGACAAAAGCCATACCATTTCATGTTCATTGCATCTACCCAAGCCGATCACACATTCTAGATGTATTTCAATATTGCACATGTCAGGATTCGGGTTGTATTTCAAGATTCATGGTTGTATTTCATGTTCAGGTTGTACTTCATGTTTAGGTTGTATTTCATGTTCAGGACTCTTATCATGTTCCCTGTTTTACTTTCAGTATATCCTGCTCAGTTTCATGTCTTGTCTTATTTCTCGTACTTTATATATATTTCTTGTTTCTTGTTCATACCATGATGTTCATGTTTATTTCCTTGGATATACTTAGCTCCGCTCCTGACTAGGATATGTTGCAGGTGAGCTGGAGGCTATTTGTGATACGTACTATGGGCAGGAGCCTGGAGGCACCTATGAGCCAGTTGATGTGGCCCAGGACTTAGAGGCTGTAGAGGCTAAGAGCTTACCTTAGTATTTTCATATTATTTCCTTGTATTGAGACTAGTAGACTTTTTGTCATTGCTGGAATGTAATAAATTCTGAGACATGTATCTGGATTTGGGATTCGTTATAGATGCTGTGTTCACATTTACTCTTGTATATCTGGTTAGTTTTTCTTAGTATTGTACAGCTTACTTCGTCGTGTCTATCGACGAAGGCTGGGCGTGTCCGACTCGTATCCGGTTATTCGGGAGCGGGTCATGACAGAGGGTCATCTAGTTGATTCAGAATATGATGAAATGGAGGGGGATAAGGACTTGCAAGAAGTTTTAATAGAGACTGGCCAAGTTAATGAAGATGGAGTATTGCAGGATGTTGAAGCTGGAAAGATGAGAAAAAGTAGGACAGACAGACCCAAAATGAAGCCCAAAATAGTAGATGACAGTGATTTGGAAGCTTCAATTAGATTTACAGCAGGTGAGGGGGAGAGCAGTGATTATGGTCCACCATCAGATGAGATTGTTAGTACTGAAAGCAGCTCTGACTCTGATTTTGTTACTGAATATCCAAAGATGGAGAGAAGGAAGTTTCCAAGATTTAATGCCAACAAAAACATGGATGACCCTAAATGGGAATTGGGGCTACAATTTAAGGATAAAGATGAGTTTAAGATGACTTGCAGGCAGTGGGGCATAAATCAGAGACGTCAAGTGTGGTCTCCAACAAATGATCACAATAGGGTCAAGGGCAAGTGTTATACAAAAGATTGCAAATTTTTTATTTTTGCAAGCAAGTTGGATAGGAAAGACAAAGAAAATAAGACTTTCCTTGTCAAGAGCTACAACTTGGAGCACACTTGTGGAAAGGTTAACACCAACTTTCATCTCAGTTATAAGGTGATTGCAGAAATGTACATGAATGAGTTTAGAGATGATCCATGGTAGAAAATTAGTCAAAATGTTAAAAGAGTAAAGAAGGATTTGGCTCACACTATTGACCTAATGAACGCTAGGAGGACAAGGAACTATGCAATTAAGAAGATTGAGGGTGATGAAGACTTGTAATATTCTAGGTTATGGGATTACAAATGGGAAGTTATGAGGACAAATCCTGGTTCTACATTTGAGTTTAAAGAGCCTAGAGGGAAATTTTGTGGCATGTACATGTGCTTGGCAGGTATCTAAGAGGGTTTCAAACACTACAAGCCAATTGTTTGTCTGGATGGATGCTTCTTGAAGTGTACTTATGGTGGGCAATTGTTGGTTGCCACTGGAATTGAACCAAATAATTGTATGTACCCGCTTGCATTTGCAGTTGTGAAGGTTGAGAATACTGAAAATTGGGACTGGTTTGTGGAGTTGCTAAAAGAAGATTTTAATATGCACAACTCTCACCATTAGGTCTTCATGAGTGATAGGCAAAAAGTAAGTATTATAACACTGTCATCTCTCAAACTGTCATAACAAACATAACAGTTTCTTAACACTATCATCTTACTTCTTTCATTTCTATATATAGGGGCTTATCAATGAAAATGAAAGACATTTCCCAAATTCAGAACACAGGCTTTGTCTCAGACATTTGGAGCAGAATATGAGGATTTTTTTTAGAGATATCGGATTGGTGGAGATACTCAAGAAAGTTGGAAGATCCACATATCTAGCTGAGTTCAAGAAGTATGAGAAGGAAATAGAAGAGAAGAGTATTGAAGCTAAGCAATGGATGGATGCTAGACCAGCAGTCCATTGGAGCAGGGCATTCTTTAAGGATACTTGCAAGTGTGATGTATTGCTCAACAACTACAGTGAGGCATTGTCACTCTCCGTTCCCAGTATACGTATTTTTAATACATGTACTGCTTAAATGTATTTATTTAATATTTATCATGTATTGTTTTGTATTTAAATTCCTTTAAATTCATGTTAATTAATTATCTGTATTTTACTTTCTGCTTTTATTTCTCTGCTTTAGCTAGACTTGGGCTTGGTTTGGTTTAGTTAATTGGTTCATCATGAACCCACCCCCACCTACCACCACCTTTTCATTTAAAGCCAACCCCCCCTTTCTCTTTCTTCATTATTTTTCCCTCACCATTACTCTTTTTCTTCTTTCTCATTACTCTCTCCACCTACCAAACCCATAGGCAAGTACATCTTGCTTCTTCATGAGGACCCATTTTTATGGTTCCATTCTCTTTCCCTTGTGATTCTAAGAGAGTTTAGAACTTGGCATTTTTCGTTTTGAAGTTTTATTTTTAGTAGATCTAGAAATTAGTTATTTTCGGATTTTGGTAGTTTTGATCTATCAAACTTCTTTGTTTTCAAGTTTTGATGGTTCCATGTTGTAAAAAAATTTATTCTACCCAATTTTGACCTTTGCAAAGTTGGATTTGGACTTATTTTGACCAAGTTATGGATTTTGAAGCTTTGGGTTCAAACCATGGAGTTCTTGCTGATTGGAGAAGACAGTGAGCAGTGTGCGAGCTTTTTAGCTTACGCCACTGAGCTGCATGCGCTCTTTAGCGCAGTGCAGTCCTCATACGCTGCCTTTTGGCGGCGTATGTCTTGCATGCGCTACCTTGATGAGGAGTCGTATGGACTTGCATACGCTACCTTGAAGAGGAAGCGTATGGAGTACATACGCTGCCTTGAAGAGGAAGCGTATGGAGTACATACGCTGGCTTGGATGGTAAGGAGTCGTATGGAGTTCATACGCTGCCTTTTGGAAGCGTATGACTTGCGTACGCTGGCTTGGATAGTAAGGAGTCGTATGGAGTTCATACGCTGCCTTTTGGAAGCGTATGACTTGCGTACACTGGCTTGGATAGTAAGGAGTCGTATGGAGTTCATACGCTGCCTTTTGGAAGCGTATGACTTGCGTACGCTGGCTTGGATGGTAAGGAGTCGTATGGAGTTCATACGCTGCCTTTTGGAAGCGTATGACTTGAGCGTAGCTTGACTTGAGCGTAGCTTGACCTGAGCGTACGCTGACTTGAGCGTAGCTTGACCTGAGCGTACGCTGACTTGAGCGTAGGCTGACTTGAGCGTAGGCTAGTATGAGCGTAGCCTGCTTACCCTGGATCTTCTATAGCCCTGTATATTGATATCTTATTAGATATTTAACGTCCATTTTATATCCTTACGCCTTTTTGCATAAACTTGATATAATCATGATATGTTAATATTTCTGTTAAATATAGATTGTTACGTAAGATGTACCATATGTCGTGAATTGAGTTATAGATACCCCGATTGACTGGAATTAAATCCTGAAAGTTGTAGACTCGACCCCACTGAATATTAGTTGACTTTCATGCCTTATCACCATTGATAATGATTGTGACCTTGACTAATAATTGATCATGCGTTCCTAGTTGGAACTAAGAGACTGGCTAGTCGTCTTATTAAATTGAATAAATGAGACACGTTCATATTAATTATGAACTATTGAAATCGACTGGCTAATCCCGAATATTGGCATACAGGCACATGCAGGCTTCAATTCATTTACTATTTATTTATCTTACCAAAGAAGCATGTGTACTTTATGGTCAAGGCATGATTACTCCGTGGTTAGTTTTAATTGTTGCATTACGCTATGTAAGACCTACAACCTGACCGCACTGGTATCATTGTAGAGTTGCGCATATCGTACCCCGTACGAAAGTACTCATTCTGAATGACCATGATCCACGGCATGAGATTTCACTCAACGTAGAGACTATTAAGTTAAATAAAATAATGATTGCATGGAGAGAATGGATTTCCGAGTTCTTACATGGCAGCCCTCTTGGGACTAGTAGTGCCCGACAGGCCGGTTGGTCCCCACAGATACTGCAAATCTGTCACACGGGCAGGGAGCGGTATCTGGTTATATTATCTATCGAATATTGTATATTAATGACGGGCGTCCCGCTGGGACTCGTCTAATTCATGATTGGCGCAATTGATTGACTGGGTAAACTAGCCTTGCTTGCGCATAGTAAGAACTGAGAAATCCTCATTGCATAAAACCAAGATAACTTGGGACTCACAATAGCAAGCCGTAGTAGTTGCCTGGCCGTTTAAATTGATTTGTTTGTGCACTGTACCTACTCTGTTACCTAACTGAGATGATCAGAATGTCAGGACATGACGGGCCAACTTTTGTCCTTGTTTGGTTGGGAGGTTGGTTCGAAGTGTTGTGATGTTGTGTGAGTCTTAGTAGATAGCAGAGATTTATTATCATATTTTTCATTACTGGTTTTAGTTCTCATGTCGTGCTTCCTTGTGGTACTTGCTATTAGAGGTCTAACCTCTCTGGTTTTGCATGGCCAGATTTAGAGCCGGTCCCCGAGGATCCAGCTTACTTCTACCTCTAAGATGGTCAACACTAGAGGGATGATCGCAGGAGGACTCGAGTAGGTTTCTTACTTCCCCGCCCGTTTTGTTATCTACTTTATACTTTGCCGTTTGGCACCGACATGTTAGTCGGATTGTCTTGTACCTATTTTTGCATAATTGTAATTAAGTCAGACTGCAGCTGATAACAATTGTGTATATGTTGTTATATCATCTGGCTATGTTTTGTAAAGCCAGATCTCAAGAACATTTTGACTAAGCATTTGGGACGCCTTATTGCTTTATCTCACATGTTCTCTATTTCTGTTTCTTGTTTGAATGATTGAGACAATAGAAGTAAAGTGACCATAGGGAGACTTTCATGTAGTATGCACCCCTTGTCTTTTAGACAGCATTGATCGTATTATACGGTATTCATCTACCCGTAATACGTAGCTGGTTGAGTCATTCCCCCGCTCTCCAGTATTCTGGTTCTGGGGCGTGACAGGCATTTAACAAGTACATCCTTGAAGCTAGAGAGAAACCAGTCATCACAATGTTTGAGATGATCAAGACCATGCTCATGAAGATGATAGATGCAAAGGCCAAATTGGGAAAGAAGTGGAGGGGCAGACTTTGTCCTAAAATTCAGAAGAAGCTGGAGAAGCACAAGAAGGAATCCTATATGTGGACTCATGGGAAGAAAGCAAAGGGCAGAGTGGTACCATCAAGATACAATCCACCATCTAAGAAAAGCAAAAACTGAATTACAAGTATCTAGACCAATTTGGACAACACTAATTTTGTGGTCCACAACTGAATTTTTTTGTTTTTGTCGTATTTCTTTCATAGGTGAACCATTTGGATGTAATGACATTTGCTATAATTTTCTTGGTTTCTATCACCTGGACAATTGTGTGGCCATATAAAAGAAGGTCTAATATGTACTGATATTTGGATGTGGTCCTATCACCTGCATTTTGTGTGGCCATATACATGAAGGCTCATATGTAATGAGATGTCAAACTCCTACTAACTGGATTTGTGTGGTTCTACTTTGTGTGGTTGGCAACTGGATTTGTGTGGTAATGAGATGTCAAACTCCTATTAACTGGATATGTTAAATGATGTCAAGCTCCTTTCAAGTTGACAAATTAATGCAGTATTTTAAATGCAGTTACCTGACAGTATTTGAGTGGTTGCCACTGGATTTTGTGTGGTTGCAGTCTTTTATGTGGTTGCACTCAATTGCAATCTTTTAAATGCAGTTACCTGACAGCATTATGTATCAGTATTTGTATGACTTTATGTAGTGTTTGATAACAGTTACGTGACAGCACTCAATTGTAGCAGTATTTGTGTATGACTTAATTGTAGCAGTATTTGTAGCAGTACTCAATTGTAGCAGTATTTGTAACAACACTCAATTGAGTGGCCATACAGCACTCAATTGTAGCAGTATTTGTAGCATTATGTATCAGTATTTGTATGACTTCATGTAGTGTTTGATAACAGTTACCTGACAGCACTCAATTGTAGCACTCAATTGTAGCATTATGTATCAGTATTTGTAGTAGTTACAGCACTCAATTGTAGTCTTTTAAATGCAGTTAAATTTGATGACTTCAACATCATGTAGTGTTTGAAAACAAAAACATGACTTCATCATTCAATACAGAACCATTACAATAAAATTGAATCTCAAAGAGATGAAAATCCAGAACCATTCAATACAACATTAAAAAGTGTCACAATTACAGAGAGATGAAAATCCAAAACTTGCTTACAACTGCAAAGCCATTACAACTTCGATCCATAAACTACAAGTTTTCTAGTCATTACAACTTCAACTAGTATATTTTTAGTCATTACAAGACAAATACGAGTTTACAATTACTCCATCTTAAATCTTCCAAATTTCTTCAAAATAGAACCATACATTTCAAGTTGTCGTTGCGCTACACGGTGTTCAATTTCAACTTCCAATAGGATCTCCTTCATGATATCCTTGCCTTGTCCCGAAGAAGTAGTAGCTCCATCATCCACCATTTTCTTCTGTCTTTGAGGACTTAGCTTGTTGGATCCATTCAATGTATTCACAACCAAAATTTTTCCTCTACACGTATTGAAAAAAGAAATTACAATTGTAAGTTACACATTAATAGCAAAAAATAAGAATTAATTTATATTAATGTACAAAGAAAAGTAGGTTTCACTTACACTAGTAGATAATGGACAACAGTAGAATTTTTAACCTAAGCTCCTAGGCACCTTTGATGTTCGTATTTTGCAAAATTCGGCTTCGCAACGACATAACCGAAGTTCATCAGTCCAACACCAAAAATCACATCCTACCTCCTTTGCACATTTTAAAAATTAGCGCCCACGATTCAAAGATGTATTTGCAGTGAATAATTTGCACAGAGAAGTTCCTTCGCATTAACATGGGATCTTCGCAAGATCCCATTCCATTTCACTTGCTTCATTTGCTACAATTTTGTGACCATAAATATTTTTAGGATCGACTCTTCTTTTATTTTAGGGTTTCCACAATAAATTATTGCATAGTTTCCACAATAAATTACTTTAGGGTTTCCAGAATAATAACTACTTGTTAGGGTTTTCCTCTACTGTTGCTCTACTTCAGGGGTTTTCAAATTTTAGGATTTCCGTAATAAAGAGAAAGAAAGTGAGATTCGAAAAAGAAGAAGAAGAGAGCAAAGGAGAGAGAGAGTACCCATCTACGATGCTCCAGTAGCTTCATCTTCAGCCTTTAAATATAATTTGAATATTAAATATATTTTATAATTTGTTGTTATTGTTATATGGTTTTTAGATTTTTTTCTTTCTTTCTTAACTGCGTGATAAAAAGATGCATAAACGGTAAAAAAAAATTAAATTTTTTTATTGATTAATAAAGGATATATATACAATTTAGAAATTTTATTTTTGAGCCGTTTTCAATCCGTAGACATAATAACTTCTTGGTTATTCTTTCAAATAGAATAGGAAAATTGTTTTTGTTTTGTTGGATATTTACCCGCACCGCTCGTCTCCTCGTCGTCCGCGTCTCTCGGCAGCCTCGTCTTCTCATCGGAGTCTGTCGATCGAATAGAGAGAGACAGATAAAGGTCAAATATGGTTATTCTAAGTTGAGTGTACACGTGGACTACACATGTGTACAATTAGTTTAGGAGTTGGCTTGTCACGTCACATTTCAGTTAGCAACTTGACGCAAAGTTAGTACGGGGACTGTAATACACCTTATTTATAAAATGTGTTACTTTTAAGTAAGAAATAATAAATGAGGTACTTTACTGTTAATAGGGCCTAACTTGAGGGACCACTGAAGCAATTGAGCCAAAGAATCCTTCTCCAATACAATTGCCAAGTAAATTGTGAAACTTACGTTACAAAAGTTTAGATACTGTAAAATTGGTTGTCTAATTCTAGACAATGCACTTGACAATGTCTTCATTGTTATTTAATATAATCCTGCCACCTATAAAAGACATTGTATTGTGCCACATAGTAATCACAACACATTACAAGACAATAGGGTTGGAGATGCACTTACACTTGGAAAAGGTTGGCGAAGTGTCCCCAGGCTTTCCACTTCACTGTATAAGCTCATGAGTCAAATAGCACAGAATATTTAAGTCGCCAACGTACAACAGTCTGAAAGTATTCAAAGTGGAAAATTGCCTATTTTGTGTACGAGCTCTCTTAAATCGTTTCTACAAACCAGTACATAATAATTTTAACACTACAAACGTAATATTTGAACACAGAAACCTGCGGTCATAGTTCTCACATCTGCAGGTACAACACCAAACAAAATATAAGATTTTGCAGTACCCAACAATTTCGGATCGAGGACGCTTAGAAGAAAAATGACTGGATTTACGCACCTCTCCCGTTAAACTTCAAGCAGCCTCAACCCAGGAGACTAATACGCAGCACTGTTCATACGAGAGCACACTCGACTACTAACAAAAACCTAATCAGTCATCCATAATGCAGTTATAATCATCACGGTGCTTATAAGAAGCTTCAGCCCTAGCTTCCTCCAGCCTGCTTAGTAGGTCCCTCATAAATGGCGTAGCAGTACCATGAGTAACTCGAAGTATGTCCCAAGCCTGTGTAAATGATTTTAGAGCATCCCGAGTGTGCTCAAGTAACCTGTCAAAACAACATGAAATAGAACACTTTCACTAAAATGTCGAAGGTAGGTAGTAACATAAGCAAGAGACGGTCTCCGTACATGGATTTTATTAATTTGTTTGAATGCACGGGTGTGTATTTAGGTTTCCTTGTTATATGTTAGCCAAGCCCAATTTTTTTGGATAAAGGCTTTGTAAGATTGCTTAGTGTAGAATGGAATAAAATAGATGATTTCTTTATTGAAGAGAGACTACACATATATATAGGAGATGCTAGCCTCCTCTCCTATTACTCTAAGCAATGTGGGACCAAAGCCCAATAACTAATAACTCTAATATAACACTTAACACCCTCCCTCAAGCTGGAGCATAGATGTCAATCATGCCCAGCTTGTTACATAAAAATTGAACCCGGGGACCCAGAAGAGGCTTTGTGAAGATATCAGCTATCCGGTCGCCGGTCCGCACATGTTGAAACTTTATCACTCCTTTTGTATATTCATCACGAACAAAATGAATATCAATTTCAATATGCTTCGTCCGTTCATGAAATACTGGATTTGTGGCAATGTGAATAGCAGATTGGTTATCACACCATAGGTCTGCCACTTGAGATCCTGCGTCTTCTCCCAGTTCTTGTAGGAGATGCTTCATATATAATATCTTTGACGTGCCATGAGCAATAGCTCAATATTCTGCTTCCGAGCTTGAGCGTGCTATCACACTTTGTTTCTTGCTTTTCCATGATACTAGATTTCTGCCAACAAATACTGATTAGCCAGATATAGACCGTCTATCTGTCAAACTTGTCCCCCAGTCAGCATCAGTAAAACACTCAATACGAGTGTCCATTATTCTCCATTCGAATTTCTTTCCCTGGATTCTTTACTAGATAACACAAAATTCTGAGAACTGCCTGCCAGTGTGAAACTCTTGGAGAAGCCATGAATCTACTTGCGACGCTTACTGCAAAAGAAATATCCGGACGCGTCATGACTGCCAAGTAGTTGAGTTTTCCAACCACTCGAAGATACTGATCTGGATTGGTCATCAGGACCCCTTCGTCTGGGAGTAATTTTGCCCCTGGATCCATAGGTGAGTTTGCTCCCTTTGCTTGCATCATGCCTGCATATATATTTTCTTTGAGACATTACAATGTCCCGCTTACCCCGTGCGACTTCAATGCCCAAGAAATAGTTCAAGGATCCCATATCCTTGGTTTGAAATTGTTCTCCAAGAAACTTATTGAGACTTGCAATACCCTGGCTGTCATCTCCCGTGATTACAATATCATCAACGTAGACACCAAGAAGTATTCTTCCAGCAGATGTGTGTCGATAGAAGATTGAATGGTCCTTATTCGACTGACACATTCCAAATTGAGTAACCACATGTGTAAATCTACCAAACCATGCACGAGGTAATTGTTTCAGGCCATAGAGGGCCTTCCTTAGACGACACACCTTACCCTCCCTTGCAACGAACCCGGGAGGTTGCATCACATATACTTCTTCATCAAGATCCCCGTGGAAGAAAGCATTCTTTATATCGAGTTGAAGTAAAGGCCAGTCATAGTGAATGGCCAAGGCCATGAGGACACGAATGGACGTCATTTTGGCCATAGGAGAAAAAGTTTCGAAGTAATCCTCACCATAGGTTTGAGAGTAACTTTTGGCCACCAGACGAGCTTTCAATCGGTCAAGAGTGCCATCCGGTTTTACCTTAATCGTGAACACCCATTTGCAGCCGACTGCCTGTTTACCATGAGGTAGATCGACTAAGTCCCAGGTATGCTTCTCCTAGAGAGCCTTCATCTCGTGCATAGCAGCACGCCAACCAGGATGTCGGAGGCCCTCCTCAGTGGTCTTGGGGATCTGAATCCCATCAATAGTAGCTACCAGAGACTGAGTGTGACTGGTAAGTCCTTTGTAGTTGTTAACATACAAGGGATGATCTCGACATGCACGACGAGGACGTTCTGGAGGCGGAATCGCCAGAGCTGCTGGCGGAATTGGTTGAGCTGCTGGAGGGACAGATGGAGGCAACTCACTGGAGCCGGAGCTGCTGGTGGAACCAGAGGAAGATTCTGTGGTTGATGTCATTAATGGCTGAATCGGTGTATGTGGACCATCATCCTGGGAGACTGGCTCGGTAAGGGAGGGCACCCGTACGGGGGGTGGTTGTGTTTGAGGAGAAAACAACAAAAAATCTTCTTCGGGATAGATCAGGGGAGCCGGACCTGTTGATTGGGGGAACGGAGGAAATTTTGTTTCGACAAAGGTAACATCCCGAGTGAAAAATATTGCTTTAAGACAGGAGAGAAACACCGATACCCTTTCTGATCTTTAGGATACCCAAGAAAAATACATTGTATAGCCTTAGGATCCAATTTAGAAAGGGTTGGTCGGGTATCCCGAACATAGCATAAGCAACCAAAGATGCAGGAAGGCAGAGGAAACGGCTCTCTTCCAGGAAAGAGCCTAGAGAAGGGAGTGCTACCATGGAGAACTGACGACGGCATGCGATTAATAAGATAACAAGCTGTAAGGATCGCATCCAACCAAAATCTCTTGGGAGTACGTGCTTGAAACATAAGAGCACGTGTTGTTTCCAATAAATGACGATTCTTGCGTTCGGCTACACCATTTTGTTGTGGTGTGTACGCACAAGAGGTTTGGTGGATGATGCCGTTGTTGGCCAGATGTTTATCAAAATGACGAGATAAATACTCACGACCATTGTCACTCCGAAAGGTTTTGATTGGAAGACCAAATTGTGTAGTTATCTCGGCATGAAAGTTATACCAGATGTTATATAATTCAGCACGACTTTTCATTAAATAAATAAAAGTGACACGTGAGTAATCATCGACAAACGTGACAAAGTACTTAAAACCCATTACAGATTCAGTCGGACAAGGTCCCCATATATCAGAATGCACCAACTCAAAAGAAGCGGTTGCAAGATTATTTGGACTCACCGGATAAGAAACCCGATGATGCTTAGCTAAACTACATGGCTCACAATGAAAAGAAGAGGAAATAGCTAAAGATGGGTACATTTTCTGGAGAACTGGAGACGACGGATGACCTAACCGACAATGTAACTCGACCGGATCAAGTTTCATGCTTGCACAAACAACAGAAGGAGTTGCGTCAAACAGGTACAAGCCTCCAGCCACATGTCCCTTACCAAAAGTCTTCCCAGTTATCAGGTCCTGAAAAACACAATTATCAAGAAAAAAGGTTACCGAGCAATGAAGTTCACGAGTAAGTTGACTGATAGAAAGTAAATTGAACGGGTTCCCAGGAGTAAGTAGAACAAAGGTAACTGACAGTCCGGGAGAAAGAGTGGCACTTCCACGGCCGCGGACTGCCAGAGAACTGCCATTGGCAACATTAATGCCAGAAGCACGACGGACAGGTACATAATCATGTATCATACCTGCGTCACCAGTCATGTGTGAGGATGCACCAGAGTCAATTACCCACTGCTTGAATTTTACTATGCATGCTGCGGAATATCCGGCTGTGGAACTAGACGTTGATGCTTCACCACGACGTTGAGCCTGCAACTCAAGAAATTTCGCGTAAGAATCGTCGCTCATCTGAACCGAACGAACTCTATTATCAGTAGCATCCGAAGTAATATTGGCAACAGGAGCTTTAGGGCACTGCCACTGAAAATGTCCCTGTTGGCCACAGTGGAAGCATGTTCGTAGTCGTCCCCCATCACGACCACCATTGCTGCGTCCGCCATCGCGACCATAAGTCTGACCACCTCGTCGTCCACCACGTCCACCACGAACGCCAGGACGAGCAGCGCTACCAAGGACAGATCGATCAGCAGGAGTATCTCCCGGAGTGGTCTCAACCACCTTTGCGGTCCGAAGAACACGGAAGTGGGCCTCCATCAAAGATGGAACATCAGATCCAGCAATGATCTGGGATCGAGCCGAATCCGCATCAGGACGGAGAGATGCAAGATATGCCATAACATGAAGCTGCTCGCGTTGAGCCCGAGCTTCATTGATATCCGCCGTCAGAGGAAGAACACGATCAATTTCATCCACCATAGCCTTGAAGGATCGGAAGTGGTCCTTATGAGACTTGTCTCCTTGAGTTGCTCGGTAAACGCCAACAACCGAGTCGTATATGCGAGACAAGTCGCGTTTTCCATCAAACGCCGTTGCTAGGACCTCCCATAGCTCCTTGACCGTGTCCGTGTTTTGAACCATGTCCTCGACGGACGGTTCCATGGAGTTCATCAACTGTGTAAACAGTCGACTATCATCCGTCTCCCACTGTTCAAATGTGGGATCAGTCGTCGCCGGAGGGCTGTCAGTCAAATGTTTAGATAGCCGCATGCCACGAAGTGTTTTCTCAACTTTCTTCCGCCATGTTGAGTAACCATCTGGACCGTCCAATCGACGGTCGACAAGTCGAGTCGAAGAGATCGTCGTGCCAGTGCTCGTCGTGTTGCTGACACCGTTACCATCATCTGCCTTCGAATCTGTCATCCTGAAATGGAAGCAACCGTCGCGAGTTCTTTCCAACCCCAAAAATCATACCAACTTTACGAATGTGCTATAAACTTGGTCAACACTGTCGCGCACATAGAAAGTAAACACGTCAGGACACAGGAAAAAACACGATCATTCTCTGTGTAGATTTGGATGTGAAGATTAGGGTAGGAAAATCATTTGTTAAGTCCAAACGGCTTAATCTAAGAATAAAGCATTGGACCACTGACTTTTTTTTCTTCTTTTTTTTCTTTTTTTTCTTTTTTTTTTCTTTTTTTCCCTTTTTTTCCTTCTTTTTTTTAACTAGGGTTCGGAGGGTGTGTGGTGGCTGATGAAAAATGTTGTTTTGAGCCATCGTGGGTGATCCGGGTGTCTGTACAGCAGATCCGGGGAGTGGGGGGATCCGGGTGTCTGCACAGCATATCCAGGGTGTGGGGGAGCCGGGTGTCTGTGCCGCAGATCCGGAGTGTGGGGGAGCCGGGTGTCTGCACAGCAGATCCGGGAAGGGGGAGGGAACCGGGGGTCTGCACAGCAGATCCGGGCGGGGGGGGCTGGATTGGGGGGGGGGGGGGGGTGTCGGCGAAGGGGGGGCAGCAGGGGGGGGTGTCGGCGAAGGGGGAGGGTGACTGGGGGAGGGAGGGGCGCTGGACAACAAGGGGGGGGGGTCGGCGAGGGGGGGGGGATTTTTTTGTTGTGAAATTTTTTTTTCTTCCTTCTATGGCTCTAATACCAGTAGAATGGAATAAAATAGATGATTTCTTTATTGAAGAGAGACTACACATATATAGGAGAGGCTAGCCTCCTCTCCTATTACTCTAAGCAATGTGGGACTAAAGCCCAATAACTAATAACTCTAATATAACACTTAACACTTAGCATAATTTTGTATTTATGCAGCAACTAGACGAGGAAGCATGTCTTGGGTAGTTTGGACATGTAAGATTCACTGGTTAGGATAAGTGATCAGATATTAGTGAGAGAACGGCTAAAGCTGCGGCTCGTCCTAACTGGACGAGCCGATATGGCGGCTTTTGTTAATGTTAAAGATCATGGTCCTTAATGGGGAAGAATGGAAGAGAAGGTATAAAATAGTCGAGCCCAAAATTTTGGGATAACGGCTTTTTATTATTAATTGCTAGCATAATTTTATTTTACACAGAAGCAGTACACAAACACTAGTCATCAGGGCTTTGCACTCACGTTCTAGCTGTCTACATACTGATATAAATAAGCTGGTTAATGTTATGACCACTGTTATTACCACTTTCTAGACATTATTCATTTGAACAGAGATAGGCTTTCAGTAGTAATCAAAGGTAGTAAAAGGTTTAACCATATATCTATGAAGAGTTGTCATAAAACCTGAAAGGCCAAGTAGGCCTGTAAGATATAGACCTGCCTTTTTTTTAGATAAGCAACTTATTAACTTAAACTCGTGTAACCAAGGAGAGTCTCTCTCATTCAAATATACATAATTAAAAAAAATCAGTAAAGTTCATAAATTACTCCTTAAGTTGACTTATGAAGCTGCTATAATTATTCAATGATTTGAATAATTGTGTAAAAAAGCTTCATCAAGGACGACATAGGTTGTGACTTGTGAGTAGGTCATTTTTCTGACAGTGTTCAGACTTGAGAGCCCTAGTACTGATGTCTCATCAGGAGGGCTTGCACTCTCCAGTTGAGAGAGATCCTCTCAGAGCCTTTGCTAGTTGGAGACAAGTCACACTTGTCCCTGATATATTGTCAGGAGTGAGCCGTCTACAACCACCCATGCAGGTGGGATTAGTTGACAAAGTGAGGACTGGGTCCAACAATTTCAAAGTCATCGTACTCAACGTAAGAGAAGAAGGACATGGTATGTTTGAAACTTTGAAGATGAGCTTGAATAGTAAAACAAAGAGATGGAAGTGCGATTAGAAGGAGAAGAATACACTTTGCATATTGAGGGGAGACGGTTGCATTTGGGAGGTGCAACCTGTTTCATAAATGCATTCTAGAGGACCACTCAGAACATTTAATCAAGCCTTGCATGTTTCTCTTCATGGTCAGAAATAGCCTTAGGATCTTGACGCACGGCACAAGTCTCAACTGCTGAAGAATACTAAAAAAATAGCCATAGGATCCTGACACTTAGTGCACGTCTCAAGCAGTAAAGGAACATTTAAGCAGTTGTTCAAAGATTGTATCTTAATAGTGTGCTCGTGGTGCAATCAAAATCGTGAAGAATAATAGACACTATGATAATGTAACGTCACGCCATCAGCCTCTTTTCACTTTGGCTGAAGTAATGTGGGGGCAAATGTTTACACCTAGAAAATGTATAGGCCTCATTTAATATGAGTCAAATATTAGGACTATTTGGCTGCTGATACTGAATAGCCTAGTGCATGTAAAGTTATGATAAACCCAAAAGCAAAAAGCAAGACAACTTATCTGGTCAAAAGTCCTAGTAATGAGTAGAAATAAATAGCTATGTGGCAGGATTACCGACGCCGGCTGAGAAGAAGGGGAAATGTTGAGGATCGTGTTCAGGAGCGCGATTGGCTCCTGGAATACTAGTCATGCAAGTATAGACTTCCTCCATAATGTGATTTGGAATATGGAGGCCTATAAATCGCTCATTGTAGGAGATTAGCTAAAGGACCTTCCGAACAATGACAAATGTTTTATGCAACATGACTTCTTTTGTTGCTTCTGCTCTCGAGCCCTTTTGGTAGGAGTCAGAGTGTCAATCCTCTGAAAAAAGGCAACTTCCATCTTTATCTGTTGTAATACTTCAGTCATAATACAAGCATGGTACCCAAAAAAAAACATATATATATATATATATATATATATATATATATTTGGAAAAAGGTAAATTTTATTCCAAATGAAAAGCCATAATCATACAACATACAAACTGAGTGGGACTCCCACTCAGCACTCATCCATTCTCCATAGCGTTCACATCAAACTCAATGTTATGGAGAATGCCAACCGGAGGTGTGACTAGTCCCTCAAAAATCCGGCGGTTTCGCTCCCGCCAAACATGCCAAACCGAAGCCGCCAGACGAACTCTGGCTGAACGGAACCAGTCATGACCTCGACCCCTGCTATCTCGTATCACCGGGATGATGTCCCCAATGTATTTACCAGAGGCGTCCACTCCCAATATCCGACTCTGCTCCGACCATATCTGCCATGCCAGAGTGCACTCGAAAAAGATATGTTTAATAGACTCAGGCTCCAAACAGCAAAGCACACATTTGGGGTCCGGCACTGGCACTCCAAAAGAACTCAGGCGATCCCTCGTCAAGAGGCGACCCAGAAGAAGCTTGTAAACACACAACTGCATCTTCCTGGCTAGACCCTTACACCAGACGAACTCATAATCAGAACTCAGAGGGAAAGTGTGCCGGATAAGATTGTAGCAACTACGGAACTGGAACTACCCCGAGCCCGAAAATGCTCCAGACGGCTCCCAAATCCACCGATCCGCAGGCAAATCCGGATCAATGACTGTAGACATAATGAACCCTCCCAGCTCCTCAGTGTACCGATAAGAGTCCGGCCTCCACTCTCCATCTCGTAGGATCCGACTACACGTCAGATCTCGCCTGTCCTCCGTGTGAGTCGGGGATCCCCTAATGTCTAGCAATGAACGCCGATCTATCCAAGGGTCCCGCCAGAGGTCCGTACCCGACCCATCCTTCATGACCCTCCGGATAGCAGACTTGAGCACACCCCTGTGTCTCAGGACAGTCTTGAACGTGACAGAATGGTTGTTATCAGGAGAACACGTCCAAAAATTGCCCTGCTTCACGTATCTGCTATGCATCCAGTCCGCCCAGAGAGACCCCCCGCTAATGAATCTCCAGGCCAGCTTGAGCGCAGAGGCCTCCCTGATCTCCAGCAACGGCCTGAGCCCCACACCTCCCTCCTTCCTGGGACGACAGAGCTGTTCCCACGAGATCGCATGCATACCCCCCCTCCAAAGGAAATCAGCACATAGACGCTCCACTCGCCGAATAGTGGCCACCGGGAGGAGGATGGACTGTAGCCAAAAATGGGCCACAGCCGAGATCACAGATCTGATCAGCTCTATGCGTCCGCCAAAAGACAGACCGGCGGCTTGCCAGCCTTCTACTCTCCGCTGGACATACTCTACGAGGCCCTGGCAGTCCTGATCCCGCGCATAATTGACTGTGAGGGACACTCCTAAATAATGCACCGGAAGATCACTCCTCGCGATACCCAGGACATCAGCCCGCTCCTCCTTCTGGGAACACCGGGAATTGAAGTAGACTCGGCTCATATATATATATATATACATATATATACATATATATATATATATATATATATATATATATGAGCTACTTCCAATTTCTAAAGCCATATGAGGTACAACGGCACCAAGAAAGGGGAGTTCGCGATTCTCACGAAGGGGGCGGCTAGGGTTTCCCAGACTTGGGACCCTGGCGCCCCCGCGCACGGGCTGACCGGGGGCGGCGTGACCGGCAGCGACCGGGCAGGGGGCGGGCCGGGCGCTGGCGTTTCGGGTGGCAGCGGCCATGCGCGCGACGGCCAGGGGAGCGATGGCGGCCAGGGGCGCGACGGCCATGGGAGCAGCAATGGGAGCGGCCAGCAGCGGCCAATGGGAGCGGCCAGAGGCGCAACGGCGGCCAGCAACGGCGGGGTCGACGACAGCAGCGGTAGGGTTGACGGCAGCAGTGGTGGGGTCGGCGGCCATGTCGGTAGTCAGGCGGCGGGAGTGCTGGGCGGATCCGGCGTTGGCAACGTATTCCCGGGGTTCCAATCTGGATCTGGGCCCAGTTCTCAGGGGAGCCAGGTGGAGGGAGGCGGATGGATGACGGTTTCGAGACGTCGGGAGAACAAGACGGGAGGCAAAGTGGAGGGCACGCAGAGCCTCCCAAAGTCGCGACCCTTGGCAGGGAGAAGGCCGGGGGAGGGATTGGGGCACAGAACTCTGTCCCGTGGACCTGTGGCGCCTAATGGGAGATCAGTGGGCTGGCACCCCAAGCTGTCAGGGGTGGGAAAAGGAAAGGGCATAATGGTGGACACGGGGGGCCAGGGTACAGGGGCATCCAGCCCTGATATTGGAGTCGCCCAGGGAACGGCTCCCCGGCCAGAGGGACGCTCCTGGACAGATGTCTGTAAACCGGTGGGGACGAAAAGCCCAACATCTATGGAGTATGTGCCGCCGAAGAAGGTAGGGAGCGGATTCCGGGCTTCGTTCCCGGCTGAGGAGATTGCGAAGGTGTCCGCCTTCTGGGAGAACACGCTGGTTCTGTACATTCTGGGGAGCAAGCCGTTCTACGGTCAGATCCGGAGATATGCCGTGCGAGTCTGGCAGCCAAAAGGCAGCATGGAGTTCTTTGCTAGAGAAAATGGATTCTTTTATGTGAAGTTTGGTCTTGCTGAAGATGTCACCAGGATTCTGCAAGGTGGACCGTGGACGTTTAATGGCAGACTGATCGTTCTGAAGGAATGGACCCCAGATCTGAGATGTGAACGGGAAGTCCTGAATGCCATCCCCGTTTGGATTCGCTTCCCGGAGTTCCCCGTTCGATTTTGGAGCATTTCTTTGTTGATGCGACTGGCCAGTTTGGTCGGCACAAAGGCTGATGATGCTACAGCCTTTCGATCGAGGTTGATGTATGTCCGGATCTTCGTCGAGATTCGTGCTGGCGGGAAGTTACCGAGTCTTCTAGAGTATGAGGTGCCTTCTGGAGAGGTTTTAACCCAGAAGGTGGGGTATGAATGGGTTCTCCCTGCGTGTTAGAAGTGTGCTTGTTTTGGGCACCTAGACAGCACATGCCCGTCCAGAGGAGCTCAGTCGGGGCCGAGTACGCCCCCTATTGAGGTGTCGGGCCCATCTAGTGTGAGGGAGCCTCCTTCGGGGGAAGATAGATCGGAGGACTATATGCAGGAGGGAGACCGACCGGGAGAGGAGGTGGGGGGATTAAGTCTCACTATCACGCCTCAGCCGACCTCCCCTAGTGGGACTATGATCACCTTCTCGGCACAGAGGAGCATGGTTACTAGAGGCATGGCGGCCTTAGAGAGAGGAGGGAGGCGTTGGTGGGTCTTCAGAGGAGCAGGAATATAGTAGGAAGAGACGAGCTGGACCACTACGTGAGAGCCCTCCAAGTGAGGCGCTCTATGTGGAGAACCCGGCATGGGCGCTTGTGCTCTCCCAGACAGCCCCCCAGCTTGACCCCTCCGCGGGGAGGGAGGAGGATATGACAGCGACGGATGTGGTACTGCCCTCAGGTACCAGTCCAGATGATGTCCAGGAGACCCTTTCCAGTAATAATTAACCAGTCCAGGTGATGTCCAGGAGACCCTTTCCAGTAATAATTAATGGCGGTCATCGCCTGGAATGTGAGGAGGGCGTGTTCGTTAGGGAGATGGAGGGAGATATGTGTGATCTTGCACAGAGAGAGGTGCGACATCTCTATCCTGCTGGAGACTAAGATTAAAGGGGAGAAGACTCTTACTCGCCGGACCCCATCTCATTGGGCTCAACTCCACAACTTGGTTATCTGTAACATGGCTCGGATCTGGGTCAGATGGAATGTGAAGTCTTGGGATGGAGACTTGATCTTAATGACGGAGCAGTTGATAGCCGTCTCCTTCACTAATAAGGGTGGCTTTCGGTTCTTACTAGGTGCGGTGTATGGTCACAACGACAGACGGCAGCGGAAGACCTTGTGGAGTGACATTTCCAGGATAGCTGCTGCAGCGGATGCCTCGCACCTGCCGCTTCTTCTGATGGGCGACTTCAATGCCCTGCTCCACAGAGGGGAGAAGATGGGTGACAAACCGGTTCCTGATCCGATCCTTTATGACTTTCAGAGATGTCTTCTCCAGACGGGGCTCAAGGGGCTGTCTCGATCGGGGTTCATATGGACTTGGCATAACAAAGCAATCTGTAACAGGGTTGCTTGCCAGCTGGATAGAGCCATAGGCAACGGGGAATGGTTCAGGCATTTTCCCAATTCGTCGGCGGAGGGCCTGGCTGCTGGGACGAGTGACCATTCCCCCATCAGGGTCGGCTTCTCTATTCGGCCTCCCGTGAAGTCTCGCCCCTTCAGGTACAACAACAGCTGGTATATCTCGGAGAGGTATTTGGAGGCTATTACGGAGGGGCTCACTGGCCATCAGGAGGGGACGGCCCAGTATAGCATGACGCGTCGGCTCAAGGCTACGAAGAAGGCTTTACGGAGCTGGGTGAAGGGTCTGCCCAAGTCTACCCTAGAAGATAAGGAGGCGGAGCTTCGGACTATCCAGCAGGACATGCAATCTGATATGCTGAACGGAGACCTGGCGGCGAGAGAGAAGGAGCTGATCGGAGAAGTCAACATCTTGCGTCTGCAGAAGAAGATTAGCACGGCCCAGCGTGATAAATGCTCCTGGCTTAAGGATGGTGACCGATGTTCCAAGTTCTTCTATGACGTCATCCGGACCAGACAGCATAGAAACCATATTTTCCAGCTTCTTGATGCGGAGGGCAACCTAGTGGGAGAGCCGGCAAAGATACAAGACGAGACAGTCAGGTACTACTCTGAGTTATATTTCCAGACTGACTACATGTCTGTGTTTAGGGGTAGGCATACGGTTCTAGGACCCGCGGTTCCGACCCGGCCCGAACCGTAAAATGTCTAAACAAGCCGGTTCCTAAATTTTGAAATTTAAACGGGACGGGCCGGGACGGGTCGTGTGACATTAACGGGGTGGGGCGGGTCCTATTTCTAAAATAAACGGGGCCCCGGCCCGACCCGTTTCTAGGAGTATATATTTTTTTATATCAATTTTTAGCATTTTTTGTTATTATAGTCTATACATAATAGGATATCTTATTGTTTACTAAACAAATTCTAGAAGTTTGGGAAGACATTAGACTTGTTTTGTTCTTATAGACAATATAACATATGTAAATGTTTACTATTATAGAATTTTTTAAACTTTTTTTAGACTCGTTTGGACCCGCGGGTCGACCCGTTTCGGACCCGTTTCAAACGGGTCGGATCCGGTCCGGGTCCAATATTTTTTGGACCCGTCCCGCCCCGCCCCGCCAAGTAACGGGTCCGGTCCGGGTCCAACAAATTTGGGCCCGGCCCGGCCCGACCCGTGCCCACCCCTATCTGTGTTCCCAGATATAGTTACGAAGAGAGTGGTGACTCCGTATGACCGTATGGGAATAGCCTTCTACTTGCCCTAGTTACTCTGGAGGAGGTGAAATCTATTGTCAAGTCGGCGGATCCCAACAAGGCACCTGGACCGGATGGGTTTAGCAGTGGGTTCTACAAACGCCACTGGGATTCTCTGAAGTATCAGGTCCTTGAGGTGGTGCAGGAGTTCTTCTCAAAAGGAAAACTGTTGAAGGAGCTGAACCACACCTTCCTGACACTTGTGCCAAAGAATGAGGGAGCGACATCGTTGACGGATTTCAGGCCTATTGCATGCTGCAATTATCTTTACAAGATAATTACACACCTTATGTGCCGGCGGATGGAGGGGATCATGCAGGACTTAGTATCTCCGAACCAGGCGGCTTTCATCAAGGGGCGGTCGATCGCGGAGCACAGCCTTCTGGCGCATGAGATGATGAGGGGATTCAGTAAACCAGGCGGGGAGAAAGCTTGTGTGAAGTTGGATCTGAGGAAGGCCTATGACATTGTCAATAGGGATTTCCTCTGCCATCTGATGACTGCTATGGGTTTTGAGGACCGTTGGGTTGCGAGGATCCGGGAGTGCATCACGTCTCCCACTTTTTCTGTCCTCATCCAGGGCACCCCATATGGGTATTTCCAGAGCAACCGTGGACTTAGACAAGAAGACCCTCTGTCCCCTTACCTATTCACGCTTGTCATGGAATACTTCACATGCTTGATGGATATTGCAGTGCATCGGGGAAGACTGGTTCCATTGTTCAGGCGGGTTGACCCCCCGGTTACCCACCTTATCTATGCAGATGATCTCTTGGTGTTCATCCAACCATCGACTGAGGGTATGCACACGATTGCAGAGATTATGGGAGAGCTGAAATCCCTCTCCGGCCTTCAGATGAACAGAGAGAAGAGCATGGTGTATTTCAGCTCCCTCTGCCCCCAGAAGCAGGAGCGAGCAGACGCGCTGGGAGTTGAGAGAAGTGAGCTTCCGGTGAAGTATTTGGGGGTTCCTCTCACTGTCAACTATGCGCGGGATCAGGAATGCCATAGTTTGGTGGAGTACGTCCAGCGGAGGGTTGAAGGCTGGCAAGCCGCTGGTTTATCATTTGGAGGACGCATTGAGCTGGTTCGATCGGTGATATCGGTTGTGGCCCATTTCTGACTACAATCCATTCTTCTCCCTATTGCCACTATCAAGAAAGTGGAGCGGATGTGTACAGACTTCATATGGAGGGATGGTATGCAGACGATCTCCTGGAAGCAGCTCTGTAGACACAGGAAGGAGGGAAGAGTGGGACTTAGGCCGTTGTTGGAGATCAGGGAGGCCTCTGCGCTGAAGCTGACATGGAGATTCATAAATATGGGGTCCCTCTGGGCTGACTGGATGCATAGCAGATATGTGAAACAGGACAACTTTTGGACCTGTACTACTGACAACAATCATTCAGTCTCTTTCAAGATTGTCTTGAGACACAGTGAAGTTCTCAAATCTGCTATCAGGAGGGTCATGAAGGATGGGTCTGGAACGGACCTCTGACGGGATCCTTGGATAGATCGGCAATCTCTATTAGAGATCAGGGGAGCCCCGTCGAATCAGGAGGACAGTTGGGGGCTGACTTGTCGACGCATTATCCACAATGGAGAGTGGAGGTCTGAGTCCTATCGTTATACTACGGAGATGGGTGAGAGTCAGTTTTGTAGTCATTGACTCCGATTTGCCTGCTGATCGGTGGATTTAGGAGCAGCCAGGAGATTCTTCGGGGACTGGAGTGTTCCAGTTTCGGAGCTGCTACAATCTCATTCGGCGCACTTATCCTCAGAGTACTGATTATGAATTCGTATGGTGCAAGGGTCTCGCCCGGAAGATACAACTTTGTGTTTACAAGCTTCTTCTGGGCCGCCTTTTGATGAGGGATCGACTTAGTGCTTTTGGGTTGCCGGTTCCAGACCCTAAGTGCGTGCTCTGCGGTGTGGAGAATGAATCTATAGGACACATTTTCTTTGAGTGTGCCCTGTCATGACAGATCTGGGCTGAACAAAGTAGGGTGCTGGGTAGATGTGCCTCCGGAAAGGGGATTGGGGACATCATCACTGTGCTCCGGGATAGCATAGGAAGAGGGCAGGACTGGTTCCGGACTGCCAGAGTTCGACTTGCAGCCGCTGTTTGGCATGTTTGGAGGGAACGAAACCGTTGCATCTTCGAGGGTCTGGTCACCCCTCCAGTTGGCATCCTCCATAACATAGAGTTTGATGTTACTGCTATGGGGTACTGAAGAGTGGGAATCCCACTCTGATTGTATGTTGTAAGATTATTGCGTTGCTTTTGGAATATATATATATATATATATATATATGGAAAAAAGGGTAAATTTTATTCCAAAAGCAACTCAACTCATACAGCTTACAGTACATCCCATGGACCTCTCATCCTGCTAGGGTGACATAGCATTTACATCAAACTCAATATTGTGAAATATTGGTTCTAAATAATGAGTGGACAGCTTATCTATATATATATCTTTGGTTTATTTAGAACCATCTGCGTTGCCTGAATCCTAAGATCCTAAGAATTACTGTCTATAGATAAGTTCCAATCCCTAGGTCTCCACGTCATAGACCCAGGAGAGAACGCTTCAGATGGTTCTCCCCTTTCCCTGTACACCTCAGTGGGTATTTTTTACTTTGCTAGAGCACTTGCATAATTACAGGTAACTTTTGCATACAAATTTGGGAGACAAACATACAGTAATGAATAGCATTTGTATACTGGGTTAAAAAACCTAATAGTTATTTCCATGTATCATGTCTCGTCAGACCAAAATATACAGTTCAGTTCCTAAGTCTTAACAACTAATAGCTCCTGAATTATGATAACACTTGGGTAACATTTTCTTTAACTGTAGGTTTAAAACAGGTGATCACTATAATACTTGTTGAAGTCTTGAAGACAGACAAATATGTGAGGTTAAACAAGAAAATATGTCTGCAAAAAGGCACAAGACAAAAAAGAGAGAACTAGAGTAAAACAAGCAGAGGGCTGGATTCTTACCATTCTAGCTTTCCACAAGTATAATATTGCAGACCAAGCATGGGATGATTTGTTTGATAGATGTCTGCAGGAAAAAAAGACAATGTTGATAACCGAAATGTGTCAAATGCAATAAACATCCTCAGTGCACAAGATTAGAGGTATCAAATAGTGAACAACTACTATTTACATCTCTGTATTTTGCTAAGAGCTACAATACATAACGTAGGATTGTTCCTATCAGTTCGAGCTTATGGGAACATTGGTTAACACTAACATGGTATCAGAGCCACCAGACCAAACACATCATGGGTTCGAATTCCCCATCCACCAATTAAATTGGTTTATATTGCCTAATTTTTCATGTGTGTTCCTCCTTCCATTTGACTTTAGCTCAAGTGCACCCTCTAGGCTCATCCACATACAGTACCAGCATGCACGTGACTTGAGGTGTTAAGCGATATAATAATGTTGACCCATTCCTATCATCTCGAGCTTTTGGGACCATTGGTTAACTAACATATTTTAATATCAAGATCTTCTCGAAAAGGTATACCTTCATTTTTAGTCAAACAATGGTATGTGGTTTGGCATTTACTCCCTGGCCTACTACAAAACATGCACATTAAACAGTTATACTGCAGGACTGTCTCAGGAATTGGAAGTCAATTCATAAAGCTTCGCATAATGTGAATCTGGCCAATCCATCACACAAGGTGTTACATATTAAGTTTAGATGCCTACCATTGCAATAATAATGGAAACCAATTCATGTGTTGCTTATCCCTGCATCACTGCATGTGTATGTGCATGTGCATCCATGTTTCAGTCATGTGGGCCCATGCATGCATGTCCATCTGTTAGTGTGTATGCATGAATGTAAGCATGTGTCTGGGCATGTATTGACTATTGACCCATTTATACATAGATGCATGAAAATGAAGGGCTCATCTACTAAGTGTAATGTCCAACATATGATGTGTAAATCAATTTAGTGTATGGCTATTGGAAGAAAGGTCAGCAGCTCTGCAAAATCATAGAAATAAACTTAGTTGACATTAGCTTTGTGAATTTTACCAAATTCTTTCTTGTAACCTACATTCGTGTATCTTCAGTTTCCCTCCTCTCTCCATATCCATGTCTACTTCTCCTCACGGTTGCCTTCTCAGCTCTCCATTCGACATTTTCATACCATCTACTTCTACTTGTAGCCTTGACCTCATTTCATGCATCTGATACATTCTTCTTCTATCAACCGTTTTGAATTTTGCTCCTTTGTCATAGATCGATCTTAACAATCACCAGAAACATTTCGTTCTTTGGCTGAATCCTACATGGTGCCCAGACTAAAGAACTATTTAATGTAAGTTGTGGTCTGTTACATTATAAGGCACTCAGCTGAATCACTGGTCAAATCTCAACTCAGCAGCATTCACCTCCTTAACCTAGACTTAAGTCTCTAGCTTTATCTAGTAATACATTATTTTGTTCAAAAGATCCAAGACAACCAATCTCATAAAAACACTAGTATCTCATATATATTTATGCCATCGATGTAAAGGACTTATGCCATTGATTCTTCCTTCACATTGAAATATAATAGATCTAGTACGCTTCAATACAATCCAGGAATTTATTCACATATGCCCTTAAAAATGAAATATTCTAAATTATAGACACATCATAGACCAATTTGCAAGGGAAATTTGGAGTTGGTTGGAACAAAATGCATAACCCTTTTACCAGTATGATATACAGTTTTATGTCACAGATAATGGTTACAGATATGGAAATGCCATTCTTTTCTCTATGCCTTAATGTGTCATGTAGATTAAAGCGATTTCCTATAGCAAATTGTATCATCTTACATCTTCGTCTATACTCTTTATGGTCTAGGTAATTTGGAGGATGCTCCTTGGTTGCATGAGCTTAAACTGCATAGCCAAAATGTAGGTTTACTACCCACCAACTGATCGTCTAGGTTGGCACTTCCCTCTCATGCTTGTACTAGGTATTCACCTAGTAGAGAGTTGATGTTAGATCAATAGCCTGTCAAATTATTTTGCAATTCTTTATGGAGTTTTCTTATGCTCCATAGTTGACCCCATTCTGACAGGAGAAGGCTTGGATGATGATGATGGCAAGATGATGGTTACAGTTCCATTTTGCATGGAAAAGTCATGCTTCTCTTCCCAAAATGTAGAAAAACTGATATGTTTTTGCATCAAGGAACTTAGATAGGTAAGCAACTTAAACATGCAAAAAATAAGTAAACAAAATAATAATGAGCTTCACAATAGAATATGTATTAAATGAATAAACACCGAAAAGACTTGGTGTGCATCATTTGTCATCTTAATTGCAGATAATACATGACATACTTCGATAAACTGGAATCGTCAATTTGCAATATGTTAGTGCACCCTTCCAGTCATTCAGCTCCATCAGGATCTGCATAATATCAAATGGGGGTCAGCTAAGTTAAAACTCCAAAATGTCACACATATGCAACACAAATTCTAACAAATATTATATTAGCTAAGACTAATTTTCCTAATGTTACCAAGAAATATCATATGGATAGGCAACGGAAAAGCAGACCATTTATTATAACCATAAATCCTGAAATGGTATATTTCTATTTAGATCGTTACAGTGGTTTCTTGTTATACTCTAATGATAAAATTAACGTGTTAAGCATGTTTCAAACGTAAGCAAAATGGTAGACAGCTGTAAACGTGATTAAGAAAATCAACTTGGCATGATCATAGCAGGAAGATGACATTATATAAGCACCTGTATTGTAACACTACCTTGAGAAGGGTATCACGGGTTCGCAACAAATCAATGGAATATGGATGGCATAGCTCAACTTGGGCTTGCTCGAGTGTTTTGTACATAGTACTCGCTTCAGGGAAATCTATATTCTCGTCAAGTTTATCAGAAGTATGGTGTACACAACAACTGGATTATAATAGGGGTCAAAACAGTGATAAGAAGTAATTCATCTAACATCAAAAGCATGCTACATTCTTTCATTTGTGTTAGGATACTGCCTGAGGACCAGAGACTAGAAGCCTTCTTGGATAGCTTTGCTACTTCACTAGCTATCCTTTCAGTTTCTTGCTGATCTCTAGCGGTACCACATTGCTGACACGTGAAAACCTTCTTCTCTGTATAGAAAATAGAGGTAACACAGTTACAATAGCAATAAACATGTCAATTCAAACTTAACAAAACTCAACTAGGCCACTGTCAATAACCAACCAGAGTCATGAAGCAAGAAACCATTGCATCTGTAATCCTTACATTTATAACCTTCCAGAATAGCATTTTCCTTAAGTTCCTCATATGGACTCTATAAAAGGTTGTAAAAGAATAAGGTTAAAGGTATGGGACCATGAAATATTTCTGCCATAAAAACAAAAAGTGGATAGATAATTAATCATATCCAACAACCTTAATACAGCGAGAACACTTGCAAATGAAGAAATATTGCTTCAGATCATTCTGCCTTGTCTTGGTGGTTGCAGCAGTTTCTATATAGCTTATTAGGACCTAACATGCAGAAACCGTAAAGTTAGAACAACTCCTGAAACCAAGGTCATAGCAAACAAAATTGACAGGATGAACATTCAGAGAGGGGAGAGATACTACCTCTGTACCTTTAGCTACATGCTCCATAGCACGAACATAAGCTACACGACCTTCAAATACCAAAACTGAATTCGGAACACAGCTGAAATTTCAAACGGTTTCAGCATGGAGAACTTCTAAGATTCTAAATCTTAGGCATAAAAGATTTACTCATAAATGTACCAAGATCCCTAAAAAAGTACAGTATTCCACAAACCTGTGGTTAATAATAGAAATGACAGGATATAGTCCAGTCCCCAGGGGTCGCAGTTCACTATCACATATCGTATGAGCGTTGCATGCCAGCTGCATCAGATCTAACAAATCAACAGCAGTTAAACAAGAAGGATAAATCTGTGTACAAAAGCACTTTTTTTGCACACACACACATATAACATAAAAATGCAAGGTCACTTGGTATTGCTCCTAGATAAAGAATACAAATAATAAATCAGAACACATGGAGCCATCTCATTATCTTCCTGTGAATAAGAAATATGGTGGACTAACTGATCTTTACTTCAGTCGATGAAAGAGCCCAATGCAAAAAGAATGTTGGGTCTTTGATTAGAATCATTTCGAGCCAGAATGATCCTTTTACCGAGAAGTCTACGGTTTAAGTCCTTATAGCCCTAATACATTCCATTTTTGTCTAGACATAGTCATAAGACCACCTTCGTTCTCTTCATGAATATGTCCAGCATCAAATTTACATGAATTTTGTCTCAGGAAGAAGCAACCTCCTTCAGTTGGAAATTAAATCATTCGCCATACAAGTATTCCACCTATGACAGCTTATGGAGTTTTCAAGCACAGAGTTGGAGGCCTTATTCTTGAGCCCAATAATTTTTTTCTGTATTCCGATAACTGGACCCTATGATATAAAATCCAAGGAATAATCATACCTATATTAAAATGGCATTTTTGGTCTGCAGTTCACAACAAACTTCTCAACATAGACAACCTCGACAACGGCAACTGAGCCTCCACTCCAGAGTCCAGACATGTTTGTCCCATCTGTGGCACTAGTCCAGAGACGACTGACCATATCTTCCTCACCAGTCCCCTTTCTGGCTCAATCTAGTCATTGCATCTTGAGCAGTTTGGGAACCCCACCCAACATTCCTGAGTTGGTTGTCCTTCCTTGGACCACCCAGAGGTTGAAATTTCTCTCTCTTAGAGATGGGGTCAACTCTATAGTTTTGACTGCTTTATATTTTCTCTGGAAGGAAAGAAATTGTCAACTTGTAATCATACATCTAGTTCGGATGAGATTTTTCCCACTATTTTTTCTGATTTTTCTCTTTGAGCAGATCATTCTCCCGCTGCAGCAAGAATGAACCGACAACCATTGACTTTTGTGTATCCATCACCATTGTGATTATCTACTTTGGAGAACATAGATATTTTTCATTCGTGATGATTTCCTTTTCAAGGAATTGTCTGCATTGCAGCTAGATCATGGGAAATTATGTTTTATGGGAGTTTCAAGACAGTATTGGCCTTCTTTCTGAAACTTATTGGACTCATTAATAGCAAGAACTTGTGAAAGGTGGGCAGGCTAAAGTTGATGGAATTTTCATTTTCTCCTCTGTTAACTTTCTAGTATATTCTTTAAAGCTTGGAAGGAGGTCTGAAATTTATTTCCTAACTTACCTCTTTGGGTAGAGAGACTCCAACATGGTCATTACAATCATAAGATACGAGCTGAACTCCGGCATGATCATCACTATCATAAGACGCAACTTGTGTCATCCTTCCTTAGCCTAAAGTTTGTTGTTCCAAGACCACTGTCCTAATAGCATACCTGTATGCTATGATATAGGCCATATAGGACGAGTATAAGTGGGTCAAACACATAACAGCAGTACAGCACTATATTAGTGGTTTAGTATGCCATGGCAGTTTAGTGGTATAGTAGAGAATGGCGGTTTAGCGATCTAGCACTATAGCTCCTTAGTCATTTAAACATCTAAAAATAAATACATTTAGTGTAGTGTTTTATACTGAGGATGTCGCCTGACACAATGGTAAGGCTTGCAACTTGCATCATGTAGGATGGAGGTTGGAGTCACGGAATCACCCTCCCCATATATATGGGATAAGGTTGTGTACATCTTGACCCTTCCCGGATGCTGCATAAGTGGGAGCCTCGTGGCAGTGGGGCACCCTTTTTAGTGTATTTTTATCTTCTTTGGTTGTTTAGTTACATAACGATAGTAGAAGTTTCCATTTCAATTATTCACTATTATTTGTGTTATATTAGATATTATCTTATCTCTTTGTACTAAAGAAATAAAGGGGCTTATTAATTGCTAGCTAATTTGTTACTTGCTCAATATTATTTGATATCCATGCACTATTCACTTGCTCAGTTGTAAATTACTACTTTCTCTATCATATGTATATGTTGCATTTAGTTTTTTTACTAGTGATAGAAATAAGTACCTTCACTTGAGATAATAAATAAACTTACTTCTATTGACTTGACAGTAATCTTTTTTAGGGAAATTCTGACCTTTTTTGTATTTTGGAACATGTATATAGTATATACAACTTTATAAAAAATACATTAATCTATTATAATGTAGCACCAACCTTACAACTATGCTACCACTACAGCTGTTCAGAACAAAATGACTGAGACATTGTGGCACTACTTGACAACTTGAGCAAGAAGGCATCTCACATGTTCCTTAAAAGAAGCAACCAGAAAATGACTGGCTGGCGAAGATCTAAGGAAGGTATCGAGAAAGATCTAATACTTTTTATCCAAGCACCTAGACTGTGCAAATATGGATAGGAATGCACGTGTTCAAATGAGAATATAATAGAGTAGAGTATGGGTTAATTTAGTAAATTAAAAAATTATACTATAAGGCATCTTAAATTTGCAAGGTTATGATATTATATGAACTGAAATTTAGCATTCTTATCCGTAGATTTAAAATTGAGAAGCTTCTAGCTTGCGTTAAGGTCCAATTCAAAATATGACATAGATCAAAGTTTGTGACAAGTCTAGTAGTCAGATACACAAACTATAATCCAAAGGGAATCACATATTAAAAGTAGAGAACGTCTACTTACATGGAATTAGCATAAAAAGAAAATGCGTTTACAATAGTCATGGCCCCAATACATAGTTGCTTTAATAGATCTTTTCAGACTGAGCAGCTAGCACAACATTCAGGACTCGAGGTGATTTCATGAATCTAGAGATATCCAACAATAAAATTGAGCATTTGTATAAATATAGGATGTTGGACTGATGATTGAAACCACTAAGTTCTTAATATGAGCGGGCACATAACTACAGATATCCTAGATAGTTGAAGGGACAACTTCAAAACACAAATAGGTATATTGGGCCAACAACACGTCCTCTCTAGCGGGTTTAAAGGTTTGACACTCTACACCAATATGGATTGATGGGCTAATGGTGAGCATGAGCAATTAAGAGTATGAGTCAAGACCGCTGCATAGAAGAAACCATTTGTGTTGAGAGAGAGGAGTGTAACTTGAGAGTAGAAGAAATCATTCTTTATGCCAAAAATCCACCTAGAAAGTTGTGAGAGCCAGAAACACCAAAGGAAACAGTATAACAAGGTTTCAGTTAACTTTTTTTAAGCTGGAATAGGCCAGTTCAAAACTAAGATCAGCTCACACCAAAATGATGGATTTAGTACATTAGATAATTTCAATTATGGTAAACCAATGATTCCCTGATTCCCTTGTGTTACCCATTTCTCTGAGCAGGCAAAGACCTTTTTGCCTGCTCATCTTAAAACATGAATGAGAAATTCAATCAATGTTATTTTCATACTGAGACTGAATTATGTTCCTTTGACAAGAATAACAAATGAAAACTTACTGAAATATTACCTTAGAAAAATTCTCTGCAATTTCCTTAAGGTCGACGTCCACAGAAGAAAGTACCAACTTGACAAGGTTAGCCATTTGTGCATATAGAACTAGTTGATCCTCATTGATCTCAGACATATCTTGGTGCAAGTGAATGATCAATCAAAGAATTAAACAACGGAATTTGGCATAGAAGACTTCAATTTCCAACAATACACACAACAAGATAAGGATACGAGAAACCAAGGCGTCCACCAATTTGTAGTCATCAGTTGCAGTGGTTGGAATAGCCTATAGACAAAAGCAAATGATGTAAGAAGGATTGAACTGCAGAAGTAATTTAAGACCAAATGCTCAGTTATAAATCAGGATCAATATACGAAAAACTGATCTAACCAGGTCAGGTAACTTATATCTATAAACAGAGCTGCCAGTATGAGTTTGTTCTCTTGAACTATATGTGTGTGTGTGATCACATAAGTATCACCACCAGGAATTGTCACAAATAGCCCTGGTAGCATTACTCGAACATGGAATAGTCACAGCTTTCCATCAAGCGGTAGTCATTTAGATATGCTTAGCCAGGGAGGTAAATGAATGATTTCACTCTTTAAATACTGAAAGGTCACCAAGAAGATGGACATATACCTAGATCGCAATCAAGTGTCATATGCATCGTTAGATTCAAGGTGGATAAACTTTTGTTGCCCTTGCTTGAAAGACACTAGACCCCTGGGATTGGTTCTCTCGTATTGAGGAAACGACAAAGATGCGCAGCAAAGATGTAATCTCCATTCCCCGGTATCGGTATTTTATATTGTACTGCAGTATTCATGTATCATTTGTTCTTGTATTCTAGTATTTCGCGTTCCTGTTTTTGATCCTGTATAGCATTGGTATTGTTGGATTTCTATATTGAAATAGTTTTCTTTATTTTTGGATTTTCTTGTCTCGAGTATCGAGAGTATCGCACGAGACACGTGGAATAATCAGAGGGTTTAATCGGATTAAGTGACTTGTGCAATAATTAATATTTCCGTAGATCTCTTGATTAATCGAACCAACTTATAGAGTACCCTGGACTTGTAGAGACTTATGGCAATGACATACACCTTCGCTTTGACCCGCACGTAGATCAAGGAATCCTAGAACTAGGTTTTCTGGCACTTCTTTGAGTCGGTAGTGTACTGTCAGTATACTGTGTGGGGACCGTTTTGGCTCAACTCAACACTGTTGACTTGGCTGGGCACTTGTCTATTAGACAACCCTAGAACTAGGTTTTCTGGCACTTCTTTGAGCCGGTAGTGTACTGTCAGTATACTGTGTGGACCGTTTTGGCTCCGTTTTGGCTCAACTCAACACTGTTGACTTGGCCGGGCACTTGTCCATTAGACAATTGTGTTTCTTTGGAAGGCCATGATTGGTTGGGTCATGGATTGGAGCACGTGGCACATATCTAATGGCCATAGGAGACCTAGAGGTGCAAAAGGTTTGGTATGTGCTTCCTAAAGCCGGCCAAGAGGTAGACTTGAAGCCCCTCCTCCCACTGCCTTGCATTGTGTGGATCTACTCTAGACAAGTATACATTACTAGGAGGTTTTGCCTCAATTCTTGTTTTCTTAAATGGTTTCTTGATAGATATGGTATTCTCAGGCCACTAGGGCCATTTGCATGCCAGTGTTTGTTTCAAGCAATGCAGTTAGATTTTACATGTTAATAAGATAAAATTGCTACATTAGGGATAAATGACCAGAAATTGCTTAATACTCAAGGAAATCACACAATTCTTGTTCACATGTCACATTAGTAATCTACATAACATAATTTGTAAAATGTTATTCGGATGAGAAGCGATTGAGAAAGGGGCAAACACCCGAGCGCCAGGAGCTGGATTTTTGATGTTGCCCAGGCTCGCAGTATACCGATCAGCTTTGGACAAACAATTTCCAACCCTAGCCGAGTGGATTTGCACTCAGATTCTCATGTCAGCTTCGATCGGACTCATACCTAGGGATTGGCGTAACATAAGCAATCACATGTTTAATTAAGTAATTTGTCATTCGTTTTCTCCGTATCCATATTTGTCATGTTTTTCAACACGAGCTTGACTTTCATTTCGGAGTTTCCATATGATAGATAGGCTCTATTTCCTATGTTCACCTGGTTACACTTTGATTAGACACGTCTAGTAGAGTATCATAAGTACTATCTTATATTGCCACCTATTGTATCGGTTCGATTACGGTATTGTTTCCGTTATAGTCATCCACTGCTCGTCTGTCCCGTTCTCTGTGTTTCCTGATATCCAGCTAGTGTCGTGGACCTAGGTCTAGGCTTGCATGGTTGTGATTTGATTGCTTGATTGTAAATCGATTGCGTTTGGCACAAAACAACCTTAGTGTTGGAATGTACTGCAGAGGTAGTATACCGCAAATATATTCATATATTGTCCTCTCTATAACACAATTACGAGGCTCGTTGGTACATCTCGTACCGGAATAAACTGGTACTATTAAAACGCTACGAGAGCATTGTGTTATTTATTTTCCCGCCAGTATTACCGACATGCTTACTATATCACGGATGTCATAGCATAGTGAATGCGTTGATGATCACTATTGCCTCAGCTTGTACTGACACAAATGATCGTGTATGACTTGAGCAGATGAGCGTTCGTATTCTCGTGTCCTTAATAGTGTCTAGCTTCGTCGAGTGCGATATATGGGACTAGTTCACCGAGTGTTCACGACTCAGGGATCTCTCTGGTTGTGTTTTAGACCATACCATTACAGCTTTCCTTGTGGTACATGCTATTAGGGGTTGACCCCTCTAGTTTTGCATAGCTACATTTCATAGCAGAGCTCGGAGATCTACAGCCATTATCGCTCTACAGTCCGTACGCAAAGGATGAGACGCTAGAGCATGGATGGTTTTCCTTCCTCTCCTACTATATAGTGTATATATTTTCTTTTGTGGTGTGTTAGCCCTTGTATCCAGGAGCATGTTCCCTTTTGTCTACGGACTCAATGATCATAGATGTACTAGTATACAACAAGGTTGTCAAAGGCGTTAGTCGCTAGTCATACGGACGCCTAGCACCTAGCCCGTCTAGGTGGCCTCAGTTAAAAAAAATAAATCCAAAAAAAACTACTGAAAATTGTAGAAAAAGTTCATAAAACTAAAAAACATGCATAGTCGGGGTGGGGGGCTAAGTGGGCGTTTAGGCGGGCATCGGACGGGCACCAAGTGCTGTCTAGGCGGCCGCCTAAGCCTATTTTTAGACCAGTGGTATGCAGCTAGCTTTTGTAATCATGTATTATTAACTACTCTGCTAGTATCTCATTTTGTAATACTAGTTTCATGATTAGGTTTATGTTATAATGTTTGGGACGCCTTACTGTTTTTCATTTACGTGATTATCTTTACTACTTTTTGATTGTAGGATTCAGATATAGGATTGCTAGTAGGTCATAGGAGTGACTTGATAGATGTTTAGATAACTCCCTTGTCTTTATATAGTCGTGACCATTTCGGGTGTTGGTGTATTCCATAGTGCGTAGTTGGCTATGTTACGCATCCGTTCTCCATATTTCAGTACTGAGATGTGACAAAAGATGAAAAGGACAAAGTGTTATGATTGGTTTACCGAATCAGAACATGGCCTTTAATCTGCACGCCATTGATTAAGCACAACTATAGAAAAATGTCTCACTTATATTGGAACAAGCACACAACCCGACCATTCAGGACCGGCCATGAGTTCATGGAGGCTCAAGGCAAACTTACAAAATGGGGCCCATATATAATATTAAAAAAAATTAAAAACTGAAATAAAAATGTATAAAAACTATTACAACCAAGGATTGAACCTAGGACCTCTAATGTGCAAGTATAACATAATAACCACTACACCATAATTGTTTTGTGTTAATTGATGGTCATGTTACATATTAGTTTTATTTTTGATACAAGATTATATATATATATATATATATATATATATATATATATATATATATATATGCTTGAATTAACTTTTTTGGGCCCTCATATTTCATGGGGTCCTGGACGGTCGCCCTAGCCGCCCTGGGCCAGGGCCGGCCCTGCGACCATTTACTAGGCCTTAGTAGGTAGTTTTCTACCCGAGCCTAGAACGGATTTGATATACTCCGGCATGTAGAACAGATTTTGTGGTTCGTAACCAAGTCTGGGTTGCTCTGGGTTGAGTGCAGTCACTCGGGCATGTAAAGCGGGTTACACATGCATGTATGAATTTATGCTTGCTTGCACACATACAAACGAGGAGGTAATATTTAGGGTGCTTGAAATGGATGTCCAACATTTACTCGTATCACCCATCTCTCTTCCAAGATCCACTATGGAATATGCGAAACCCAATTCAAAATGAAAACCGATAGCACAAGCAAGCATACAACGTTTCTTTACTATGTAAAAATAATTTAGGCAGAAAAACTAAGAGATAAGAAAAGAAGATACATAATAGGAAATCAACTATACATTAATAGACATAAATAAAACTAAACCTTTTAAGTAAGAAATTTAATTACGTATGCATTAGTTACAAGATTATGAATAGAGGAGTAATCATGTAAGAGAGATGTAAATTTAGGTAGATATGGAGCAAACTACATATTGTAGAAATAAGGCAATAAACCACGAAAATTAGAATAAGGAGAAGTAGTACATAAAATGGAAGCTCTTCCCAAGAAATAAGATATACACCTGCTCCTGTTGCAGCTTTCTCTTAAGAAGAAGTCTCATCATTAATCGTATGGTAGGAGTAAGCATTTTTTTCCTGTCCTCATTAAGTGCAGCAAGAGCCTGGCATTCAAGTTGATGTAACTTCCACTCTGATTTCTAAGAAGAATAAAATAGACAGAAAAATTAGATGAAAGAATTACAAATATATCCAAAATTGACATGACAGGATATCTGAAACGACAACCACCTATTCATATAAGACAAAAGGACAAGGGTTACATGAACCAAGTCACTAGATAAGTAGCTTCAAGTGTTAAAATGGGTGACTTAGTCCAAAGTTTAAAGTCCTTGTAAACACATGGAATCCGATAAAGATGACAGAAGGATGAATCTGAAGATGATGCCAGGATACAACAAAAATCTAGCAAAGGCACCTGATTCAACATCGGAAAAAGGTCTAAGCCAACAAATTATTAAGATTGTTAGAAGAGACTTTTAGAGCAAATGATTTGAGATAACAATTCTAAACTAGATCTTGCGAAGTACTAATATTTCCTATGTTTTACCAAATAAACAAAAACATAAGGAAAATAAGAATATTCTAGCAACCAAGCAAGCTTCTTAACATTAGTTCTCATAGCTCTAAAGTACTACTGCAATTGTTAAAACTTATAAAGAGAGCACTCCTGAACACCATCTAGGAAGAAATGCATACAGCTATGTTTTATGCTTTTGAAGCTGGCATCACAGCACATGCAGATGGTCATGAATTCTAGGACAGCTAGATGTCACGGAATTTTATCCCTCTATATAAGTTAACTTCTATATAGGAAAATTACTGGTTTTGTTGTTCTTAGATAAATAAATGCATATTATGTTGTCTCAAGGAGATATATACTATGATCATTCAATCCCTCCAATCAGCCTAGTCTACTATGTTTGACTTTGTTCTTCCCAACATTCAGATTTGATATAAGCCGTCATTACTCCACTGTGAATATTTGTTGTAAGTGACATCTTCCAATGACTGGGTCTTAGACTCTTAGTTAGGGCAAATAAATAATAGGCACACTGATAAACTTGTGAGATGTATCCACATCTTAGTTAGGGCAATGGGAACACGTCAAAGGAATGTCCTGTAGGGCATATAAATAATAGGCACACTGATAAACTTGTGAGTTGTATCCACATCTTAGTTAGGGCAAAGGGAACAAGTCAAAGGAATGTCCTGTAGGGGCAAGCAGGCAGAAGCGCATCGTAGATGCAAAATATTAGGTTGGGTTTCCATCTTCTGAATGATATCACATTTTGCTTCCTCAAAAATCGTCCTAGCTCTGACCAATAATTTAAGAGCAAAATTTTCAAATGAAGCTAATGCCACTACATCACTGATTTATATAAATTATGACTAGTTGTACAACTTGTACCTTTGTCCTATTCTGCTACAATCTGCCGCCTACATCGCATAAACCGTGGCTTCTTCACTCGAGCTCTACATCGGAAAACAAAGAATACTTCTCTACCCGGGTAGACCGCTCCTCGAGATTTGGCTCTCAATCCTAACTCCTTCACTGTATGCCCAGCACCAGCAGGGTCTTTGTACTGATGCACCAAGACTCCCTTACAGGATATGGTTTGTCACATTCTTCAAGTTATTTTTATTTCTTCCTTCCCAGTTATCTAGTATGAAGCATTTTCCCTCTTCCTTTAACAGTATCCTTTGTTGTAACTACCATCCAAGGTAGTGAGAGGTTCTTACTGAAAGAGATGGAACCAAGGTACTGAGTCTGTTCCTGGATTTGTGGATGTTGATTTAGCTTTAGACATGAATGAACTTCCCAAACCCACTGCTGAGAGCGTTTCTGAAGTAGTAGTATATCAAGTGGGGGACATCCAATAGCAAGTGTCTCATTGCTAGTAGGAAATCCGCTTCCAGACAGTACAGAAGTCGCTTGCCAGAACCTAGCAATGCCAGGGACTTTCTTTCTGTTGTAGGATACCTATAATTAATTTCTTAAAAGACTTTGAAGGTTTTATGAAAATCATTATCCAAAATAATTTTTTTTAAGTCCTAACATGACATTAAGTGCAAGTGAAGCAAGCTTTTGTAAAGAACCGAGATCCTAGACAAAAGAACACCCCAAAAGGATCAACTTATAAAAGATTAAACCATAGAAAAGGGCAGCTATTTGAAGCTAACTCTTCAGGACGGTATAACACCAGTAACACAAATGAAGAAGTTCCTGAAAACAGTCTACAACATATTCAGATCGTTACGAAGATCTTCTGAAATCATATTCAGCAAACTCGATTAAATTTTCTGATGCAGAATCGATTTGAAATAAAAATTCTCGCTTTCTCCACTTTGCAGCTTCAGGCAGTGACAGGTTCCAAACATTCAAGCTGTACCATCCATCACCAGTATGAACATCTCAAATTAGTTATCATAAAGTAAGCTGTACCGGAACAGACAAAGGATTGGCCAGTAATAACCCGGACATTAAAATGTTAATTTTCACTTGGGATTTTGGTGAGTGAAGCCTACTCCAAACAATTGGGATAAAGGCTCTGTGGTTATTTCATTAGACTTAGCAGGTGGCTTCATTGTCATCCAAATTTGAGCCTTTTCCCATAGCAACTGGGTTGGGTATCGAGCAAAAGAAGTGCCATAAAGAATTGATGTATCTTTTGAATGGACAATCAGACGTCATCTCTCAGTTGTTAAGATTGAATATTAGAGCCTAAGAATTGTCCAGTAATAACCCAGACATTAAAGTGTTAATTTTCACATAGGACTTTGGTCGGTGAAACCTAATCAAAACACTTGAGATAAAGGCTTTGTGGTTGTTTCTTTCGACTTAATAGGTGGCTCATCGTAATCCTCGTCCAAGCCTTTTCCTTGCAACGGGGTCGACTACGGAGCAAAAGAAGCGCCATAAAGAATTGACAATGTTTTTGTGACTAGTCCAGCATGACGTCAGCCCTCTATTGTTAAGATTGACTATTAGATCCTAAGATAAACATTTGGGTCGCCTAATAATAACTATTAGAGACAGGTTCGAGTACTAGAGACAGGTTCACATCTGAAGATCAGATTATCATGTAGAAAAACGTTGGCTATAGCCTGTAGCGCAATCTAACCCATGACATGTGTTTTTTTTCCTACAACAATCAGTACATATTGGTCCCATCTCTAAACATCGAATGTGATTAAGCGTCATATATGAAATGATGGTACAGGAAACCTTCAGTTCTCATGTACAATTATATGCAAGGTGGAGTTCAACTGTTCAAGAATATTATTAAATAATATAAAAATAAAGAGGTGAAATACAGGGATTATAGAGGAGTTCATAGAAGATAATGGATCCCTACAAGTACATGTAGGGTTACAAATAAGGTACCTGGCACATATTCCCGCAATACCATGCAACTCGGCAGGCTGAGCATTTTCTTAAGTTGTCCGAGACAAAACAGCCATCACAAGTTGAACCTCCAGAAGTTTTATTAGCTGACGACGCATAGGGCTCTTGATAAATAATTACATCCCCTATAAAAATATGTTATATCAGCAAAACAGTTCATAAGATTGGCCCATCAAACTCAATTACTCTATATGTTGCAAGATAAATGCTGGTTGGCAAAATTAACTGAGCAAGTTAGTAATGGAGATGCAAAACTAATTAGTAAGTGATCCTCGAGAAGAACCAAGTAAAATCACTATGTAAAGTAAACAGTACAAATATTAAGAAACGATGGTACTACAGTAAATTTATAGATATAATGAAAAGTATCTATTTTATGCATAACCTTTATATCTAGGCAAGCATACAAACAAGAAGGTATTTTGTTAGTACAACAACTTCAGATGAAATCTTAATGGGATACCATAGAAGATTTGGTTTAAAAAGAGGAAATAAGCATCGAAGCAGTGTAGAACTAGAGCAAGACAGGATCACCTTTGACCTGCCCTTACCTGCTACCATCCTATCGTTTCCCTGTCACTACACTTGCTGCCAAGCCATCTCCGACTAGTTGAACGAGGGGATGGTAGAGCATGAACGAATCTCTAAACCAACGAACTTCTCTGAGAAATGAGATTGGTTAGCTGCTCCCTCCCAATATTGAATAGAAGGCATTGAAATCTTCAAACATCCAAGGCTCAAGATTTCTTCAAAATTGATTCCTCTGGAATCAAAGATTTGCATTTGATCCGACTTCGATCGAAGAAAGCCTATGAAATTGGAACATATGTGGTTCGCCGTAACCCAGTTGCTTACTGATCCCTCGGGTAGAGGGATCATTGTCACGCCCCGACCCGGAATCACCCGAATCATCGTCCTCGCAGGGGGCGTGATGCCGCACGAGCCTGAAGTTGCGCTCGTGCAAGGCAAGATGACAAGTTCTCAAATGGTTATCTTTTGATTCGATAATAACAACGAAAGGAAATAGAGTATACGAAACAATTCTCTTTATTGATATTCGTAACTGAGATTACAATGGCTTTCGATAGCCTAACAATACATGCCAGATTGGCTACAACACTCAGGTTCTCTCTTGCCCACAAAGGATTTCACCGTTACTCGTACATCATGCCTTCTATATCTCGGCCGCATCAATCCAGCTGCGTAGTCCGAGCGTCAATGCGATAGCACGCTTCAATGCGCTTCGGCATTCCAAGCCTTAACACGTTCAAGCAACGCTTCGCCGCGAGCAATCCATTCCCTGCACCCTGCATGAAGCTGGTGGGGGATCAGTACGTTCGTCCTCGCATGTACTGAAGCAAAGATCATCTTTCCAAACCGACATTTTAATATTTATGTTGAATCATGCAACTTAGCTTATGATCTTGCTATGTTCTCCTTAGGGTCAATTTCATGGCATCTTCGAAAGCGTAAAGCATGTTATCATAGCAGCATGTTATCGAATTGAATAGGCAAGCAAACAAACAATCTCGTGTTTGATTCGTGGCACGACTTACCAAGTCGACGCACTCGCCCTTGCACCGACGCAAGGTGAATACGCCGCATTCCTTCCCTGTCATGTTATATGTGCATCTCTAAGCAGGATCTCTATGCGGGACGCATACGCGCCTACACTTTCAAACCCATCGTTCCTTAATTATATGAGGTCGTGGACGTATCCGCGTCGGAATGGACTAAAGGAGTTTCTCTTTTATTTTTCCTTACTTTCTTTTCTCTCCTTCTTTTCTCTCTCTTGTTTGGGTAGCCCGGCGTTTCACGGGTTGGGTTGCTATCCCAACAACCGAAACTTACCGCGTGCCTACCATCATTTGCGGCTTCTCACATTCACGACCGAGTGCTAATCGGACTTCGCAGATGTGCGCCTATCAAAGATTACATCCCTCCTAGGCCGAACGGTCCCGGTGCTCCGGTGCGCCCGTTCGGAGGGAACGTTCCGTGCACGGAAGATATCATCGCAATTATCTCAAGTCCATTCCATTCGACCATGCAACGCACTATCATTCAAACAACCAAGCATAGCCTTGAGTCCAAGACTCAGACTTTATCATCTCGTATTTCTTCCGTTAACTTTCTATGTTCTCACGTTTCATACTTCGTTTCAATGATTCAATGGCATCGTGCCTCAACTCAATGCTCGTCAACCGAACGACCCGAAGGTCTCGAACACCTTTCGAGGCACCATGTCATATCCGACAGTTCTGCCACATTCATGCCACAACTGTATTCTCTCGCAACGAAGCCATCTTTTTATTATCCCGTGCACGTAGGCACGTTTCGACCGTATTTCCCTGTTCTATAACTTAGCATTCAATGTTCGGGACTTGCGCGCTAGGGCGCTCGCCTATTGTCTTCCAATGTTCTAGCCGTCTAACTCGTGCAGCAAAGGCACGGTATGGTTCGTGCACTAAGGCACTCGCCGATTACAGTTATCCCATGTTCTTGCGGCTTGCGCACTGAGGCGCTCGCCTTAGCGATATCCAATGCCCCATAGCGACTCGTGCATATTGATGCATGTTTCATTTCAATTGTTCTAACTTAGTGTTCGACTCACACTATGATTTATCTCCGATCGGACCACGACCGTGGCGTCGATAGGTTAACTTTTAGCATACAATGATATATTTGACTTATCGAATGAATGAGTAAAAAGAAGTCAATCCTTCCACCTTGAGTCGATTCGCCTTTGTCGTTTCGCCGAGCCGATGCGGTTCGATTCCCTAACTTTGTTGCACGGCCACTCTCCTGACTTAGCCATTCGAGCACTTCGTGCTTCATTGAGTTATACGTCCGATTTGCCTTAGCGCGCCCAAGTCTCGGCCCGTCGCAAGGCGACGATTTGATTTCGCGGACCCCTTACTAAATATGTCAAAAGATCGACCTCTAATATTTTCCCGTCAAAGTATAACCTGCACACGAAACCAACTAAAATCAATACTTGTATCGATTTGGACTTGCGCCTTGGTCGATTCGATTTCTTAGAATCTTCGAGCCGATTCAACGCACTCATCCTTCGGGGCAACGTGGCGCTTCGCATCGATTCAACTCGATGCATTCTTTCGGGGCAAGGCAACTCTTCGCATAAACTTAGTTTGATGCATTGCTCGGGACAACTTAACTCTCGTATCGTTTTGCATCGATACATTTCCTTGCGTCAACGCGACTCATTGAGTCAACGCTTCAGCGTAATGCACCGTGCGGAGCGGGACATTACAATCATGGGGGGTAAGGCAGATGTCACTACATCAATACAACGTATTGAACGACTGCTGCGACGAAGAGGGAGATTTCTACACTTCTATGTTCGCTGGTTAAGTGAACAACCCGAACAAGAAACAGCACAATAACACCTTTCTATCAGTCAGAGCCAAGACTTAGATCTATATTGGTTTTAGCTTCCATTTCTATCTTCTCCAGTTCCTTCTATATATGTTCACTGTGATAACATATCGCTCTTAGACTTGCTAAATCAGAAGAGTTGTAATAGAAAAATAAGCAGACATCTGCTGACTTTATATGAAATAATAATGAACTCAAAAAATGATGTCATGCCGTTTCTATCTTTATATTCTAACCAAAAACCTAGTTGATCAATTGACCAAAAGTTCTAATAGGAACGAGGTCATGAATGCATCTAGAGGGATGGGGCTTAAGCCATATATTATTCAATTCACCAAGAGTATATAGCCAACCTCGGGATCCCATGATAGAGGTTTACAATAGCAAGAAAGGAACTCTTGAAGTGGCACGAAGAACACACTTACCTTTTCCTCATACCTGTGGTTGTGTGTATTCTACTGGTGATATTAGAATGTGTTCCAACTCTATGATGTGACGATGCCAAATGACCCAAGTGAGATCATGAAGCTACAGATGGGGGATGCAGTTTATCCCTAGCTGCTCTACGAGACTCAAGGTGATTTGCATGACCACTAATAGCACAGAATTGCGTCCAAAAATCTTCTATCATATTCATACCGTACGCATAGTGAGGAATGTTTAAGAAGAATAGTTTTCAAGGTCAAATTGATGATATCGTCCTTAACCAAACACAATCAGCATGCAGTATCCAAGAACATTGCATATTTAGTTTTATTCATTTCATTGTTTTTATTTGTGACTTTTTAAATCTCTTATGGGGGACAGTTAGATACCTTTCCATTTTCAACGGAGAAATGAGAAGGAAGAGACTCAAAAGTCAAAAGTAAAGCCCCATGACCATTATGTTCAACCCAATAGATCGACTCTTCACAGGATTATCGGTGCTGTTTTGGTAAACATTTTAAGAAACAGTACTTACCATAAAAATAAAGGTTATCCATAATTCGTAAAGGATACAGGATAAAACAAAAACAAAAAAAGCTTTTTTTTCCTCGTTTCATAAGTTACGGAACGTAGCAGTTATTTTCAGATTTATTTCTATTATTACTACAACATAGTGATTCGAGCTCAATGGAGAGAACAGACGGGCAAGGAAGTTTTGTCATGCAACTTGTGCATAAAACGAGTACAACATAAGCGCACAAGCGTCCGATGCGAAGTGCAAAGTGTGTCATCAAAGCACCACTTTGTGTCCTTCGTCCAAGACTGAGTCCGAGTCGGGACTTAGCTCCTATGGGAGTTTTTCCAAAGAGTGTGACAAAAACAAATATTGTTCCTTTGAGGTTCAAACTTGAACCCTCTAGAAAAATCATCCCACATGGGCCACCACACTCCATGTGCATATGCCAATACAAAGCATGGCTATTTATTGGGATATACACTTTGGTGGTTTTTCAATGCGGGACTAAATTAAATTTCCCAAAGCCAAGTTAGAAAAACCCTAAGGGTCTGCTTGGTAACGGTATTTTCACCAGCTCTGGGGTGTTTTTGAACCGACTGTTTATGAAAACTCCTGCTTGTTAATTTTTTTTGAGGCACTGGTTTTGATCGGCTCAAACCCCCCCCCCCCCCCCCCCCCCCCAAAAAAAAAAAAAAACGGTGTAATGTAATTTTTAGTGGCTTTATAAACACCCCAAATCGGTGAGTTTTCAGCGGCTTTATTATTTAATTCCATTTATATCCTCACAAAAATTATATAATTATAACTACTGATACCCTTCCCTATTTAATTTTATTCGTGTAAAAAACTTTCAAAATCGCTCGTTAGTGAATTACCAAGCATGTATTTGACTGGTTTAAAAGCCGTTACTTAAAAACCATCCAAAACCGGACCCCTCGTAACCGCTCATGGCTGGTACTCTAAAAACACCTCATAACTGCTACCCCTATAATTGCCAAGCAGACCCTAACACTTCTCACTGAAACAAGCCAAATCTTCTTTCTTTCGTTTTACTTAATCACTTCGCAATCAAATCCATACAAAATTACCAATTATTATTCCCAAAGCAAAATAAAGTCTCCTAGGTGAATGGAGTAAGCAGTGCTTATAATTTGCTGCTGTAGTCCCGTGTTGCTCTGTGGGTTGCACTTGCTAATGTCGGCGCAGCGCGATTGGGACCCTATGTGTTGTTGTGGAGCAAAAAAAAAAAAAAAAGAAGAGTTAGAGGAGACTGACCGGGGGCGAAGTCTCTGGTGGCGACGAGGCCTCGGCCTTTGCCCGGGATTGACGACAACGTCAAGCCGTGGGCTGAGATAGCGCCTTGCAACTCGTCGGCCGCCATGGCCGCTGATAAAATTCACAGCTTTGTTCTCTTCTCTTCTTCTTCTTTTTTTCTTTTCTTTTTCCCCCTCCTAGTCTTTTCTGTGACGAAGTTTCGGGAGTTCTCTCTCCCTCTCTTACCGGCATATATTTCTTCCCCGCCCTGTAGCCCATAAAGCAGGCCTTGGCCCAGTATCATTCCAACATGATTTACTTATTAAAAAGTCATTCATTTTTTATATTTAGATGTCAACTAAAATTAGGAGAAAAGAAAAATAATTCCAACCGAAAAGAAAAATAAAGAGAAAAATGGTTTCACATCCAACTAAAGATTCACTTTTCAACGGTAAGAAACTCAATTTTTCTTTTAATTTCCTCGTCCTCTCAAAATACCAGAAAGTCAAATGGATAGAAATTACAATTTTTCAAGAAAAAAAAAAAAAGAACATATAATTGATTTCCTTTCCTTTCCGCGAACCAACGAGGCCTAAGAGTTTCTAATTCCACAAAGAATAAATCAAAATTTCTCCTTTAAGTTCTGGTATATTATCTAACAGTCGTTTGATTATTATTATTATTATTATTATTATTATTATTATATATTTTATATATACTCTTTTATATATATATATATATATATATATATATATATATATATATATATATATATATATAGAGAGAGAGAGAGAGAGAGAGAGAGAGAGAGAGAGAGTGAGTGTGTGAGTGAGGGGGGGGGGGGGGGGGAGGATATCAAAATTTATGATATCAAATTAAAAAACTACAATAGCTGAGGGTATCAAATTATAATTTATTTATTAGACCCTTCAAGGCAATGTTGTTAGAACCAGACCGTATCGATGGTTGGACCGGATTTGACCAAATTTTGCCCAAAATTCGGTTAGATGTAACTTGAACCCTGTTTTTTTTTTCCAAGAATCGAGGGTTCTTCTTTACTGAATTGATGTTTAACCGGTGAACCGTCCGAGTCAGTTCATGTTAAAAAAATCGATTAGAAAAAGGTTTTTTTTAGGGGCACCCCCATTTCTACTAGGGGGCAGCCCTTACTTAGGGGACAGCCCATTGGGTGGAACTTTTACTAGGGGGCAGCCCAAATTTTACTAGGGGGCAGCCCAACCCCCCAAACTCATTTTTTCATCTCATTTCATCATTTCCTCTCTCTCTCCTCCAAAAGAAGAAAAAGAGAAGAGCTCTCTCATCTCCCTAAACCCTACAAATTTCTCCTCCACCATTCCTCCACCCATTTTCTTTCACGAACTCTCCCACGTTCGACGAGATGACACGCAAGTCGAAGACATCGGATGCTAGGTACGTTTTTCCCTAATTTCGTTCTATAATTTTCTAAATTTTTTTTTTGAAACCCTAGAATAGTTTTAATTGTCTAAATTTTTTTGATAATTTAGGTTTATAATGTATTTAGGGTTTATAAATGGCATTTTCGAACACGACAAACCCACAATATCTCTTCAAACCCTAACCCTAGAAAACGACAAACTAGCGAGTCGTTTATGTTGGCCGAGTACAGTAGGACTGCCAAGGTTGTGGCAGTCCTCATGTACACAAGGACTGCCACAGTCCTGGCAGTCCTCTGTTAATAGAGGACTGCCAGGCCTGTGGCAGTCCTTGTGTACATGAGGACTGCCACAACCTTGGCAGTCCTAATGTACTCAGTTCTGGGGGTAAGAATAGGGGGTAACAGTCGCACAAATTAGGGGGTAACAGATCTATTTTAGTCTGCATTAGTTATTAATTGTACGGTCGCACAATCTATTGTTCTATAGGGGTGACAGTCCTCCGGACGCACCAAAAAGAATACGTCCCACCGCATCAAAGCGGAAGGAACGCGCCGAACGTCCTCTTGAGCGCCCGATAACAATTTCCGAACCGGAAGGCCAAGGTCGGGCTGGGACACGGAGACCCCCACCGGTTGCACAAGCTCGGTCGAAGCAACGAGCTCGTACTCGTTCTCCTTCCAGTGATGACGACGACGTGCCACTTAGCCAACTCCTACCACCACGTCAAGAGGAGGTCGGTCCTTCTGAAGAGGCCGGTCCTTCTGAGCCGCCTGTCCGGCCTCCAGGTTGCTCAATGTTGGCTTCTTTTGAGATGGCCCGTACTTACATGCTGTTCGTCCTTGGAACGGTGGGCATTTCGGACAAGTCTGGAACCTCGATACATGCGAGGTACATGCTCAATTTATTGTCCGTGGATGACTTCATCGATATATCGTGGGGTAGCGGTATTCTCGTCTATCTTTACCGCGAACTCGGCATCGCATCCCGTGTCGGGACTAAGACAATTGCTGGATGCCAGACTCTGCTACATGTAAGAAAACTTTCAACGATTTAATCTCGTATACTTCATTTTGTTGTTTATATTTTGTGACTATTAACTTAGTAATTGAATAGGCATGGATATACGAGCACTTTCCGATGCTCAGGCGGGGTGACCAGAACCCAATCTATTTTGAACAACTTCCTAGAGTGGCTCGATGGAGGCCGGCCCAGGTGGAAACCAAAGATTGGCAAATCCTGGCTTCCATTCATGAAGTACTTGACAATTTGGTACCGAAAGAGGTAATAAATTGGGACTAACCTTAATTTTTCATGTTAAGTTTTTTTTTGCTGTTAACTGTTTTCCTACAAATATTTTGGGATCCATACCGGGATTTTCGCGAGGGGAGTCGTGCCATCCAACCAGTTTCTTTATTTCATGGCATGATCACATGCTATGATATCAAGGAGCCGTACATGCCTGATCGTGTACTTCGGCAGTTCGGCTTCGTGCAAAGTGTGCCGAAGCGCACACTACAGATGTTGGAACCTCCCCGCAGGACCCAACCATTGAACTACAAACCGGCGTGTTTCGACTGGGTGACCGACTTCTACTCCGAGTGGCAAAGGCACCTGCTTCGGGAAGATGAGAGCCAACCGGTCACCCAGATGGCCGACTGCAGCAAGGACTACATGCCGTACTTTCGGCGGGTCGGACATTCCAAGTTGTTGAACCCTACAAACCCGGGTCCCTTGGCTGTAGTAGCTGTTGGAAATCTTCCTTCCAAAAATATCTTGTATGCTTCATTGGTGAAGATGGTGAGTTCCGCATTAGTAGTTAGTTCGAGATTTTCATGTTTGTATACTAAATTCAATTATACTTTCATTTACAGTCTAGAAGGGCGAAGGAACTGGCCAAGACACTTCGGAGCGCTTGCCAAAGTGACACTAGTGTCTTGGTCGACACTAGTACCTTGGTCGCCAACGAGCTTGAGCGCATCGACGACGAGGTTGAGTTCCCATTCATGCGTAATGCGGAGTCTCGTTCGAAGGCCCGCCATGATATGTGATATGATTGTCTAACGTCTGGCTGTATGATGTTGAATACTTGTGTCCGTCTTGTAAACTATTTTGGATGTGTGTTGGATATGTTGATATACTTCTGTTAGATATGTGATATGTTGGATATGTGATATGTGTTGGATATGTGATATGTTGGATATGTGATATGTGTTGGAACTACTTGTGTGGATATGTGATATGCTGGATATGTGATATGTGTTGGCTGGATATGTGTTGGATATGTGATATGTGTTGGCACTATTTGTGTGAATATGTGATATGTTGGATATGTGATATGTGTTGGCACTATTTGTGTGGATTTGTGATATGCTGGATATGTGATATGTGTTGGCTGGATATGTGTTGGATATGTGATATGTGTTGGCACTATTTGTGTGAATATGTGATATGTTGGATATGTGATATGTGTTGGCACTATTTGTGTGGATTTGTGATATGCTGGATATGTGATATGTGTTGGCTGGATATGTGTTGGATATGTGATATGTGTTGGCACTATTTGTGTGAATATGTGATAGGCACTATTTGTGTGAATATGTGATAGGCACTATTTGTGTGAATATGTGATATGTTGGTCATGTTAGATATGTGATCACAGAACATTCCAAGTTGGACTGCCATATACAGGGCAGTCCTACACAAGTGTAGGACTGCCCTGTGTGTGGCAGTCCTATCTAAAATGTGCTGTGATCAAGTCACAGAACATTTCAAGTTGGACTGCCACACACAGGGCAGTCCTTCACAAGTGTAGGACTGCCCTGTGTGTGGCAGTCCTATCTAAAATGTGCTGTGATCAAATCACAGAACATTTCAAGTTGGACTGCCACACACAGGGCAGTCCTTCATAAGTGAAGGACTGCCCTGTGTGTGGCAGTCCTATCTAAAATGTGCTGTGATCAAATCACAGAACATTTCAAGTTGGACTGCCACACACAGGGCAGTCCTTCATAAGTGTAGGACTGCCCTGTGTGTGGCAGTCCTATCTAAAATGTGCTGTGATCAAATCACAGAACATTCCAAGTAGGACTGCCACACAGGGCAGTCCTTCATAAGTGTAGGACTGCCCTGTGTGTGGCAGTCCTATCTAAAATGTCCTACTTGGAATGTTCTGTGATTTGATCACAGCACATTTTAGATAGGACTGCCACACACAGGGCAGTCCTACACTTATGAAGGACTGTCATGTGTGTGGCAGTCCTAGCTAAAGTAGAGGAAACATATATTGGACTTCATTTTTTACACCCAAAAACACACAAAACACACATGTATAACACTCAAAACACACATGTATAACACACAAAACACACATGTATAACACCCAGATAGAAGACATATAACACCTGGATAAAATTAAGAAACATATATTGGACTTCATATTTCATAGTTTAATGTATACAAAAGTGGTACTCTATAACCAAAATGCCAAAAAGTATACAAAAGTGGTCCTCCATATAACACATTGATACTCAGTCGATTTCGACGTCACAGTGGTCTGCAGGTAAGTCTCTTGGCTCCTCAAACTTCAACAGCTTCTTACAATGGTCGATTTGATGATCGAAAGGTGTGGTCCAAGCTCTGGCTTCGACTGTGTGTGGCAGTCCTACTTGGAATGTTCTGTGATTTGATCACAGCACATTTTAGATAGGACTGCCACACACAGGGCAGTCCTACACTTATGAAGGACTGCCCTGTGTGTGGCAGTCCTAGCTAAAGTAGAGGAAACATATATTGGACTTCATTTTTTACACCCAAAAACACACAAAACACACATGTATAACACTCAAAACACACATGTATAACACACAAAACACACATGTATAACACCCAGATAGAAGACATATAACACCTGGATAAAATTAAGAAACATATATTGGACTTCATATTTCATAGTTTAATGTATACAAAAGTGGTACTCTATAACCAAATGCCAAAAAGTATACAAAAGTGGTCCTCCATATAACACATTGATACTCAGTCGATTTCGACGTCACAGTGGTCTGCAGGTAAGTCTCTTGGCTCCTCAAACTTCAACAGCTTCTTACAATGGTCGATTTGATGATCGAAAGGTGTGGTCCAAGCTCTGGCTTCGACTGTGTGTGGCAGTCCTACTTGGAATGTTCTGTGATTTGATCACAGCACATTTTAGATAGGACTGCCACACACAGGGCAGTCCTACACTTATGAAGGACTGCCCTGTGTGTGGCAGTCCTAGCTAAAGTAGAGGAAACATATATTGGACTTCATTTTTTACACCCAAAAACACACAAAACACACATGTATAACACTCAAAACACACATGTATAACACACAAAACACACATGTATAACACCCAGATAGAAGACATATAACACCTGGATAAAATTAAGAAACATATATTGGACTTTATATTTCATAGTTTAATGTATACAAAAGTGGTACTCTATAACCAAAATGCCAAAAAGTATACAAAAGTGGTCCTCCATATAACACATTGATACTCAGTCGATTTCGACGTCACAGTGGTCTGCAGGTAAGTCTCTCGACACCATTGTACCGCATCGTCGCTTGATGGAAACGAAAGATCGGTCCAAAATAAATGCCCTACATCGATTGCAATTGGAGCATGTACCGCAACCTCGGAAGATCGAAAGTCCTACAATAGAAGTTAAAAGTCAAAACTAAACAATTACATAAAGCGTATTATTATTTATAGAGGAGTCTGTATTATTATTTATAGAGAAGTTTGTTCTTGGTCACAAGTTGAGACACTTCAAAGTAACATTGTCCATTTGGATCAATGTTCATATTTGGGTTATATATATATAAATCTGGATTAACTAGTTAGATAGTACTAAAAGAAAAATCACATATTGGTGTGATATACAAATAACTTAGAAGGCATTAAACCTATAGGCTACAAGTGAAATTCCATCAACCTTTAAGACAACACTTATAAATATATACATATGTACATTAACACACATTCCTACAGAGGACTACCACAGATTGGGCAGTCCCTCACATACATTAGACTGCCACAAATGTGGCAGTCCCTCACATATACAGGACTGCCACATCTTTGGCAGTCCTATATATGTGAGGGACTGCCCAATCTGTGGCAGTCCTCTATGTCGAAGTTCAATTTTCCACTCTACGTAAAGTTCAAATGTAGTTACCACGATGATTTCCGATGCGTCAAAGTGTTCTTCGGATGTGTTGGGAGGATAATATCCAGCATTTGATGGTCCGGGTTGATCCATTGTCTATTTCTTTATACATTAAACAAAAAATTCCACTTTTATATGTAAAATTTAGGTTAAAACTTAAAGTATTACACAAAAATAAATTCGACGACTTACAAATAAATGAGAGAAGTGATTGACACTGTATTCTATCAAAAATCTTCAACGATTTTTGGTTGGGGGACAATTTCACCTAGGTTAGGTTAGATATAGGTTTATATGAGTAGAAGAAAAAAAAGAAGTGGAGGAAGAGAAGTAGGAAAAGAAGAAAGAGAGATGAAATAAAATGAAATTGGGTTTTATAGCTTTTTTTGGGCTGCCCCCCTAGTAAAAAAACCTAATGGCAAACTTGTAAATTTTTCAAAATTTTTTTGGGTTGTCCCCTAGTAGAAAATGAGGTGCCCCTAAAAAAAACCTTAGAAAACTCCATCACTTTGAATGGAGTAAATCCTTTTGAGGTGGAGTCGTAGGGATGTCTTGGGTGCCGTCATCAGCGTCCGAGGGGGCATGAGGAGGCCGTCAGGGGCACGATGGTATTGATGATGGTGACGTAGAAGCCCTTTGAGTGGAGGAGGTTGACCGACTTCAACATGGGAGTAATGTTCCATTGGGCTGGGTATGGAATGAATAATGCATAAGTATTTAGTGGTTGTTGCTGCTGCAGCCATTGAACCCATCTCTCTCTCTCTCTCTATGAATCAATCAATCACTATTCTATGTATGTAGGTACTTTTGTGTTTGTATAGATGTAGCTATGGCCTAGATATGTACTTTTGGTTGGTTTATAACTTTTTACAGAGGAGAGGAGAGGAGAGGAGAGAGTCAACTAAGTGATGAAATCTATTAACGGTTGAAAAATAATGGTTGCTGAATACTCGAATTTAAACATATTTCATAATGGAGGGGAATTAAAGGGCGAAGGTGCATCCATTGCATGGTGGCAAACTAGGAATGAAGGAAGGGTTCCTTCCGGTACCAAAATCGGTCAGATCTGGTTGAATCCGGTTAGCACCAAATAAATAGAAGTAATAATACGTCTCTCTAGTTCGATCCATCGATCTTCTACCACCCAGTCGAAATCTTATGCCTCTTCTAGGTAACTACAAGAGCCACTCGAATTCGGTTACCAAAGATTTTTGGTTCGATGGGCTTTTAAAACATTGGTTAAAGGCCATAAATAAGGATTTGAGGGTGTTAAAAATCAATGACACCCCCAAAACATATAAGAGAAATTTTGACTTACCCCCCACTTAAACTAACCATATTAAGGGTACACCCTACAGTTTTGCATTAATGAAGAAATGCCCCCACTTTGGACGGAAATCGTCTAAGACTAACGGTCAAAGGCTTTGACCTAAAAATTTTGACAAAAATACCCTTTTCTTTGTGTGTGCTTTCCCCCTCCTCCACCCCACCGCCACTGCCCCCCCTCTCCGCCGCCACCGCGCCCCTCCCCCCCCTCCCCCCCCCGGCGCAACCGCGCCCCCCCCTCCGGTTCAAGCTCGCCGTGGTGGCCACGTCATTCCTCGCCGTAGCCTACCTCCAGCTCATCGTCCTCGAGCTGTCGACGTCTCATCAATCTGCAGCAGCCGAGATCGCGTTCTTCGTCGCGCGGGTCCTCGCCAACGCCTTCGCGCTGGTCGTGCTCGCGCGCGAGAGGCATCTCGCCGCTCCGGTCCACCCCCTCCCCCTCCGCATGGTGGTAAATCGGGCTCTTCTGGTGGCGGAATCTTCTTTACAGTTCTCCTACTCGGCTGCCGAGTCATCGGCGGAGGAGGTGGTGGTGGTGGCGGTGGCGGAGGAGTTCGGGATCTCTCCGACGAAGGAGGAGACGGCGACGACTTCCGGATCTCGAACGTGTCGACCGGAATGGTTTTGATTTCAGAATTAGGGGTAGGGTTGCCTTCCTTGCCTTCCCTGGATGTCGTCGGAGAAGCGGCGCGTGTCGGTGTCGGGCGGTCCCCACCATGGCTCCTGGCGGAGGTCCGGATAGGAGCTGCTGCTCCTCATCCTCCGCAGCCCCACCGTCCGATTTTCTACGTCGGACTGAAGTTGGGTCTGAGCTGGAGGTGGAGGTGGAAGTGTGGCGGCTTGTTCCTCCCCCTAGCAGTGGTGGGCCGGTGGGGACTTGTCGGCGGCGGCGGCGGAGGGTTCTTCAGTGTTGTTGTTGTTGCGGGGGACGAAGAGTCCGCAGAGGATAGCGAAGAGGACGAGGAGTAGATTGAGCGCGTCTCATCCGTTCTTAATGAGGCTGGGGCGGAAGCCCTTGAAGGAGGAGGAGAGGAAGGAGGGGAGGAAGAGTGCCAGGAATATGCCGGGAAGGAGGAGCATTGGCCGAACGTCGCCGCCGCCATTCCGATTTTCTCCTTCCATTTCTTCGGGCGGGGGGCGGGGGGCGGGAGGGGGGGGGGAGGGGGGGCAGTGGCAGCGGGGAGGAGAGGGGGGGGGGGGGGGGAGAGAGGAGGGGGAGAGGAAGAAGACAATGTTAGAAGGGTATTTTCGTCAAAAAAATGGGATCAAGCATTTTACCGTTAGTCCTATACGGTTTTCGTCCAAAGTGGGAGCATTTCTTCATTAATGCAAAACTGTGGGTGCACCCTTAATATGGATAATTTAAGTGGGGGGTAAGTCAAAATTTCTCAACATATAATCTAGGGGTGCAACTCGGACGGGTTGGGTCGGGTCTGAGGTCAACCCAAGCCCAATCCGATGAATCATAAGCCTAGTCCGAGCCCAAGCCCGACCCAACCTCGGGTTCAATATATAAAGTCCAAGACCAAGTCCGGAGAAGCGGGTTGGGCTCGGATTGGGTCGGATCCATCGGATTTATCGGACTCTAATATAAAATTTAAAATAATTTTCAACAAAAGTAATATTAAACGCATAATCAAATAACAATCAAGTCTTGATCGTTACAAAATACAAATTGAAATGAGAATTCTTTATAAGGAGTTAAAGAGCGGGTTGGGCTCGAGTTAAAGAATTTTTTACAACCTTCTTACAACTACTCTCTCCCGCCCCCTTACACATGGGTCCCACCGGGTCCCACCACCACCCTCACCCCCCCTGCTACATGGGCTCCACCCGGCCCCACCATTTTTTTCCCTCCTCCAATCGAAGCCCGACACGTGTCCGGTTGTAGGGGGTTTGTAAAATTTGGTTGTAGGCATAGCAAAGCTCTTAAACTTTTTATTTAAGAAGCATGAAAAATATATATATATAATTATATATATTTCGGGTTTTGGATTCTTTGGGTAACCCGACGCATGAACCCAAGCCCAACCTGATTTTTGATCAGATTTAAATATTTTAATCCAGCCCGAATCCGAATCCAAGTATCTTCGATCCTAACCCAATCCATTAACGACTTTATCCGATCCGCCCAAGTTGCACCCCTAATATAATCCCTTATCTTTCACCCCATCCGTCTATCCAGTATCCATTGCCATCATCTCCACTTCCCCGCAGTTGAGAGGAGGAAGGAAAAAGAAAGAAAAGGGACATGGCGGCAGTTTCTCTATCAGCACTCCCCTTAGCTTCTTCCTCTCCACCTTCACCAAAGGCTCATCAAGCCCGCTCCTCCCCAGCTCCGTCTCCTTCTCCACCCCGAGCCCCAGAGCCGGCGGCCTCAGCGTCCGCTGCGTCCGCGTCGGCGGGGTGGAGATCCCGAACAACAAGCGGGTCGAGTTCTCCCTCCAGTACATCCACGGCATCGGCCGCTCCCGCTCCAAGCAGATCCTCGTCGACCTCAGCCTCGACAACAAGGTCACCAAGGAGCTCTCCGACGACGAGCTCATCAGCCTCCGCGACGAAGTCTCCAAGTACATGATCGAAGGAGACCTCGTATGCAAATTTCGTTACCATTCCTCTTAGGCAAATTCTATTGGCACCTCAAGTTGTACTTGAGGGCAGCCCAATTTTTTTTTTTTTTTTTTTAATTTATTTACAAGTTTGTCATTCCAAATTTTTAGCTGAGCCACATATTTAGATTTGGACCGCCAACGAAGTTGGCCGTCCTAACCTAAAGTAGGACTGCCAACATCCTACTTTATGTTAGGCCTTCCAACCAATCCAAAAGAATTTGGGTAGTTTGGATTTGGACTTTTAATAAAGTTGGCAGTCCTAACATAAAAGTAGGACTACTACCAACTTTGTGGTCAATCATACTTTATGTTAGGACTGTCAACTTCGTTGGCAGTCCTAAAGGGGGTTGGACAGCCAAAGAAAAATTAGGACCGTCCTGAGTAAAAATTGCACCAAGTTGAACTGTCATGAAGTAAGGACCGTCTCAAGTGCCTATATAATTTGCTTCTCTTATTTCTTATTTCTTATTTGTCTTCGACAACATTGAATATATTTGGTTGGTTGGTGATTGAAGAAACGGTTCAACCGGCTGGCGATAGAGAGGCTGAAGGAGATACGGTGCTACCGGGGGATCCGGCACGAGATGGGGCTCCCCTGCCGCGGCCAGAGGACCAAGAACAACTGCAGGACGCTCAAGGGGAAGAGGGTCGCCGTCGCCGGCAAGAAGAAGACCTCGCGCTGATCGAATCGGACGCTTGAAGGCTGAGCAATGGTTTGGATTTCAAAGCTTGAATTTTTATTTTTTCCTTCTGTGTTAATCTGTGCTGTGCATTTTGTGAAACTGAAAGGAATGTCGTTTGCTATGTTGGACTAGAAGGAATTTTTTGCATAATGTGTCATACGAGCAGCATAGCATATTTGCTAAGAGGTTGGGGTTGTGCATTTATCGTCGACATTCAATCCCTGATAATGTGTACCTAGGTTGCATGGATACTCATCCAGAGTATCATATACATGTCCATATTCATGTTTGAGCAGGTTCGCGGTATCGGTATCGGGATCGGTATCAAACCATACATATGAGTATCGGGATCGACGGTGTCGGCGGTATGGGATTAGAGTATCGGATTTTTGGTATCGGAAAACAAATAATTATTATCATTTTATAAAATATATTTTATATATTTAAGCATAATTTTAAGTATTTCAATTATTGTTTCTTGGCAGTTTCGAAATTGAGTGAAATAGTAGTCACCTTTGCCGATTGCTTTACATGTGATAGATAAGTTTTCTTCTATTACATGTTTTTACAATCTTACTAGACTTTTACACCCTTGTTGATGGGTTTTTTTCATTCAATTTTCTTTACCGAATTGACCGGAAAAGAGATCCCCAATGTCGGTATCAGTCAGTATCGGGTATCGGTCGGTATCGGATCGGGATATGCCAAACCGTATTTGTATCGGCTGATACTGCAAACTATGTGTTTGACATGTATAGGACATGATACTTTTCTCTGCTACAAACACTAGAACGGGGGAGCTTACTCCCAGTTAGCTGGACTTGGTGTGCGTACCTAAGGAGGAGGAGGGATCGGTGTCAGAAGGCTGGGGGATTGGGAATGTGCATCTTTGCTTAGACTTTCAGGAAAATGGCCCTCGGGGAAGTAATGATTGGGCACAATTGCTTCGACAAAAATATAGGAATAATAAGTCCATTCGGGAAGTTGAAGTAAACCCCACTCCTTGGGTCTTGGGAAGTATACTGTAGGTTAGAGAACCTGGCTCATGGATGCATTAGTGATTAGATGTCAAATAGGGGATGGAAAGGGCACTAAGCTGTGTACGAATCCTTGGTTAAGATTAGTTAAAAAAACAAATGTGAAGCATAGTCCACCATGTCTAGCATCCAAGGGAACCTGAAACATTAGCTGCAATCGAAAGTGATTTTGCGTGGCTTTGCTTGTGCCACAAACAATCAAGATATGATGAAGTTGCATACCTTTGCAACAGGTCCCTTAAAGAATCTTCGAAACTAGTTACTATCCAAACTTGCACAAATATAGATATTATTAAGATCTAAGATATAAGTATGTATATATGTGTCTCTGTCTATGGATAAATGATAATCACATACATGTACCATTGCAATAATTTTCTAAAAATGTTCCCATATCGTTTCTGTATCGGTATCGAAGTCAACCTAGGTGTGCACCAAAGACCTTTCCTCAAACTATCCTATCCATGTTATTTTTCTCTCTTCTTTACTAGCTTCCAACATAAACCTTATGAGTCATGCTAGATCAATTGGTCCAACTGCTCGGTTTATGTATGTGTGCAGCATTGGATAAAGAATTACCATATATTTTGCCATGGAAATGTGTAGTAACATAAAGCTCTGCACTAATAGTAAATGCTCAAACATGTAACGTGGATGCAGACACCTCAGATGGCCAAAGTTCTCATAATGTACATAATTTGCAATTCTATTCCCTATACTTTGGTTTTGTGGTTTTCCCTATACTTGTTCAAATGTAATAGATTACTCATTCATTCAAATTTTAGTGTCCATACCTAGAACCTTTTGACAGTTTCTTCTTAACAATCTTGTCCACGATGTCATTACTCTTCACCCCTTTTTTTTCCTCCCAGATTTGTAGACAAATGTTAGAACCATTATCGATCATTACACTTGCTACCACTTGATTCTTTGTGTGCTACATATTGGATAAAGACTAAGCAATTAATTTCATCTTATGCATGTCCTGCAGATAAAATGAAGCTGGGAGCTTTGGTAGCTGTTCAAACAAGTACACATGAATGAAGGCATCAACTGTGTGCGTCAAAGTTCTCTGCCCTACATAATTTTGTCATCCTTCGGTCACTTTGCATGCTGTGTTGAAATTTAGCTGTCATTTGTTCCATACAAAGATCTTTTTCATGTTCGTGCACGATGCTGAATGTCTTTCTCGCTTACATGTGTATTTATAATCTGTTACTCTGTACAGAGCAAATATACCATCCACTGGTCATCGATCTTTTCTTGCTCCTTCCGAATTGCAATTAATTTCTTATCTTTACCATTCAAATTCTTCCCGGAATTCCAAAAATACTTATGTTGACTGTGCAAATCCTTGAATTCTTACTTTTCCTTTGTCTTCCAATTCCAAATAAAATCTTTATTCTGGACATTCAATTCCTCTATCCTAAATGTTAGAATCCTTACAGTCAAAGTCATTATCCTATACATTTGAATCACCACTTCCGTTCCTGTTAGTGGAACTCCAATCAATTTTGTTTTCCTTGCTTTTTTCAAATCCCATTTGAATCCTTATCCTATAAAAAGGTCTACGGTTATCCCGATCTGATCACGAATCTTTTATTCTTTTGTGTGCGAATAGAGACCATAAAACTTCAGGCTAAATCAACACATTGAGTTGATCTAAAGGCGGGTAGGGGAAGCAGTGTTCTAATGGCGGCCGTCTAGGCGGTAGGCGGGTCTCTCTCCGCACCGCTCTTCAGTAGACGGTGGAGTAGGCGGCCAACGGAGGTTGGCGGCATAGGCGGACGTCTAGATGGAGCAATGCCTAACAATATATTTTGGCCAAAAATGTTTTTTAAGCACTATGGGCCTATAGTTCACTTTTACAAAACTAAAACTTTATAAATCTTCGTTCTACAACTTAGTTATGCATGGAACACCCTTAAAATATGCATATTATGCACACACACACACACACACACACACACACAAAACAGTTGTAAAATAGTAAAAAATGTTCAAATATATCGACTGCCTAGACGGTAGGCAGAATCTCTTCGCCGCGCACTCGCCTACCGCCGTTTAGAACCTTGAGTGGAAGGGACAAGTCTTGGTAGCTCAATGGAGAATATCTTCAATGAGGAACCCTGTATCTGAGCTCCAATAGATGAATATCCAATATTGCTAGGAACTACTTGCATGCATTGTATGTCCTTGCTTAGTTTGAACCTACTTGTGTACTGGATTCTGTAGATAATATTAGTTTCTTTCTCCTTGTTTTGTGAGCTACTTGCATACATGGTCTCCTAGTTTGGGAACAAAAAAAACCTGCCAATATCAAATGAAATGGAGTATATAGGTAACCTTATTCCAATAATATTTCAATAATATAACAGAGCTTACTTTTTGACATCAATGGTTCAAACAATTAGGACATACTTGTTGGGTTATCCACTGTACATGTTAGAAGTCCCCGCCACTGCACCAAAACTCTAGATCGTTGGTGAGGGATGTGGGTTATATTGTTTATATTATTCAACAAGGACGTTTCAACAAAATTTTTGTTGAGATTCTGCATATAAGTTACTTTGGCCATTGCTGAAGGACATAAACCCAAGATTTGATGTTTATTCTTTGTTGCCATTATGTTTAAAATTTCTTGGTTAGATACATCCCCATAACAAAGATTATAGAAGCACCTGTAACATTACAAGTTTGCAATTTCTAGTAATAGCAAGAGTTGTGTATGCTTCGTGTCAGGACTCAGGTTCGCATGCCTTGCCTCGCTGCCTGCTGTGTTGGTAGCAAGTGCACCTTGCAATGCTTCTTGAAGAAAAAATGTCGGAACAAAATTAGGCCCAAACCATTTTGTGGAGCATATATTGGATTTCCATACTCAATCACGCTCGTTCGTGGATGTAGACATCTTGGCCGAACCACGCAAATTCTTATCTTTGTGCTTATGAATTTTCACTGAGATAGTTTTCTGATTTCTTGGATTTATTTTCGCTGTGTCCCAATGCTTATATTTTGACTTTGCGGTTCGTGTTACTTTCTGGACTAAGCCTAGTTGTCTGTAATTTCTGTATTAGGCTGGGAGAGTAGCATAAATATTCAGTCAATTAGATGTTTCATACGCTTGTCTTTTGTTTGTAGATAAATTTTTTTTGTGTAGGGGTTGCTTATCATTTTTTATGTTGAGCGAACAGTTGATTTGTGTTACCACAAACAATAACGAGGAGTCTCCATCTTCCGGTTCAAGAGCATGTAGCAGTAGGTACCGATTCTGTTGTCACCGAGAAGAATATGCTCGTTGATGCGCATATTATGTTGGTGCACAAGCTGAGATGATATTATTACATAACACCACAATCACGAGATTCACAACCACTTAGTTGGCTTATATTTGAACCATTAATGTACGCCAGTCCCATTGAGCTTTTTTTTTTCTTGGACTAATTTGCAGCTAAATGTCCGGAAACTGTTCCCAATTTGCACGTTTGCACTTTTTATTTTTTATTTTTGGCTTAATTGCTAATTGCTATCCTCAACTATCACACTTTTTCAAGTTGATACCCTAAACTTTTTTTGTAACAACTTGATACCCGGATATTATTTGGACAAAAATGTCCCTACCCCTAATTCCCCTCCCCCGTGCTAGCTTCGCCGCCCCCCCCCCCCCTCCCCCCCTCTGCTAGCTCCGGCCGCAGCTTCCCCCCCACCCCCCCTGCTCGCTTCAGGCCACCCCCCCCCCCTCTCGCTCCGGCCGTACGGCACCCGCTCCCGCCTATCCTATGGCCGGCAGCGGGAGGAGGGGGGCTGGGAAGTGGGGTGGGACGCGTGATGCAGGGAAGGAGGGTGGGCCGGACGGGGGGGGGTGTGGGGGGGGGGAGGAGGTCGGGCCGGAAGCGAGGAGGGGGGGGGGGTCAGGCCGGAGGCTAGCAGGGGGGGTTGGCCGGAGTGAGGGAGGGGGTGGAAGGAGGTGAAGGGATAAGGGCATTTTGGGGTTTTAAAATGTTAGGGTATTAAGTTGAAAAAAAAACTGGAAATTGCTGAGAAACCCAATTTCTGGGTGGGCTTTTATGAAATGTCCACCCGCTGGATAAGTTTTATGAAATATCCAGAATTAAGTATTTTACGTTAAATATTCCAAGATTCCCTTTTAGATGCCATCCGCTAGAAACTGCTATTTTTATAATACCGAATACTACCCCCTCCGCGCGAATTGGTCTCTATATGTATTTGAATTCAAAAAAACTCAGATCTGGATTGTGATTTTCGTCTTCTTCTTCTTCACTGGAAATCTGAATTCCATTGCTCTCATCTTCAGCATAGATCGCAAAGATCGTTCGTAGTTCGGTGTGATTTTCTTCAGTCGAACTCAGATCATCGCTCGTCATCATCATCTTCATCTTCATCGTGGAGACATTTGAAGTTTTCCGACAATTAGGTCAATTGTGGAGAGAATATCTTTCTTCTTCTTTTCCATCAGAATTATCATCGTTTTGAAAGAAGAACGAAACTCTTTGTTCATGAAAAAAAACTAAATTACACGGAGAATGTCATTCTCCGTTTTATTTAAAACGGAGAATGCCGTTCTCCGTCTTAATTTAAACGGAGAATGACATTCTCCGTCTTAATTTAAACGGAGAATGGCCATTCTCCGTACTACATTAAGACGGAAAATGTTATTCTCCGTTTTATTTAACACGAAGAATGACATATTCTCCGTTTTATTTAACACGGAGAATGGCATTCTCCGTGTTAGTAACACGGAGAATGGTCATTCTCCTGCGTTTTAACACTAGAATGACCATTTTCCGTGTTAAATAAAACGGAGAATGTCATTCTCCGTGTTAAATAAAACGGAGAATGACATTCTCCGTCTTAATGTAGCACGGAGAATGGCCATTCTCCGTTTAAATTAAGACGGAGAATGTCATTCTCCGTTTATTTAACACGGAGAATGACATTCTCCGTTTAAATTAAGACGGAGAATGTCATTCTCCGTTTTATTTAACACGGAGAATGACATTCTCCGTTTTATTTAACACGGAGAATGGCATTCTCCGTGTTTCTAACACGGAGAATGGTCATTCTCTTGCGTTTTAACACTGAAATGACCATTCTCCGTGTAAACTAAGACGGAGAATGACCATTCTCCGTCTAAATTATGACGGAGAATGGCCATTCTCCATGTAACTTTCAGGACGGAGAATGACATTCTCCGTCTTAATTAAGACGGAGAATGTCATTCTCCGTGTTACTAACACGGAGAATGGTCATTCTCCGTGTAAATTAAGACGGAGAATGCCATTCTCCGTGTTACTAATACGGAGAATGACCACCCTCATGTGAAATTAACATTTTTCGTGTTCTAACACGGAGAATGGCCATTCTCCTGCATTTTATGGTCAGCTGAAACTTTGGAGGGCCGTAACTTTTGACTGGGAGGTCGAAACGAGGTCCCGTTTGTCGCAAAATGAGCGTATCGTCGAGGAGACTGAAAGTAATAGCTTCACAGTTAGACGGCCTTCCGAAATTTTAGATTCGCAAAAAAATGATGTTTGGACCTCCGTTTTAGCATTTTTGTCGTTTGTCCCAGTCTTTCCGAAATTTTTCGACGAGTTTTTGAAGATTTTTGAGGAGAAAACCTAGATTCGAAAGTGAGCAGCGTAAGGAAGAAGGTGAAGTATCGAAACTTTTTTTAAGAGCAGTTTCGTGGATGTTTTCAATAAATTAAAAGGAAGGGCAAAAGGGTCATTTGGAACCCGCTTTGGATAAGTTTATCTAATTTTGGGCACGCGATGAAAGTTTTTTTAGCGGTGGGTTTTACATAAACTTTTTTAGTTTTTGGGCATTTCATAAATCTTCCCAAAAAAAATAGTTGAGGTATCAATCTGTTACGAAAAAAAGTTTATGGTATCAACTTGAAAAAGTGTGATAGTTGAGGGTAGCAATTAGCAATTAAGCCTTTATTTTTTAGGAAAGTTGATATCAGGAGTGTTTTCAAGGGTTTGCAGCTTAATATCCTTCATTAGTTAAAATGTCCACTGTCATCCAGTTTGACGGCAGCCACATACAAAGAAAATAGGCTTAATTGCAACTTGATACTCTCAACTATTCTATTTTTTAACTTGATACCATAATTTTTTTTGGTAAAAACTTGATACCCTGAAATTTTTTTGGACAAAAATACCCTTAATTTTAACTTAAAACTACCCCATCCATCCACCATCGCCCCCCCCCCCAATCGCGATCCTCCCGGCCACCCGCCTGCGCGTCCCCTCCCGACACCCCCCCCCCCCTTTTCCCCTCCAGCCACCGCACGCACCCGGAGGGGTGGGGTGGGGTGCAGCCGAGGTAGTGGTGGGGGGGGGGGGGGGGTCGAAGGTGGCTGGAGGGGGCGGTGGGGGGTGGTGGGGTGGCGGCGGGGAGTGGTGAGCCAACAAGGAGGGAAGAGGGGTTGGGTTCGATTAGGAAGTGAAGGAGAGGAATAATTTTGTCCTTTTTAAATTTTTGGGTATCAAATTGAAAATATTAAATAGTTGATAGTATTAAGTTGTTACCAAAAAGTTAAAAAAAACATGAATAGTTGGGGGTATTAAGTTGCAATTAAGCCAAAAAAATAATCTGGTTTTTTTTTTGGGGGGGGGGGGGGGATTTGTTTTCTCTTTTTTCCTAATTTCCATACCAAACCCTAGTCGGCGAAGATGGAGAGATGACAAAGGAGGCGGAGGAGACTGAGGGCAACTGCCCCTACATGTTATCCCGTTTGCACGGCCGTTGTGTCCGACCAGCGTTGCATGTATGCACGGAAGAAAAAAAAAGTCCATCTTTTTCCTCCGTGCAAACATGTACACCCCACTCGTTAGAGAATCAATAGTTAGGTTCAATACAATTTCTAGATTCTAGATTCGAAATGCAGAAGCTTATTTTGTAGAATAGTAAGCCTCAATTGGAGCCTGTGATGGTCTAGTCCTAGCCACATGAGCTATAGCTTGGATCTCATGATTTCTACATTCAGAATGTAGGAACTCATTTTGTAGAATAGTAAGACTCAATTTGGAGCCCTAATTTTTAGATTATAGATTTTATATTATATTTTGAAGAAAAAAATATGGGTCTCTCATCTCATTTGGGTCTCAAAATTTATTTTTTACTATTTTCATACAAATCCAAGTCCAACACATTCTACATATATTTATTTATTACAAATTTGGGCCTCAAATACATTTTTGAGCCCCATATACGCTAGTAGGATCTAGTAGTAGAAAGAAGGTAGGGTTAGAATGTTAATTGTGTAATTAAAAAAAAAAAACTATTTTAATAGTATATGGTAGTAAATTTTACCATATAGTTTTTTTTCCTAAAAAAAAAAATGTTAGTAAATTGTAAATCTAGACAAGTTTAATATTCAGTTGTTAATTATTAAGAAAAAAAAACTTATTTAAAAAAAATTATATATTAGTTGCACATAACCCTGTATGTTTCTTCTAATCAACGTACTTCTTGTGTGACCAATCTCTTCCTTGCATTTTCTGCGTGCACACATACATTCTTAGGTTTCATTGCCCTTGTCACATTTTAACCATGTGAGCTGTAAGGTTACCATATGTGAAATTTAGATTTTACCATATAAGATTCATAGTACTATATTTTCTTGTACAAATCTGTGAACACGATATTTAAAAAAAAATAAAATTCAAGAATGTTTATTGCTATTATAATATTTTTTTGCAGGGGACAAAGATAATTTTATATAATCCAAGGAAATGTACACAACCCACACCCCTTGGGAAAGTAAAACTTAAGGTCCTCTTTGAAAATATTTTTATTTTTCTGAAAATATTGATTGTGCGTATTAATTATAATTTTTTAATACCGTAATAGACTCAATGACACCAGCTGAATTTAAGTAGATTATTTTTGGAAATTAAACAAAATTAATATTTTTATTCTTGTCTGAATCAAACACAAAATTAGAAAATTAATTTTTTCTGGCTACATATTTTCAAACTAAAAAAATATTGGTATGAAAATATTAAATTCATTTTTTGTGAGAAAATAATAAAAAAAATATATAATACCAAATCTTCATCCGATCACCACCTAATAGAACTAGAAATATGCCTTTCAATATTATCTCTCTGGCTAAGTTTTAGTTGTGTGTGTTACTAGAGGAAAAAAAAAATCCCAAAGGATATGCCTTCCTAGTATACACAGGAGCAGATGTTTGTCCTTAAAATTTGTATATCAAAAGTTGTTCTTTCATATAAAAATATGAGTCTCACTGACTGTGAGTGTTAATTTTTTTTATTTTAAATAACCACCGGAATCCATATTTTTATAGAAAATTGGACGTGTTTGGTACATCGATTTTAAGGACAGAAGATATGCTCTCGGATATTGTATAGACATACGTCAGGACAAGTAAAGTAACATTAGGAAAGGAATGATAGCAACTGCACAATAATGATTGGAGGTGAAAATAGTACGAGAATAAAGATGCACTCGATGGTATAATAGTATATCCTAAGTAGGCTAAGTTGTTTTATGGAAACTAACATATATCTTCACTATTTTAAAATGTGAGAACTAGCATATACTTTCACTACGTTCAAAATATGAAAACTAACATATATCCTTACTATTTTAAAAAACTAAGAGATACCCCGATTTTGTACATAATAATCAAAATTTTAATTAAAATAATGGGGGCATATTTTTTTCCCCTTAACCGTACCTTACAAAGAAGTAGAGTATTTCTTAGTTTTTAAAATAAGTGTATATATATATATATATATATATGTGTGTGTGTGTGTGTGTGTGTGTGTGTGTGTGTGTCACGACCCGCACCCACTGTGAGGGTACGAGAACGTAACAACGCCCAGCCTACGCCGCAGTGTCGGCGGTAGAACGCTGTCCTAGGTCACAACATCTAACAATATATCTCTAAGCAGTTTATACTCCCCGAATGGGGGTGACATAGCAATAGTAAACTCAATCACAACTAAGGAAGAGATGGCACGATATGAAATAGAACTCAAGGAATAAAATAGATAAAAGCAGTCTAATATAATCCCAGCAATATCCAACAGTACCAGGTCTCAGATGAAGAATATATACAACTCATAACTCCAAATAAAATCTAACTAAGACATGTCTCAAGACTGCATAAAGTAAGATAAGCCTAACTAGTCTAGTCTAGGCAATCGGGGTGATCTCCTCAGCTAGAGCTGGGTCCTCCTGAGGGTCCAGCTCGCAGGTGTCATCTAAGGTTGCCCCGTAGTAAGTGTCCAGGCAAGCCTCCTCCTCGTCCTCTGTAATATTTTCAACAGGTCCAGTCAGGACAGGAGCGAGCACAGTACATCTCAACAATTCATAGCAGGTTAGAAAATATAAACATGCAGTAGAGTAAAATACAGGAAACTGAAAGGAAATACATGATGAAAGAGAGAGAACTGTATGTAAATAGCTACTGTATATAGAGAACCAATAGTGGCTAGTGAAGCAGAGTACAAGATAGCACATGTGAACAGGACAGATTTGTACATGATCTACACTAAAGAGTTTGCACATGATCTACACTACAATGGAATTGTTCACATGACTACTAGCACTCTCCCGTTTTCTCCAATCAATACACAAGGATCTAAACAAGTTATGTTATTGTACATGATATCACATGAGGCCCATAAAGGGTGCACATGATAGTATACATGAGGGCTCCGTGAACATGAGAGTACAAGATTCATAAGAGTGTACATGTATAATGAAAGCACAAGAGTACATGATGAAAGTGAAACGCACATGACACAATGTACCCGATGCTCCCGAGGGGGATAACATCGCATGAAAAGATCCATATAGTACTAATCCGTGATAATGTCGTGACAGCATCAAGTAAAGAAATCTAAAGCAGGAATATAATTCTAAACAGGATATGAAATGATCAGAGAATGTACTCGCCTGTATCTGAGTGTCCAATATGAAAAGTACCGTCCAGAGAGTGGTGTCTGGCTCCTAATCAGAACAGCACAAGTCACAACAAGTCCAGAATAGTAAAATGAAGTTCTACTATGCATTCTACATGATTCTAGATCAATCTAGGCCAAAGTCAACTCTTGGTCAACCCTAGAAGTCAAACTAGGTCAACCAAGTCTAATTTAAGTCTAAACTAAGCTATTCTAATCTACACTAGCTAGCACAACCCCTAACAAGGCTAGGCAAGCCTATACTAGCCATATCACAATATAGCTTAGCTAATTCTAGAATACCTTAACAAGTCTACAATCTCACTATTACACCCATGATTAACACCACATAATATATTACACATATCTAGGCTAGATGTAAAACCTACATCATTAGCTATCATAGAAGTAATAGCTATAGACATATATGCATTCACACAAATTACACACATACACCTTGTATGTGCCTAAAACAACCATAGCCTACATGTGTAAAGACTAGAAATTTAGAGAAAGAGAGAGAGGTGCTTGTGTGTGTATTGAAACATGATTTTTGTGTGTGTGTGTACAGTGTTTGCAGGCAGTGTAACAATTTCAGGAATGATAAACAGTGAAGAAAGTGAACCAATGTGCTCTTTGTGTGCAGGAAAAGTGTGACAGTAAATAAGGAGAAGTGTGTATAGGCAGGAATTACCCAAACAGTGAATACAAACTCCAGATTTAAACAGGAATACTGAATTTGAGTGTTGACAGTATAATGAAAACAATGAAGAGTTAACTAGTGTAACATTGGCATGGTATGACAGTGCACATATATCCCAACCAAAGCCCTGTTAACCTATGTTCAGAATTTTAGGATAACAGTGCAATCATCATATTTCATTTTAAACTTACCTAGATAGTCCCAAGTGTTTCCAGTTTTCACACCCAACCCAAACTCAGATTTCCATTTCCAGATAACCTAGTTAGACTAAAAACCCAGTTCTTTGAAGAACAACCCAACAATGAATTCAGTTCATAACTCATCAATTAACACCAACTTAAACCATGGCAAGATAATATGTAGGAGAAACATAATTAGGATCTAAACTTAGTAATTAACATCATCACAGGGGTTAAAATCATTAAACAACATGAAATTAGAAAACTGGAATGACAGGAAATCAATTAACAGTATCAGGTCATGGTTTTAATGAGGAATCGAATAGCAATTTAATTAATCATGAACCTAATGCTTGGAAAATGAAAACACCCTTCGTGCACAAGCCCCACAACCCATCTCGTGTCACCCATAGCCTGACACGGCGTGTCCAGATCAAAAACATCAAGTGACACACACACAGTGCACTGACAGTGCACTGTCTCGTGCACACGTGCACTTGTGTCGTGTGCACGACACAAGACACGAGAGGATCTCGTGGTCACACACATGGGTAGCCCACCTATAGGGCTACCTCATGGGCCCACTGGCCTGTGTCCACGAAGTGTCAGGGTCGGACACGAGACCCGTATCAGTGGGTGAAACCACAGTGCACACCCAAAGGCTAAAACCCGTGTGGGATCAAAATCTCCCTCGACACGACACGGGGACACGTGGGACTTGACACACGGGGTGTCAGTCATGGTCCCATGCCACTTGTCGAGTCTCGTGTCCAAACGATGCGTGTCGTGTCCGCTACAGGGCCCGATAAGCAGGGGATCCCTGTAGCACGCGCGCGAGCGTGTGCGGCGCGTGTCCACCACAACGAAACCGACACAAACGACACGAAAACAACAACACAAGGACAGGAACCCATAGACCAGATCAACAACCTATTTCCTATTAAAAAACAATGGGTAAACTCGATCGACATGCCCTTTGTGGCATTCTGTCGAACACTATGTCCAGAGTACTGATATGTGTCCAGAATGGACACGAATTCTCCGACACTTGACACGAATCCTATCCAGACCTTAGGGGGACCCTTAGGGCTTCCTATACATGAAGACTAATCGAAAATTCATTGAGATTTGAAGAAGTTACCTCTTGTTGAACCTCCAATAGAAATCCCCTATTCAATGCTCTCCACTTGATGACCCAATTAATCCAAAACAACTTCACACTGAAATGAGAGCTCAACAACAGCAATAACAATCCTATTAGAACCTATTGGAACAATTTAGAAAGAAAAAGGAATAGGAAAGGAGCTCTAGAAATTAAATGACAATAGAACTCACCTCCTTGAAATTAGGGCTCTTCCTAAGAAAGAGGCAACCCTAGATTTGGGAGGGGTTTTATATGGTGGGAATCCCTAGGTATAGGTGTGGCCGGCCACTAAAGCTTAGGGTTAGGGTTTTGTCAAAACATTGGGCTTTGGGCCAAGTTACAAAGGCTAAGGTAGACTAAAATAATTAAGGGTTCTAAAACCATAAGTCATGACTTATGACTTCCTAATCCTTTTGCTAAAATGACTAAACCAAGTCCTAGGCTAGGTTAGACTAGAGTCACTTGACCTAACCATGACCCACTAACTAGGGTTAGCTTCTAGGTTGGTCTACAAAGTCAACACTAGTCAAAAGTCAACCTAGTCCAAATAATCTCAAAATAATTCCTAAAAATTCCATAAATTCTAATTAATTCCAATAAATTTAAAAATACCCCAAAAATGACAAAAATACCCTCACACTAGAATTGTGGTAGTGACAATATATATATATATATATATATATATATATATATATATATATATATATATATATATATATATATATATATATATATATAGTTTCTATATTTTGAATGGAGACATATACTAAAATATCCTAGTGAGAAGAAGTTGCATGGATGATATTTATGTTCAATCTAACCTCCACAATAAAATTAATGATAGTTTTGTCTTAGTTATTTATGACTACGTTCAACTTTTTATTATTATTAACTGCTTGTGTAGATTATAGTTGTTTATTCGTGTGTCAAAGTAATGGCTTACTTAAATTGTGTAAGTTATATTTGTTTGTTAGAGGTTTATTTATTGGGCGCGACTATCCGCACTCCATAACCTACTAAGCACATACAAAAAAAAAAAAAAAATCCCTATCCTACCCCCCCCCCCCCCCCCCCCCCCCCCCCCCCGCTCCCTTCCCGACCCTCCTCCTCCTCCCAACCCTCATCGTCCTCTTCCTCCTGCGAACCCTCCTCCTCCTCCTCCGACCCCAACCCCTCCTCCTCCCTCCTCCTCCTCTGACTCCGACCTCCGACCCTGGAGGAGGAGGAGGAGGGAGGAGGAAGAGGGTCGGGAGGAGGAGGAGGGATCGGGAGGGGAGCAGGAGGGAGGGGTAGGATATGATTTTTTTTTTTTTTTTGGGTATACTTAGTAGGTCATGGAGTGCGGATAGACGCGTCTTATTTATTTTCTTATCTTCTTCACATTTATATATTTTTTAGTTTTCACATTTTATTTATCTTCATATGACATAAGTGTTTTTCTTACCATATGACATAATTTTTTTAGTCCATGCCATAATGAATTACAATATTTTAATAGGAACATGTCCACAATAGTTAAACAAGAGTTTCTTGGTGAAGATGAGAAAATTGTTGTTAAACTCCAAAAAAATTGTGCATGATATTAAGGTATTAGAATCGCCTTAATGATACTAGGTATATTATATTGATGATGATTCTGATAACTAGAATGACTTGCAAACAGAGATGACTCAACGAACAACTATTGTAGAATGGATTATGGCTGAAAATGTGTTGGCATATGCCATTTATGCGAGAAATTATTAGATGTTCCGGCCTTACAACGTGGCAATGGTGAATGGTGAGCCCGGTCACTAATTTCTTGACACTTGGCACAATCCATTATATCACTATATTTTTCTTATTTTCTGGGTCAATTTTTTTTTAATGTTTTTGAAAGAATTTTTTTTCCTAGTTATATGACAAGTGAATTTCTATATATTAAATATTTTTTTTTTACAATTTTTTGAAATTTTTTATGCTAAATATTATGTCTAGTGTCAAGAAATTAGTGGCCGGGTTCACCATTCACCATTGCCACGTGGTAAGCCCAGACCACACAATAATTTTTTCATTTATACTACTACAGATCGCTAGTGTCATTATTATTTACAATATTTTACTTTTGTCATAATTTAATATTTTTAAAAATGTTTCAACATTGCTATTTTTTTATTAGTTGTGACATTGCACTGGAGACTAATTCTTTTATGTTAGCTAGCTTTATTAAAATAATTTTATATTAATTAATTGCTGTGTATTTAAATATGTATATGCTAGTATGTAGCAGTTGCAATATGCATACAATATTTGATTATAAAATTATTACACAACGTCCAATTGACATAATTTTGTGTAGTACCTGAATTTTTAGGTTGCAATATATATACTTAAATATAATAGTAATAGGAAGAAAATTTACATTACTCACATGGTTTAATCAATTATGAATCATATTATACTTCAATATAATATGTAGTCAAAATGTTAATTTTTAAATATATTATTGTATATTTTACTTTCCATTACTGGTTATATCTATATTAAGTATAAAAATAGATGGTGAAATTAGAAACACAACGTGGGTATAGTTTCGGAATCACAATCAAAATCAAAATCATATGCATTCAATAATTACTATATTTTGTACAAAATCACTGTGATTGTGAAATCACATCTATACCTATTTCTGAAATATAAATTGACTAACCCATTTAAGTGCAATCCAAATTGGTGATATAACACAAGTTTGGTTGGATCCTATTTATTTTGATTAATTGAAGGGCTAATTAGTGTTTAGACCACTGATTTATATCAGTTTATAGTTTAAGTTTTGATAAATCCAATTGAAAATTTTCAACCATAAATTATTATTATTATTATTATTATTATACCCTTTCTCCAATGTATGGTAATGAAGCTTTTCCCCTAAAGATTGGAGAGGGTATAATAAAAAAACAAAAAACAAAGAGCTAATCATAGTTTAGATCTTGGATTTTACATCGGTTTAGAATTTAAATAATGTTTTGTCCAATTAGAAAGTTTATATCCCGACTTTTTATGATTTATTTTATTTTTTCTATCCATGTTTGACAATGAAACCTTGATGTAGAGACATGAAATGGTATAATGAAAAAAATATAAATAAAACAAATAATAAAAAATTCAGGGTCTAAATATTTCAATTGAACATATCAGACTTAAATTCTAAACTGATATAAAATTCACGATCTAAACTCTAATTAGTTCTAAAATAAAAATAAATTTTTTTTTTTTGACTTTCATCCTATTTGTTAATATGAATTTGTACTTACATTCCATTTTTTAATTTTTTTAAACTTATATTCTACTTTTTGTCACAAAAAATATTTATTTTGTCACAAAAAATATTTTTCGTAAAAAAATAAAATATAAGTTAAATAAAATTAAAAAGTGGGATGTAAGTATAAATTTATATTAATTAAACGGCTACTGAGATTGATCCCACACATTCGTACCCACCGGTACTCCTTTCTTTCTTCTACTGACACATCTCTTCCAAAAAAAAAAAAAAAATTTCTACGGAAAAGGAATCCGTCCAAAGTATTTATTCCACTGACGCGGTGGAGAGAGAGAGAGAGATATCTGCCAAATCTCCGACTCCGATCCCTCTCTTTCTTTCCCTCTTCTCACATTTCGCGCAAAATTGGGGGAAAAAAAAAAACCCAAAAATAGCACTGCTATGATCTGATGGCTCCGGCGTGGGTCGCGGTGGCCGTCCGCGACGAGGAGAGCGGCGGCGGAGCCGACGACTCTCCGGCGAGCAAGAGGACGAAGGCGATCCACCGGTTCCCGCTGTCGCGGTGGGAGCTGGCGGCGGCGGTGTCCGTCTTCCTCCTCTTCTCCGTCGGGATCTTCTGCATTTTCCTCACCATGCCGCAGGCCGACTACGACCGCATCCTCCGCCTCCCCCGAAACCTCTCCGAGCTCCGCGTCCTCAAGTCAGAACCCCCCTCTCTCTCCCTCCCTCTCACTTTCGCACAAATTTCAAATTTTATGCGTACTGTTTGTTCTAATTCTTAGCTAGATCTGAATTTTATAGTCGGCACTTGAAATCATTTAATCTGGACTTGTTGTTGTCGAATTTGGCGCCGGTTCGTTCTGGAAACCCTGGTCGTGGCAGCACGCATTTCCGATTTTAAGCCGTTCCTAGCTGTGGTTGTCAAATTGTCCGATAAGCTTTGAATCTTGATCTGGTAATTAGTCTTCAGCGCGCCTAGAACCTTTCGCGGCGGATATAGAGCCCAACAATGGAACAAGTTTTCGGGATTTTGTTGTATGGTAGAGTGTAGAGTTCGTCATCTTCAAGTCCGCAGATGGTTCTACACGAAACCCAAATTCGACACGCCTTATTTGAATCCTATCCTTTCGTTTAGGCGGATGTTCGTAGTTTTAGCAGTTTCTCTGACTAGTATCTTATCGCTCATCCTAACCGGTGAATCGATTAGCTTAGCTGCACATGCCTAAACCAAGGCACTAATCTTTCATCTTATCCCAAATTGGCGTCACCTCCAACTTCGTATGAGTACATTCAGTTCAGTTATTATCTTATTTTTTCAATGTGTCGTCATTGATCCCATCTTAGCATTCCCATTTAAGCTATGCCCATTCTCTGGAGATGCTTTTAGTTTCTCAACACTTCGACCGAACCGTAAAGCATGGCTGGGCTTCTAGGTGTTCTATATAATTTTCCTTTCAATTTCAATGGTATCTTGCGATCTAAAGCACTCCAGAAACACTCCTCCAATTAACCATCTTGTTTTGATTCTATAAACAACACCATTCGCTATCTCTCCATGTATTAGATGATTGATCCTAAATACCGTGAACTATCCTTGCTAGGTATCTCCGTCCAACAATGTGTACTCGTCCCTTATGTCTTTTTGACCTTTTGCTTGAAGCTACATTTTATATTATCATGTCTTCCAACTAATTTTAGAACCTTACTTACATTTCACATTTTCTGTTTTAGAACTGGTACTAAAACTTGGAGCGAGAAAACTTTTTTTTACCTCGTGGTTTTAGTTTATTATGACAAACGGAGAATGCATCAGGATATTGTTATAAGCAATTTAAAAAGATGATCCTGTCTCTCTTTTTTCTCTTCACCTTTTGTTGTGGTTGCACTAAATGGTTGTTGATGGTGACAATGCCACTCGTGGGATCCCTAGTCTCTTCTTTTTATTTTTCTCTCCATTTGTCCCCACAACCTTCACTTGCTTGCCTTCTCAGTTCTGAACTGACGCAATCCACGACCGCTCAATGGGTATTGGAGGAGGGGATAGGGGGGAAGGGGGAGGAGGGATTGGAGGAGGTAGAGAGGAAGAGCGTAACACTGCCAGCATAGCAACGTGTTGCCAACCGCTTGTAAGGGAGAGAGATTGATTCTCTTTTTTACTGTTTGTACTTTCTATTACATTTTTGGGATATAAACTCTTCTTTTTGTTAGAGTATTTGAAGTTTAAACTAGGGGTTACTAGCTAGTTATCTCATTTAGTGGACCAAATAATTAAAATATGTTAGCAGAAGATAAATTAATAAAACTGGAGACTTCGGGACCATTTTTATTATTTATTTCAGCTACATTTAAGAGTTTATTAAGATTGTGGTCATATCTTTAGCTACCTAGGATTCTTTGGTTCCTCTTTGTGCATACATTTACTGTTCCTCCTTTTTTATTGTCTTTAATTAATTTGGCATCGCGTTTGGTTTTCCCTGATTACCATCCATTGCTTCTTTTGTTGGAAAGAAGTGTGCTCATCTCCATTTGTATTTAGCCCTTTGAAGCTCCATCTATTTGCACTCTGTTTGCGATCGTATCCTTCAAAGCTCCATATATCATCTTCGATCAGCTGACGTATGCAGTTATTTAGGCAATACTTCATCTTGGACCTTTGCGCTTAGCCTTGCTTCTTACCTTGTTCACTGCTTGAGTCTAGAATATAGTATGCATCAATTTTCTAAAACTTAGCCATCTAGGCAGAGGCAGGGGCCTTTGCTTCACCCAACCTTGGGCGTCTAGGCTAGGTGGGTGGGCTTCCTTGAGCCATAAACAGCAGCAGCTCAGCCCCTCAAGGAGGCTATCCTCACGCTGCCTAACGGTCCATACACCTCTATTGAAAAGGAAAAGAAAGGTTTTAACAAGTTTTCAAAATAATAATCTTTTTCTTATAAGAAGGTAACGGTGACCGATATTATTTGAGCACAACCAACATCAATCCTTTGTCAATTGATGCTAGATTCCATTAGAACATTCCTTGACAAGAAAATACCGCCATAACATGTGAAGTCCAAACCAGTGGTATTGTGTGCAAGCTCATAGAACTAGGGAGAAAATTATGGAATAGAGTTCAAATAATTTCATTGTGGCTATTAAAACTTTATGTAGTTCCATCTTTAAATCATACATTTTAGTGAATATCTGGATTATGACATCTAGAAATTTCAAGACCTTTTTATATAATTACCCTATGTACCCTTCACCTATGTATGGGCTGACCCCCTCCACACGCTACCTTTCAGAACCTTGCAGGCATGACTTAATGTGTATTTATGTGCTAATTAAGGTCAACTATTGTTATGTGTGGGGCTTACTGACTGTCGACTCTTTTGAAGAACTGTCACCACATTATCTTTTTTATTCTACTCTTTTTCCCCATCCAAATTTTTGATTCCATTTCTTTTCAAACACATATTTTAGTATTAAGTAATTACCCTTCACACCTCCACATTGGCTGCTCGTTTTTGCCCACTGCCTTTTAGAACCTTCCATGCATTGTGTTACTGTGTATTTTATTTTATGTGCTAATTAAGGTCCATCATTGTTATGCGTGGTCTGTAGTGAGCGCTGACTCATTTCACTAAAATCACTTATTAGCTATGTTGCACGAATATGGACTGAAATATGGGTAGGACACGATAGGGATATGAGATATGACATTTTCATATTGGTATGATATAGTCACCTTGTTTCACGAATACGGACACAATACGGATATGTAACACCATTTTCAAGTGTCTGTGCAACATTGCTTACTATATAGAAAATAAAACAATTTCCCAACTGGAATCATATGCAAAGGTCAGCCTGCAAACCTACTTTATTTCATCAACTACTTTTCTATAATAGCAGGGCCATGCATATATTTAGAAAGCTAAATTGGCTAAAGGCCTTCTGCATTGAGATAATCATATCTTAACCTTTTCATTGCATAAATTTGAACTGTTGTCGTATTAGTTCAAATAAATATAATAAACTTCGAAGCCATAAACCAATTTGATGCTAGATTGCTAGTGTGTGTATGAACAGTATACTTTGATAAAACAGCTGAAAGACAATGCATTTGTAAACTATTTGATAGCTTGTATAACATCATCTGTCATACTCAAATTTTTTTTTTATTACTATTATAATACTGTGATTTGGAATTTGTTGCTTTATGGCCATGTGTCCCAAGGCCCTAACCCTAGCCCTACACCCTACCCATAACCCTAACCCTACCCATAACCCTAGCCCTAGGGGGGGGGGTGCTAGGTGTCCCTACAAGGGATGGGGGGGGGGGACACCTCACCCCCCTACACTCTTCTACATGTATATATATATATATACACTCCCACACTCCCTCACCAAGCAAAAGAAAAAAAAAAAAACAAACAAAACAAACACACACAAACACCCATCACCCGACCCCTCCCCCTAGCCTTGCTGCTGCCGCTGCCGCTCCCTCGCTGCCGCTGCCGCTCCCTCGCTGCTGCTGCCGCCAGCGCCGCCCGCCGCCGCCGCCAGCGTCGCCCGCCGCCGGCTAGCCTCCGGCCCCCTCCTCTCCACTTCCTCCTCCTCCTCCTCCACTTCATCCCCACTCCATCATCATCATCTTCCTCCTCTTCCACTCCCAACCCAAAGAAAACCTAGGTAAAAACTTCTAATCCCTATTCTTCTTCCCCAATCTCTATTTTTCTAAACCTAGGTTAGAGTTGCTAACAAAACTCTATTGTTGTGGGGTTTGATTTAGGAATTGTGGAAGAAAAATCTAGGTCATCTCCAACACAAAGGCAAGTCCTCTCCCCCTTTCCCTCTTGGAAATTGGTTTTCAATATTTTACTTGTTATATATATATATTATTTATTATTCAGTTTTTTTTTAAATTCTGAAATTTATGGAAATTCATGATAAGTTCAATTTTATAAAAATGTAAGATGGGTATAAGCATAGAAATTTGGAAAATGAACCATTTGTGGACACAATTATGTTTGTGTGTATAACTTGGACACATCGTTAGGACACAACACCAAAAATGGACACTTCGAATTATAAATTTGTGTGATTATATATGTATATATATATATATATAGATGTGTGGATACAACTCTTGGAATAATTATATATGCATGAAACCTACATACGTGTATACATACATATATAAATACACACCTATATGCACTTGACTCAATATATGGATGCAAATTATGAATCTACAAGATCATGAATACCTGTAAGTCTTGACAACTTAGAAGTTCAACCTTTGGAAAATCAATATATATACAGATTTTATATTTCCTAGCATGGTTGTGTATACATGTGTTAGTATGGATATGTAGGAATGAATAAATGACAATTTAACATTATATTTCAAATCTGTCCTTATTAGAATTATATTTAATTATCATGCGCTATCATGATTAACTAGTTAAAATAGATGGTTTTAGGCACCTATATGTTAGCATAACCCTATGTCTATAAATTCTCAATATTAAACTCTCTCTTGCATTTTCAAGGAATTAAATTATGGTACATAGTAAACATAAGTTAAATTTGGACTTTTGGATTTACCTTGTATGAGAATAACATCATGTCAAAGTTGCAAGGATTACAAAATTATTTTGCATATGGTTTTGGAATAAAATTTTGATATCATTATGCTACTAACAAGTTTTGTTTTGAAACTTGGATAGTGTTTAGCACAAACCCCAAAGAAATCGCTTAATTCGCTTAATTGCTTGCTAAGGTAAGAAAGCCAAATTTTTTTACATATATATATTAAATGCGTGGTTCCGGTGTTGAGAGTTGCTCCACCGAAGGGGTCGGCGTGCCCGGATATTAAATGCGTGGTTCCGGTGTTGAGGGTTGCTCCACCGAAGGCGTCGGCGAGCCCGTATATCTCTTATATCATGTCTTGTAAATTGTCGGAGCTCCTAAATACAAAGGAGATTCTGCCGAAATTTTTGAAAAATTTTAGGAGATAGACAAATTTCTGATTTCGGAAATTTTAGAATCATTGGGTGGGGAGGACAACTGAATATCCCTAGATATCCCGTAACATAATAACCATAAAAAGGCTGATCAGCAATTCCTGAATATCCTGATGAGTACTTCTATATAAGTACTAGCCCAAGAGAGGCTCCTGTCCTGCTACTTCTATTCCGACAGTAACATCGAATAGATTGGTTTTAGCCCAAGGGAGGCTCCGAAATCACAGCCTGATCCCAGGTTAACGGGATTGTTCACGGGAATTATTTAGGGAATTAATTCAGAGTACTGTTCTCAAATTTGCATTGCATTTAGTCTACTAAATCTCATTTTACTCCAGCAAATAACTCCACCTATCAAAGGTAGGTAGTTTCTTGATTGCTCAAGGGAAGCAAAAATCCTAATTGAGAGCTCAAGGGAAGCTCAGAAACACCTTACAATCTATGGAGTAGGATGTCATTTACTTTTCCTTGATTTCGTGAAGTAAACACATATAATAGTGCTAGTTGGCATATTTCTTTCTTTGAAAAACTGCATCTTTCTTTTGCATACTTTACCGTCCTTGACCGAGGACTTGCTTGTCGTTTTCTAAAACGACCTAGTATTGTTCACTAGGTGAAGAAGAGGACGTCTCCGCCGAAGTAACGCCGCAGTACAACGAGGAATAGTCGTCTGGACAACTTGCTAGTTATCTCTTTCGTAATAAGTTTGTAAAAGTATTTTTGATGAAGTCCTGTATAACAATTTTCATATGTATAATAAGTTGTAATCTCTGGCATTTTCCATTTTTGCTGATGGTTACGGGCGACAATCGCGGATTTTCGGCGCGTAGCCTGGGGATGTGTATGACGTCACCATTCCACTTGGGAAGTGGGACGTTACACGTCTTTTTAGTGGTGGCCCATGCAGGTCAGCGAAAATGGAAAATCCAGAACGGACCTTAGGCCTAGACGTAGGTTTTATACTCAGATAGAAAGCTTTGATTTCCAATCATATCTTAGAAATCCTTAAGTAAGGTAGATAAATAGTTGGTAGCTTTTTTCCTTACAAATTCCTCTTTCCTGTCTAGATCTTAAATCCTACTAAGGAGTTACTAACCTAAGGAAGAAATACTTTTATTTTCTTTTCAATCTAGGTCATGCCTCGGTTTGCACCCTTCGCAAGACTGGGAAATGATAGTCACAGCCTAGACGAGTATTATGCATTTGTAAAGAAGATGTGGCACGTAGCCCGTAAGGGAATGATCGAAGCCTATGGAGTACACTACGAATTGAAATATCCAGTAGTGTCAGACATAGATGATGAAAGGAAGGAGTATTACAACTCGGTACATTATTATGTCCTGATAAAGGCAGAACCCACCAAAGGCCCAAAGACTGATCGCAATGGTACCTTGGAAGAATGGCTGCAGACTCATCCAAACGCAATAGTGCACAACATCAGGAAGATGTGGATTTAGATCCTCAAGCATATATGTATATGGAATGTATGTAATATATGTAGTAAGAATGCAAGTAAGTAGGGAATATGGACTTAGATCCCTAGTATCTATAGATGATAAGTATGTGTGTGTAGCTAGAATGAATGGAATGTAAGATATATCTGCATGTAGGTAGAATGTGACCAAGTATGTATGTAAGCCAAGGGCATATTGTTCTATAAATAAATAAAATATGCTTTTTCTCCTTATGTTCCTTATAAGAAATTCTTACATAGGATATCAAGGATATGGACCTGTTTATACCCAGTTTGGAATGGGATGGAAGCGAGTACACCTTGTACCTGTACCAACGCTATGCCAGGATGCTATGGAACGCGCCCGACTGGTATGACATTCATGTCTACCAAGTATTCTATGGAGTCAGGCGTCCTATGGTACGAGACGTGGAGGATGGCGCTGAAGTATACTTTGAGTACATCACCTACTGTCTTTATGTCCGAGACCCGAACCGCATCTATGTCGGATTGCACGGCTACGAAGGCACCATGGATGACTTTGAGAGGATGTATACAGAAGTGGAGATCCTTGCTGAAGGGAGGGAGCTTATTGAAGCCGTAGCATAAGATGTCTTAACCCTGTACATAGTGAAGAAGGAGTCCTTTCCTTGTATTTTGGCATCTGCAGATATGTACTTGTATGTAGTAAAATAGTTTACCATGTCGCGTTTTGGAATGATGGGTGACACGAGTAACTAAGTAGCAAGAATGTATGTAAATGAAAAATGAGAGTAAGGAGCACCATTTTGTAATTACTCTCATCTTAATGAATGAATATATATATATGTACGAAGTTTCATGATACACTCTTGTTGGAGATTACGAGTTAAACACTTCCCTAAGAATTGCGTTTTTCCTAATCTCAGGATATGGACAACCACGGCCAGTCAAGTACTCCGCCCCCTCAAGAACCAACTGTGGCCGATATGTTTCGATTATTCCAGCAATTATTGGAATCCCATAATCAGCAGGCCAATGCAGCCCATGTTGCCAATACAACCATATTGGAACAAATACAGAACCCCAAGAAAACAGAAGAGGGAAACCTAAAAGATTTTCGAGATCTTAAGCCACCTAAGTTCAAGGGAACTGAAAATGCAATGGAAGCGGGTCAATGGTTGAAAACCATTGAAGGCTTAATGAAGGCCGCAAAGCTCAAAACCGAAGATATGGTGCCAGCAATCCGCATCCAGCTAGAAGATATCGCTGGATACTGGTGGAGTGCCGAGTACCCTGAAGATTCCGATGGAGTTATGACATGGGCAGAATTCAAGAAGAAGTTTGAGGAAAGATTCTATCCTAAATCAGCACGAATAGAGTTAGAGCGGCAATTCAACTATCTTAAACAAGGAAGACGCACCGTCGATGAATATGCTGTAGAGTTTTCCAGACTCAGTCGCTTTGCTCCTAACATGATAGCCGACGAAGAAACAAAAATTTCTAGGTTCCTGGAAGGGCTCGGGACCCAATTGAAAAGCAGGGTCGCGTCCTACCGATGCCAGACCTTTTCTGAGGTAACAGAAGCTGCTCGAGACCAGGAGAGAATCCTGAAAGAGGAGCAACCTTTCCGGTCATCACAACCCAAGAGAACTTTTGAGGAAGGATCATCCTCTAACAAGAATCACTGGCAAGGACCACCTAAGCGTCCTCAGAATGGCAACTCGGACAAATTCCTTATCTGTGATTTCTGCCAGAAGCCAGGACATAAGAAGAGTGTATGTAGGAGAAGATTGGGGCTTTGCTTGAGGTGTGGAGCAAATCATCCAATCAGTCAATGTCCTCAGCCGCCTGCAAATGGAGCAAGGACACAAGGTTTCACTCAAGGATACCGACCTCCAGTTCAAGGAAACCAACCTCGACCAATGATACAGGCACCAACAGCGCAAGCAGGAATGGCTTATGAAAATCAGCAAAGGCCGCCCTATGCCCCTCAGGCTTATCAGTTTCAACAAGCACAACGAGCAGCCCAAGCTCAAAATAATAACAAGAAAAGGAATAGGCAAGGGCGAGCATTCATAATGGGAACTGAAGATGCGAATATCCCTGGAGAAGTAGTTTCAGGTACTATTTTAGTTTCTTCATACCCAGCCTCAGTATTATTTGATTCCGGGGCTACCCATTCATTTATAGCATCTTCTTTTATATCACAACGTGAAATAGAATCACAACCTCTGCCTAAATCATTGAAAGTACTCACCGGTAATGGAATAGTAGAAGTCAGTCGAGTATGTCATAGATGTCCCATTAAATTGGGTGGAGGAGCTTTTCGTACCCGATTGCTTGTCTTTCCAACAAGCAATTATGATATAATATTGGGTATGGATTGGCTAACTGCAACATTAGCCAATATAGACTGCGGTCAGGGGAAAATTTCATTCCAACTCCCTGACGGCGAGTCTTATGAATTTGCAAGAGACCAAAATGAGTTCAATGCAGAGGAGCTAGAGAGATTTGAATTACCAGTACTGCTGCAAGGAGTAGTAGAGCAATCATTTCCAAGGGTAGTAGAAGAATTCAAGGATGTGTTCCCAGAAGAATTACCAGGGCTACCCCCAGACAGAGCCATGGAATTTTCTATAGATCTAATACCGGGAGCTGCACCCATAGCTAAGAAGATATACCCAATGAACAAAGAGGAGCTAGTTGAGTTAAATAAACAGATAAAGGAGTTATTGTCAAAAGGGTTTATCCAACCTAGCGCTTCACCATAGGGTGCACCAGTATTATTTGTGAAAAAGAAAGATAGTACCCTACGCCTGGTGATTGACTATAGGGCTTTGAATGAGGTTACCATCAAGAATAAATATCCCTTACCTAGGATCGATCAACTGTTTGATCAGTTAGGAGAGGCAAGGGTATTTTCGAAAATTGATTTGAGATCCGGATATCATCAGGTAAAGGTGAAAAAGGAAGACATCCCAAAGACTGCATTTAGAACTCGGTATGGGCATTACGAATTCTTAGTTATGCCATTCGGGTTGACAAATGCACCCGCTATATTTATGGACCTGATGAATCGAGTATTCTATCAATATCTGAATAAATTTGTGATTGTATTTATTGATGACATCCTTGTATACTCCAAAAGTGAAGAGGAGCATGAAAGACATTTGAGGATAGTATTGCAAACTCTGCGGGAAGAACAATTGTATGCTAAGCTTAGTAAATGTGAGTTTTGGTTGGACCAAATACCATTTCTAGGACATATTGTCAGTGGAGAAGGCATCTCGGTAGATCCAAAGAAAGTAGAAGCAGTTAAGTCTTGGCCAACACTTAAGTCAGTAGCAGAAATCAGAAGCTTCTTAGGATTGGCTGGCTATTATCGGAGATTTGTAGAGAACTTTTCAAGAATTGCAGAACCTTTAACCCGTCTTACTCGGAAGGAAGAGAAATTTAATTGGACGGAGAAATGTCAAGCAGCATTTGACGAGCTGAAGGAAAGATTAATTACAGCTCCAATACTAGCATTACCCTCTGGTTCAGGAGGATATGAGATATATAGTGATGCATCAGGTAAGGGTTTAGGATGTGTACTGATGCAGCACGGGAGAGTCATAGCCTATGCATCCCGACAATTAAAGACACATGAAAGGAATTACCCAACTCATGATCTCGAACTTGCAGCGGTAGTATTCGCACTCAAGTTGTGGAGACACTATTTATATGGAGAAAGAATCAAAATATACACAGACCACAAGAGCCTAAAATATGTATTCACACAAAAGGAGATTAATATGAGACAGAGAAGATGGTTGGAGTTACTGAAGGATTTTGACATGGAGCTGACCTATCATCCGGGCAAAGCTAATAAGGTGGCTGATGCCTTAAGTAGAAGACCCGAAGCCTTCTTTATGAATACACCCAAAGAAATCCTTGAGGATTTGAGAAAAATGGGAATTGAAGTGATACGCCCGCTAACCGAAGGAATGTGGCAAAACTTGCAAGTACAGTCCTCCTTAATAGATAGAATTAAGGAAGCCCAACAGAATGATTCAAAACTTCAGAAAATGTGGAAACAAACAGAAGAGGGACTCCAGACCGGGATAAGGAAGCATCCGGACGGATCATTAAGATTCGGAGATCGATTATGTGTGCCCAGTGGAGACTTAAGAACAGAGGTTATGTCAGAAGCCCACAACTCACAATATTCCATTCATCCGGGCAGCACTAAAATGTACAAAGATTTGAGACAAACATTTTGGTGGCACGGGATGAAGAGAGAAGTCGCCAGATTTGTATCAAGATGTCTTGTCTGTCAGCAAGTAAAAGCGGAGCATCAAAGGACAGCAGGACTTCTCCAGCCGTTACCCATACCCGAATGGAAATGGGAGCACCTCACCATGGATTTCGTGACAGGATTGCCTAGGACCCAAAGGGATAATAATGCTATTTGGGTCATAGTAGACAGACTTACCAAGTCCGCTCGTTTTCTGCCCTTTCGAGTTGGACAGTCAACGGAGGTCCTGGCTGAAATGTACATGAGACAGATTGTCAGTCAGCATGGAGTGCCAGTGAGTATAGTATCGGATAGAGATACCAGATTCACTTCACATTTCTGGAAAAGCTTGCAAGAAAGTCTTGGCACTAAATTAAAATTTAGCTCTGCCTACCATCCCCAAACGGACGGCCAGTCTGAAAGAACCATTCAGACCTTAGAAGACATGCTGAGAGCATGTACTTTAGATTTTAGAGGAGCATGGGATGATCATCTACATTTGGTAGAATTTTCATATAACAACAGTTATCATGATAGTATCAAAATGGCTCCTTTTGAAGCACTATATGGTAGGAAGTGCAGATCGCCGGTATGCTGGACCGACGTAGGAGAAAGACAATTGTTGGGGCCAGAATTAGTAACACAAACTGTGGATATCATCAAAGCAATAAGAAGTCACCTGCAAGCAGCTCAGGACAGGCAGAAGATGTGGGCGGATAAGCATCGAAGAATATTGGAGTTTCAACCCGGAGAACATGTATTTCTGAAAATTTCACCAACTAAGGGAACCATCAGATTCGGGACCAGAGGAAAGCTAAGTCCCAGATATATTGGACCATTCGACATCCTGGAGAAAGTTGGGAATGTGTCATATCGACTCGCCTTGCCGCCAGCACTAGAAGGAGTTCACAATGTATTCCATGTTTCCCAGCTACGAAGATATGTGCCGGACACGAGCCATATACTCGATCACTCAGAAATTACCATCGGGCCTACACTCCGGATAGAACAGAGACCCGTTGGGATCTTGGATCGAAGAGATAAGATACTCCGCAACCGGGTCATTCCGTTAGTACGAGTTGCGTGGAGCAGGGATTCTCCTGGAGATTCAACTTGGGAGAAGGAAGAAGACATGCGGAGGCAATACCCGTATTTATTTCCCTAAGACAGGTCAGTAACCATATTGCTAGTCTAATTATTTCAAATTCCGAGGACGGAATTTTTCTAAGGAGGGTAGACTTGTCATACTCAAATTTTTTTTTATTACTATTATAATACTGTGATTTGGAATTTGTTGCTTTATGGCCATGTGTCCCAAGGCCCTAACCCTAGCCCTACACCCTACCCATAACCCTAACCCTACCCATAACCCTAGCCCTAGGGGGGGGGTGCTAGGTGTCCCTACAAGGGATGGGGGGGGACACCTCACCCCCCTACACTCTTCTACATGTATATATATATATATACACTCCCACACTCCCTCACCAAGCAAAAGAAAAAAAAAAAAAAACAAACAAAACAAACACACACAAACACCCATCACCCGACCCCTCCCCCTAGCCTTGCTGCTGCCGCTGCCGCTCCCTCGCTGCCGCTGCCGCTCCCTCGCTGCTGCTGCCGCCAGCGCCGCCCGCCGCCGCCGCCAGCGCCGCCCGCCGCCGGCCAGCCTCCGGCCCCCTCCTCTCCACTTCCTCCTCCTCCTCCTCCACTTCATCCCCACTCCATCATCATCATCTTCCTCCTCTTCCACTCCCAACCCAAAGAAAACCTAGGTAAAAACTTCTAATCCCTATTCTTCTTCCCCAATCTCTATTTTTCTAAACCTAGGTTAGAGTTGCTAACAAAACTCTATTGTTGTGGGGTTTGATTTAGGAATTGTGGAAGAAAAATCTAGGTCATCTCCAACACAAAGGCAAGTCCTCTCCCCCTTTCCCTCTTGGAAATTGGTTTTCAATATTCTACTTGTTATATATATATATATTATTTATTATTCAGTTTTTTTTTAAATTCTGAAATTTATGGAAATTCATGATAAGTTCAATTTTATAAAAATGTAAGATGGGTATAAGCATAGAAATTTGGAAAATGAACCATTTGTGGACACAATTATGTTTGTGTGTATAACTTGGACACATCGTTAGGACACAACACCAAAAATGGACACTTCGAATTATAAATTTGTGTGATTATATATGTATATATATATATATATAGATGTGTGGATACAACTCTTGGAATAATTATATATGCATGAAACCTACATACGTGTATACATACATATATAAATACACACCTATATGCACTTGACTCAATATATGGATGCAAATTATGAATCTACAAGATCATGAATACCTGTAAGTCTTGACAACTTAGAAGTTCAACCTTTGGAAAATCAATATATATACAGATTTTATATTTCCTAGCATGGTTGTGTATACATGTGTTAGTATGGATATGTAGGAATGAATAAATGACAATTTAACATTATATTTCAAATCTGTCCTTATTAGAATTATATTTAATTATCATGCGCTATCATGATTAACTAGTTAAAATAGATGGTTTTAGGCACCTATATGTTAGCATAACCCTATGTCTATAAATTCTCAATATTAAACTCTCTCTTGCATTTTCAAGGAATTAAATTATGGTACATAGTAAACATAAGTTAAATTTGGACTTTTGGATTTACCTTGTATGAGAATAACATCATGTCAAAGTTGCAAGGATTACAAAATTATTTTGCATATGGTTTTGGAATAAAATTTTGATATCATTATGCTACTAACAAGTTTTGTTTTGAAACTTGGATAGTGTTTAGCACAAACCCCAAAGAAATCGCTTAATTCGCTTAATTGCTTGCTAAGGTAAGAAAGCCAAATTTTTTTACATATATATATTAAATGCGTGGTTCCGGTGTTGAGAGTTGCTCCACCGAAGGGGTCGGCGTGCCCGGATATTAAATGCGTGGTTCCGGTGTTGAGGGTTGCTCCACCGAAGGGGTCGGCGAGCCCGTATATCTCTTATATCATGTCTTGTAAATTGTCGGAGCTCCTAAATACAAAGGAGACTCTGCCGAAATTTTTGAAAAATTTTAGGAGATAGACAAATTTCTGATTTCGGAAATTTTAGAATCATTGGGTGGGGAGGACAACTGAATATCCCTAGATATCCCGTAACATAATAACCATAAAAAGGCTGATCAGCAATTCCTGAATATCCTGATGAGTACTTCTATATAAGTACTAGCCCAAGAGAGGCTCCTGTCCTGCTACTTCTATTCCGACAGTAACATCGAATAGATTGGTTTTAGCCCAAGGGAGGCTCCGAAATCACAGCCTGATCCCAGGTTAACGGGATTGTTCACGGGAATTATTTAGGGAATTAATTCAGAGTACTGTTCTCAAATTTGCATTGCATTTAGTCTACTAAATCTCATTTTACTCCAGCAAATAACTCCACCTATCAAAGGTAGGTAGTTTCTTGATTGCTCAAGGGAAGCAAAAATCCTAATTGAGAGCTCAAGGGAAGCTCAGAAACACCTTACAATCTATGGAGTAGGATGTCATTTACTTTTCCTTGATTTCGTGAAGTAAACACATATAATAGTGCTAGTTGGCATATTTCTTTCTTTGAAAAACTGCATCTTTCTTTTGCATACTTTACCGTCCTTGACCGAGGACTTGCTTGTCGTTTTCTAAAACGACCTAGTATTGTTCACTAGGTGAAGAAGAGGACGTCTCCGCCGAAGTAACGCCGCAGTACAACGAGGAATAGTCGTCTGGACAACTTGCTAGTTATCTCTTTCGTAATAAGTTTGTAAAAGTATTTTTGATGAAGTCCTGTATAACAATTTCCATATGTATAATAAGTTGTAATCTCTGGCATTTTCCATTTTTGCTGATGGTTACGGGCGACAATCGCGGATTTTCGGCGCGTAGCCTGGGGATGTGTATGACGTCACCATTCCACTTGGGAAGTGGGACGTTACATCATCTAATGCGATGAACTACGATTGGTATTAGCAAATGCAGATACAAAAAAAAAAAACAGAAAATTATGCCGATAAACAAGACATATCATATAGGAACTGTCCAATATGGATATCCGCTATGCATCCTACTAGAATTTAAATGCAAACACAACAGTGCCTTCATATTCTTGTTTTACATACAAATACACTATACTATGGTCTACAATGTTGAATATTTTTAAATTTCCGCCACATAGTTGAAACTTGTAATTGCATTACATTACTATCAGTTACAAAATATGATATGGGAAATTTCTTTTCATGCTATTAGGAATGAGACAAAAAGTCCCAGTATCATCTGATTTTTATTGATGTTTGAGTAGATTATGTAATATTATGAGCAATATCCCCATCGTAGCCATTATTTCTTGCAAAGAACCAGTACAAATAGAAATGCCGTAACACCTTTATCTCCAATGCATGAGCCTTATACTGTGCTCATATTCGAACCAACAATTTAAACTTTGCTCGAGCCTATATGTATTCACTATTCAGCATATTGGTTTTGTCTATCTAATGTATACAAATTGAGTCCTTAAATTACTTTGAGGTTGCCTTTGATTTGACAAAGAGAACAAAAAATATGGATAAAATCCCGTGTTCCAGTATTTCACTCACCATCATTGTCGTCATCCAAGCCTTTTCCCATTGGAATGTGATCGACTATGGAGCATAAGAAAGCTCCATATAAATTGACAAAGTTTTTTTATATCTGGGCTGTTGATTTGACGTCAACCCTCAATCTTGGTGCCAAATTCCTATATGAGATAACTATGAGCATCAGAGGGCCATGCCATAAAACATAATTGGTTAGTTGGTAGGTAGGTAGATTTACCACTTTGCTATGCAGTTTAAGCTCATGCAACCTTAGAATACCTCCAAGTCCCCTAGAGTACAAAAGAGTCTCGACGAAGACGTAAGATTATATAATTTTTTGTAGAAGTTGTATTAGTGTCTATGGACCATTAAGCCAAAGAGTGAAAGGGAATGACATTGCCATTGGTACCAATTTTTCACTATCATCCAAAATTCCGGAAAACTAATTGATGGGAATCCTTCGTTGGAGATATACTCGCATTGGAAGAAGCACCAGATAAAGTTGCTTATTGAGTCAGTTACAGTTACTTTTCTAGTGGGTCAATTTCACTTGGTCGAGTCAATTTATTGATCAAGTGAATATTTGTTTTTTATAATTTGGTTTTATTTATGTGACTCCCTTTTAAAAGGAAAATTACTTTTTTTTTCTATATTTAAGTAGGATTACTTGTTTTCCACTTTTTGAGAATAAGACAAAGTTAGAGCATATACAGAGGGTTATATTTGTTATTTTGATTATGATATATACTTGTCTTTGAGAAGAGTGGAGATTACCACTCTTTATTTAAGTCATTTACAATGAAATCAGTAACAACTTTGATCATACATATTTATCATTCACCACATTAATATTCTTTTACATATATATCATTCACTGCATCAGTTATCTTTCCGTCTCAAATGCTAGCGGTCTTGTTTTTATAGCTCTCCTTTGCTATTAATCTTGTTGTCAACTTTGAACATTTTTTGGTTCATATCTGAAATCCGGAATTTTTTTATTGTTATTCTAACACATGTTCATATCTAACATTACTTTTAACTAATCTCATTTTTAATTGTTCTTTTCAGAGATAATCTAGCTGTATATGCAATTGATCACCAAGCCAAATTTATGCTAGGTTATTGCTCAACATATATCTTCATGCAGACATTTATGATTCCTGGAACGATATTTATGTCATTGCTGGCTGGAGCTCTATTTGGGGTTGTCAAAGGAGTCATGTTGGTCGTGTTCACTGCCACTTCTGGTGCATCATCCTGTTATTTCCTTTCTAAGCTGATTGGCAGGCCTTTGGTTAACTGGTTGTGGCCTGAAAAATTGAGATTTTTCCAAGGAGAGGTATAAAACTAATTTAGCAACCATTTGCTTATCTCAAGTTAGGCTTTTTTTTGTTATTAATTCAATTTATTTACTTTAATCCTACAAACTTCCTGTTTACATTTTTTAGTTATAACTCAATCCCACAACTTAGTTGATTGAATCTCTGGATATGTACTAATGCAGATCACGAAACGCAAAGACAAGTTACTGAACTACATGCTTTTTTTGAGGATAACTCCATCACTGCCCAACACATTTATAAATGTGGCTTCTCCCATAGTTGACATACCCTTTAATACTTTCTTTCTTGCGACACTGGTTGGTCTTATTCCAGCATCTTATATCACTGTCAGGGTAAGTTTATTTATGAACTGCTCTGAATTTTCTCTTATCTGCATGCATTTATTTCTTAAGATCTATTCTCTTTCTCAAAACCTTGTATTTGTTATTGTATTTTAGTACGTTGATTGTGGTTACAACTGATTTGAGTTCACCAATTTAGAATACTCATGCATTATTGTATCGTGTACATTTTTCGGATTAACTAGGATATGTTTTTCTCATCAAGGGTGGTTATTTGGTGCCATATTCAATTGTATTCTAGCAGAAAGGGGGAAGTCAAACTAAACTAGGTTATTATATTGTGCCTGACTAGTTGGAATTTTCAACCTCTAGTTGAATACCACCAACTTTCTTTGGGGGAAATCTATATGTCTTGTTGCTTGTTGTCCACATCTCAAATCCAACATGGCCATTCCATATTACAGTAATTATAGCCTTTAACATGGAGGAATAGTCTATTGGTAAAATTGTCATCTGAGTGCGATATAAATGGCTTATGGACTATTTTGCACCCAAATGGATTATGGAATTCAGTCACTCAATAATAAAAGTGAGTATCAGGTGCCGCTACGAAGTAAGAATCTCTTTCTGAGAGCAATTTGTACTACAGGTCGAAAGATTACAAATTATTTATTATAAAGTGGAAATGTCACCCACAGAACATTTTGAAGAGAAAAGTTCACAAACCCACTTACCGTTAGTTTTTGGGCAATCTGTCCCTTGTCACCGAGATGCAGGGGCGGCCCTGGCCCAGGGCAGGCCGGGCGACGGCCCAGGGCCCCCTGACGAAAGGGGGCACCAACGGAACTGTCTATAATAGAACTAGTATGAATCATATGCCTTTTTTTTTAACAAAAAGTATTGTGGTGTAGTGGTTACAATCCTAGACTTGTATTTAAGAGGTCCTTGGTTCAAATCTTGACTACAACAAATTTTTGTTTTATTTATATTTTTTTACATTATGTATGGGACTTATTTAGAAAATTCTGCCTCGGGCCCCCAATTGCTCAGGGCCGGCCCTGGCGAGATGATCCATTAAGTTCAAAGAAAAGGACCAAAATCCCCTTGGAGCAACAAAAATGAAGAGAAACAAACAAAACTAAAGAAAGAAGACTTATCTTTTATAAAAGCCTCCTTTATCTCCCTTGGTTGTTGCTACTGGCAGTCCACGAGGAAAGCTAATGGCAAGACTTCACTTACCTTCTAAACCATCTTCTTTCATCACTACCACCCATGTTCCTCTTTGATTTTCTCCCTTCATCTTTCCTGCAGTCTCTTCATCATCAATATCCTCTACAACCACCAATTCCCATACTTCACCACAAGATTCGCTGGTCTCCTAGACAGTAGCCCCTTCTCTTTGTCTCTTTCTGACTTTAATATTATAGGCCATTATGTCAGCTGAATGACCTACCATCATCAGAGGCCCTAATAGACTTTTTGGGACTTCTATGCAGAGGAGATGATTAGGAATGTGAGAGGACAAAGGGCTGATTGAGGTCATTGGGTCGATGAGGAGTACCTGCCTTGGTAGATTCGCCTGTCAGTAATGCATTCAGTGGCGGTTCGTTAGCCACTAAGCTTGGTAGAAGGATGGAACTTGGAGTCGACGCTTTGTGGAGAAATGGAGATCAGTTGTGTTTGGTGATGAATAGCAAGTTTAGGATCATTTTTTGGTGATGGGCTGAGATGGTTGTTGGTTATGATGGTGTTCAACAATTGCAAGTCCTTGTTCCGTGGCGGAGTTCAAGGAAGTGGGATGGTGGAAAATGATTAGGTGCATCTTTCTGTTTTTTATTTTTCTTTTTAGACAAAGGACATTTTGGTCCCTTTTTAGCACTAAATGGGTCTTTTTTGATGACAAAGATCAAATGGTCCAAAAACTAATTTGAGAGGGTTACTGATTTTTTTCCTATTGTCAAATCTTTTTATGATAATTTTGGGAGGTTTAAGGCCATTTCTCCCTAGTATAAATAAGAAAATTAGGGCAAGTAGATGCAAGTGAATTTTCTTGGGTCTGCCCTTGTGTCTTATTCCAGTTCCAATGTTATTAATATACTATAATGGATGCCTTTTAATTTAAACCTACTTCATCGTTTTCATAACCTCCCTTTGATTTTGATGAGTATATGCTCATACCACTGGATGTAAGGATTCATGGTCACCGAAACCTGCCAAATGTAAAATAGAATTTATAAGATCCCCTTCTACTGTATCTACTCGGTATGTGAGAGATCAACCTCGTTACTGTTTGGGGATTGTTGGAATTTAACCGCCAATCCTGCTCACAACTCAAGAGTTTTGATGTATTTAAGATGGTATTAGAGCAACACAAATGCAAATCTTCTTGTATGGCTCACAATTTATAAAACTTATACTGCTGCATGAATCCAGTTCTCAGCCCATAAAGTGATGATTTAACCTGCGAGGGCGTACTGGAATCATATAAAACTCAGCACAACTTTCGAAATTTGGTGCCTGAGACTTTATCATGGACAATCCACTACTGTTATTCCTTTGTTAGATAGTTACTAGAAACATAATAGGGAAAGATATCAACGATCATCCCATATAATTTCTTTTAGTTTTATCAACTCACTTGATGGAATAGACGATCTCACACTGTCGTGTAGCAATGAAATCACTTTGAAGCTTGATGAACAACTTGGAATCTGGGACAAGTTTATGGCATGGTCCAGGTCGCCCATTACCAAGATGACACGCAATACTGACACGATGACTGGGACACTACGTATATTGGTGCATCCTAGCATATTTTCGTTTGTCTCTGTTGGTCCAATATGCATCTGACATGATGCGAAATGGACACAACACCGACGTTTGGAGTGTCCAAGCTTCCCAGGCATGGCATTGAAATTAATGAGATATTTCTTTAGAAATAAGTTTCTCTTTAGCTGGTTCCTCAAGTTTAGAACACGGGAAATTCCTCTCCAACCTGAGGTCCTAAGCCATCCTTTTATCCCCCTTTGGCAAATCCCTAAGTTATAGGAATTATGAGGTGAGAAGGTGGATAGGGAGATTATTGTCCGGTAGTTGATGATAAAGACTGCAATACTGATAGTTCATCCAATGCTGTATAAGAAACTAAGGATCGGCCTGTAGATTGTACGGCTGGATGTTCTAACCAATAAGGTATTAATATGAAATTGAAGCTCAAGTATGTGTTCTCATGCTTACACAATGAAGAATGGTTTTTATTGACATTTTAAAATCTAGAATGTACTTGTGCATTGCTTCCAGCTTAATTAGGTACTATTAAACTATGGGAACTGGCTATTTATGGCTTCCATGTTTCCGTATGCATGGAATATGATTGCCAGCTTCATGTATCAATCGGCATAGTCTTGGATAGCCTATTTGTCCCCCATCAACTAGGTATCTTTTAAACTTGTGGGCCATACTAGGCAATGTGCACATCAGCTTTCTAGATGCATGGACAATTTTTCCAACGCGAAACAAGCTTCCATTTGCCCGTTTGCATAACCTGATTTGGCCTGCTATTGTGAGTTGGACTTCCAATGGGAGTACACAAATTTTGGAGTTTAATGCCCCCCCCCCCCCCTTTTATTCTGGTTCCTACTGCATATTTAGCCGACTTGTGGAATGATTATAGTGAACTAATAAATTCACCACGTAAATTTTTTTCCTCGATATTGTGAAAAACAGTTTAAATATTTGAATCAATGTTTGTTATATATATGCTTATATTTTAATTAAGATTTGTTATAGATATGCTTATATTTTAATCAGAATATATTATAGATATATGTGTAGGTAATTAGATAATATCGTGTAGTTAACCTTAGTTTGGATAATTTTTTCTTAATTTTTAGTTGTGATGTCTCATTTGGATTAATTTTTAATTACAATTAAAATTTAGTTTCGGAATTTTTTTTCATATTTTTTTCTTAATTAATTGAGGTTATATATACGGGGCCTACGGGCATTTTTGTTATATAGTAGAGATATACTAATGATAGTAGGGAACATCAAAATTGGCAAAAATCTAACTCTACTAAACCGTTCCTTTATAGGCTGGCCTTGCTCTTGGGGATCTAAAATCTGTCAGAGATTTATATGACTTCAAGACCTTGGTGGTTCTGTTCATGATTGGCTTCATATCCATAATGCCGACAATCTTAAAGAGAAAGCAGACGTGTGAATGAAGTTTCAATGTTACACAGTGGTTTTTTTTCCTTCCGTTCAAGACAAGTTGCTTACATACACCACTGCAAAAACAAGAGGTGGTGTGGATAATGGCAAAATACGAGAACTCGTCTTTTCTTGTGGTTATAATGGTATATATATAGGATCGAGGAAATTTTCACATCCTTGTGTTCAAATTGTCCATCAGGTTTTATATGAGGAAACGTTGGATCTAGTGGACTTGGAATATCTGTGTAATCTTGGAATTAAATTTGAAGAAAATCACCCTTTTAATCTTTTGTTTTTGAAATGAAACCTAGTCGTCGGGCTCGTGCATGAAACTCAACTGGATCATGAATTTAATGATCACCACTATATTTGGTACGAGAGTAGTATGACGTCTTTTGTTTCTGTAAAAGGGATGATCAGGAGACATTTGTACAAAATTAAGCTTGTATTATGAGTTTGTTTTTCCGTTTGTTTTAAAGATTTAAATCTAGTTGTTTTCTTCCAATTGTCACAGACTCACATGAATATATGATGGGATCCAACATGATTATAGTTGTTCCATAATACATGTTTGCTGCATTTTGTTCATTTTATTCGTTTGCACCGGATTGGATTCGACATGCAGGCTTGCACTGCTATATGTTTGCTGCAAAAAAAAGCAAAAAAAGAAGAAAAAAAAAAGAAGCTTGCTGCCAAAAAAATTATACTGCTCTGCTGCAACTTGCTGCTCTGTAATAGCTTGCTATTTGTCCAGTTTAATCTATCAACTGTCACTCTGCATGTGTATAGATACTAGTTTGGGGAATTATATTGCTTGATTTATTGCTTTTAGAGTTTGAGCAATAATAACTGTTTTTGTAAGGGAGTTGAGAAATCTGTTGATATTAGTGTTCGTTTGATAGATTTGATTATGCACCATCATCATATTACTGTTCCTTTGCTCCATGGTAAGTTCTGGTTCCGGGTATACAAATGTCAACTACTTATTCCGGGTCCGATAATAAATATGATCATCAATGTTATATATAAGGAACTTCATGATTTTAGAGTTACTGTTGCTAGATTTATTGGGCATCAGCTTCATAGTTCTTTGTTACCTTTGTTTCACACTTTCAGAGTAGATTTCATGTTTCTGATATATGAATGCAATTATTTCGGCACCCAAACTGATCCTGCCGTTTGAAAGAATGATACCTAATAAATTGTTACACCCCTTGTTAGCAATTCGGCAAACAGAAAAAATTCGAAACGGCAAAAGTACGAGTATAAATCGACACAATATAAGTAAAATACGGTCAAAAATTTGGTCAAAAATTTGTCTAACGAAAAACATTCGGATCAGATTTATTTCGTGTTTAGTACGTTTCATATGAACCAATTCGGCACTAAAAATCGACATATATATAGGGTCCACCCACCTCAACTCCTTCATAAACAAGGGTTCAGTGTGAGAATAAGAGGAGGTTGGATGATTCAAACCGAAAGGTTTTTCTTTGATTGTTGCAAGCAACATGTGCAAAGACTCGGGTTTTTTTTTTGGTTACTGTGAGATTTTTTTCTTCTTTTCTTTTGATAATTTTTAGAATTGTGTCGGTCTTAATATCTAATAGCCGCAAGAGTCAAGAAAGTTAAGACTGTTGGATTTCTTGGTAACATTTTTTTGGCCAAATTTTTTAAAAATTCGTACGGTACGCTTTAAAACGCCACATGCTTAAAATTCGCGTACAAATTCGAAATTTTCAAAAGTACGTAAGTATTATACGTTTATGTAAGATACGGAAAAATTCGTGTATAATACGCGTTTTATTAGGGTGGTTGCTAACAAGGGTTACACCAGAAGGCAATACAAAGGTCCATCTTACAGACTAACAAGTAAGCCACTTGAAGTATTAACAAATAAAATACCAACTGATCCTACAGTTTGAAAGAATATATAATTTCATGTGCTAGTTGAGATTTATGTCTAATGCTAATGCTCGGTTGTTTTTGGAGATAATATGCAATGTTCAGTTTAGTAGTTTACTCATTACTGCAGTCCCAGTTCTTGGTTATATGTATGGGCAGTTTACTGGTTTTTGAATACTGCAGTTTACTGCATTTTTAATACTGCATATTTATTACTGCAGAATACTGAGTTTATTTTTCATTTGCAGTGTAGATGTTGCAGCCATTGGCGAGGCATATTCTATCATGTAATCCGAGTTTATATTTTTAATGTTTATATATATATATATATATATATATATTATATATATATATATAATTAGCTTAAGGTTAATTTTAATATTAATTCTTTTATATTAATTTTAATGTTAACTTTAGTATTAGTTTTAATTTAAGTGTTAGTTTTGGTTTTAGTTTTTTAACATTAATGTTAAAATTAGAAATTAACACTTAAATTAAAATTGACATTAACATTCAAATTAATATAACTTCAAAATTAACATTAAAATTTAATATTAATAAAAAATATTAATATTAAAAGTAACATTCACATTAATATTAGAATTAACATTAACCAACTTTAAAATTAGTAAATCGATGCATAAGACTTAAAAAAAAATCTATCTCTATTTTGATATATTTTGAAAATAGAGATAGATTTATTTTTGCTTTTTTAAGTATAGATAGATTTATTTTTTGCTTTTTTAAGATAGAGATGATTTGTTTTTTAAAAGTAGAGATTTAGGTTTTTTTTAAACAAAAAAATTCGAAGAGAAATTCTCCTCTCTCTCTCTCAGAGAGAAGAGAGAGAGAGAGGAGAGAGAGAGAGAACGAAGAAGATGTATTTTAATAATATCGATAATATTTCATGAATATGGTGCTAGCTTTTGCTTTACGCTCTCTTAAAAGATAGTGAGCTACTTCTACTACATTAAAAAAGAAGTGAAATTAAAGCATGCTACATCTATAATGAATTCTTACCAACTGGCTGATCTAATTGGAGGAGAGAAAAAAAAGTGCAAATTGAAATGTTCCAACATTCGGTTGTTCGCTCATGAAAGTGATGTGAGTTGATTTAGAACGTCGCGAGACAATTGGTTCCTATCTACCATTGGTTTAGAGGGAGAACTGAGAAACCAACCCTAGTACGGGAGGACCGTTGGGTTCACCTCAACCAGCTTTAGCTCATGCGCAACACAAATCTAAGTTCAAGCCCGAGTTCGCTCTAGAGCAGCTAGTGCCAATATTGTAGTGCAGGATAGAAGTCACTAGACAGAAGAGGTGGCGCTTAACGACACAAAGAGACTTCGAACACTAGGTGCTTTTAAGCCCTCTTATCAAGACTTCTAGCTGGGCCGGAAAGCAGAAGCCAAGTACCTTTTCAATCTATGTGTCTCGGCAGTCTGCCCCTTCGGTTCATTGATGGAAGGGCGCTCAGATACTCGAAAAAGTGCTTCCAAAGCGGTTCCTAATCGATTGGAGGGTCAAAAATTCGGTGAATTCCAGTTCTTTCATAAAAGAATGCTAATGCCGTGACTTGTGAGCGAAAATCTTTTCTTTGCTTTGCTTTCCCTTGGGCTCGGTTGCCCTTCTTTCTATGGTTAGCAGTGAATGAGACTGAGAGTTGGGGTTGGTTTGTCCCTTCTAGATGCTACACTTCCATAAGACTGGTTTTCGATATTTTTTTGTTGTTGGTCTACATCTTGTAGAGGGCTTAGTCTATGTTACCCGTTTGAAAAGAAAGAAGAAAAGTGGGCCATGTTCACCCCCCCCCCCCCCCCCCCCCCCCCCCACACACACACACACACACACACACACAAAAAAAAAAACATAATTATGATAGCAATGATTTTAAATGTCAAATGAAAGCATTTTTTGCGTAATTTTTTCTTCTATGAGGCCAAAGGTTTGAGATCCATAAGAGATATGGTGTCAAGCGTTGTCAAGCTCTTAGGCCTCTTCTTTCCTAGCAAACTCTTGTACGTTTGCCAATAGACAAAAAAAAATTAACGACCCGTTGAGAAAAGAATAACTTCTCTAGCTTTGAGAGAGGCCTGGTGAATGAGAGAAGAAGAGTGAAGATTATGAAATAAAATCACTCGACTGAAAGGAGAGAAGCGAATGGAGGCGCGTTGAGATCCATATTCTAGCGAGGGCAAGACGTCGAGCTTGATGCGCCCAACGACCAAGAGGTGGCCATCTTCATCTTACCGGATTCGGTCTCGCGGTAATGAAGGCAGCTACAACTGGAGCTGATGCAACAACAATCCAAGGATGCATACCCAGATGGAAACTATGTTCCTATTAACGATCGAACTTTCCTGGTCGAATCTACCGCTTTGGTGTTCTCCACTCTCATGAGCGTGGTTTGACCCGCTCTTTACTAGTCTTTTGATGTCACCGGACAGGACATCGGATTTGGACAACCTCCTCTCCCAGGACAACCCCCAGGTCCAACGTAGCCTACAAGAGGTTGGGGTCGCAGATGATTTCCCATGACCATTCCACAACAAAGATCAAGGGATAATCAAAATAAGCACCAATCCAATCCTCCCGGCCGGCCCTGAGCGCTAACTGCTAAATTGACCTCAATCGCACAAGATGGACAATTAGATATGCTAGCAAATGAATTTGCTAGTTGTAAGCAAAAGTAGTGTAACATGATAAAACTGTGGAATCGGCCTCCAGAAACTCTTTGAACATTCCTTTTCTCTTTGGCAATAGAGAGAACTCTGTGTAGACCGTGATCCTAGCTCAGACATCAGAGAAGTAAAGAGACTTTCAGAAAATATTTTTTTTTCCTGGTACTTGGATAGAAGCAAGATGCCATCAATTTGTGGGTTTTTAAGGTGAGTTAATTAGTTGTATCCACTATGGTTTGTACTCATTTTGGTAACTGTTTCCGTTGTTTTAAAAATAAAGAACACCCCATGGTTTATAGAGTTAATTAGTTATACCCCTGGTGTATAGAAGAAAATAAGTGAAAAATTAAGTAGTCAGGGAGTGTTCTTTGTTTTTAAAACAACGAAAACAGTTACCAAAATGCGTACAAACTATAGGAGGGTACAACTAATTAACTCTTTTAAGGTTGAAATGTAAACCAACTGCAGCCGTTATAGAATTTCATAACATAAAAGAGTGGACTATGGAGATGGATGAGAGCGACCAGGGTCTGGTATGGCTCTCATACGAGGCCATTAGGCCGAGGTAGGATAAATTGGATAAATTAACAACTAACGAGATCTAATGGTCAGCTTAAGTCAACCGTCAGGACAAAATCTAAATCCTCCTCTGGGCAACATGAAAACATAAACGTAAATTTTGAATGTTATACGATATCCTAAGGATCTGCTTGGCAATTATAGGGATAGCGGTTATGAGGTGTTTTTAGAGTACCGGTTATGAGCGGTAATGAGGGGTCCGATTTTGGATGGTTTTTAAGTAGCTGTTTTTAAACCAGTCCAATACATGTTTGGTAATTCATTAACGAGCGATTCTGAAATTTTTTTACACGAATAAATTTAAGTAGGGTAGGGTATTAGTAGTTATAATTATATATTTTTTGTGACGATATAAATAAAATAAAATAATAAAGCTGTTCAAAATCCACCGATTTTGGCTGTTTATAAAGCCACCCAAAATTACACTACACCGATTTTGGAAATTTTTTGAGCCGACCAAAACTAGTATCTCAAGAAAATTAACAAGCATGAGTTTTCATAAATGGCCAGTTCAAAAACACCCAAGAACCGGTAAAAATACCGTTACTAGGGTCTGCTTGGATTGAGGGGGAAGAATAAGCAGAGATGAAGAGAAGTTGAGCGAGAGGAAGTAGATTCAATACAAATAACCTTGTTCTTCAGATTGGAGGGAGAGTTAAGTAGTGTGTGTTTAATACTCTTGCTTGGAGGTTTTGAGTGAGGAGCGTTAATAAAAATATAATAATTATCAAAATATCCTTATTACATATACAATAAAATTAAATTTGATTAAAATTCTATTTAAAATTTGTCAAAATATCACCACAAATGAGAAAACTAAAGCAAGAAAAAATGGAAGGAAAAAAAAGGGTCCACCCATGATTTTATAATCTCAGAAAGTAACCATTGAACAATTATGATGCACTATAGAATAATAAAGATTGGTCAGGTATACCATTTTTTTTGACTTGCAAACTACAATAGAACAACTCAGGTTTCCAAGTCCCCTTTCATGTACTATGTACAATACAACAGCTTTCAAACGGCAGGCTCATATAACTATACCAGCCCTACATGACACCGGTCATGTGCCCGGGGTTACAAACAAATGATACTATCCATGCTTAAGTTTATATTTCTAAGAGAGATTGGCAAAAAAGAATCAAGGTGATCTTTCTTCAGAGCACGTTTACTTGAACATTTTAAGTTGCAGTTTCGACGGAAAACAAAAATTCATTCCCTCTTGTCCTCCTCAGCCTCCTCGTCCTCGAGACTGAAGACATCAGAATGCTCTGCGTTCCTTTCTTTCTTGTCCAGCTTGACGAGTCCAAGATCACCACCATCGGACGACCCTTTTGTTAGAGACTGTGCTTCCTCGATGTCGCCATCTTCTCCAACCTCGCCAGAGTAGGCGTATCTGTGATCAAATGTAGAAGCATATATATATATATATAAGTGGCTGTTTTTAACCCTTTGTTTGGGAGTACGAAAAAGTTTTAGAAACGGATACCTTTGCGAGCTTTGAGAAGGTGCCCAGAGATAACACATAACACAGAGTAAACCCAAGGCAAGAATGTCCCAGAAGGCAGTGATGATCCATGCACTCTGCCACCGCTCACTGAAAGGATCTGTCGCCTTGAAGAAAACCTGACGCATTGGGATTTTTTTTTTCAGATACGATTGCAGATACATGTTTATACTTTATGGTATTCGGAGGTCTCGCATTAAACACTGTTTAGTAGTTCTTTTCATTACAAACCCTTCTCAGCATGGTGACAATTTCAGTCGGAATCCTGAATTCGTATTATCTGCAGCCCACAAGACACCACTAGCTGCGGATTTGCTAAGCTGGTAGTACAACAATACGGAAGCAGGAACCTTGGTGTAAAAATTGTCTGGGGTTACAGATCCCTGATACTACAATTGATTCCAGAGAGCGGAACGACCAGAAAATAGAAGTCGAGTTAGAAAGCCGTGTGATAGGTGGTAACATCTTGTACGTTTTTTTTTTTGGGGGGGGGGGGGGGGGGGGGGGGGGGTGATATTTGGCTGTATCGAACATACAGGGAATGAAGGTAGCATTCCATTGATGCAGAGTCATGGACTGGTTCCTCCAGCCTTTTTTCTACTTTTACTAGAATATGAAATCAACTGGTCAGTGTCTATATATTATAATATTTAAAGGATCCGAGCATCTTTTCGTAGCCATAAAGAATAGTGAAAGGTTGACTAATAAAATTTGAGAGCTTTTCTAAATTATTGGGCGTTAACATTTTTTTTACATTCTTCCCCATCTGAAAAAACCATGCTTTGTTGCTTTTTTAGCAACATGAACATTTGATCCATTTTATTGTGTTCAAACGCAACAAAAACTCTTAAAAACTCCTTCCAAATCCCTCTACAACAGCTCTAGAGCTTGCATACCTTGAGAAAGTTAACCAGGAACGCACTACGTTTTGGTTCAGCGTACAAGATCGGCTATGGGGAAGATTACACATGTAAGGCAATTGGTTCGATAGGGGTAGGTTTAATTGGATCATCATATCGGACCATGGTACGTTTTAATGTTTTACTTGGTTCGCTAATAATTTTTCACAAATAAATTAGTAAATTTGATTCTTAAAGTGAAAAATATAAGGCGCTCGTAAGCCTATCGAGCTCGAGAAGCCCAAGAGCTACTCTCGAGCCAAGGCGCTCGTAAGCCTATCGAGCTTAATAAGCTTGAACACAGTCTTCAAGTTTGAGCTCGATAATTTCCAGCCACAAGGAGGCTAGCTTGAACCTAGGAAGCATTGGTGCTTGAACATGAGGAAACTAATTTGTATCCGGATGTATCTGATATACGATAAGTGTGCTATACGTCGCGGATACGAGTTTTTACTTATATTTTTGATTCCGGATACGTCCGTATGCATACGTATTTTCGGATTAAAACTATTTATACAAAAAAAAAAACCCAACCAACTATCCGTTACCATAACTTAAAAACTTAAAACCATAAAACCCTATATATATATAATTAAAAGAATTATGTATCCGTATATTTTCCAAAAAATTGTGCATCTTGTATGTTGTTGTATCACGTATAATCCAAGTGCTTACTGGGCTTGAACACGCCATGTTTGACTCAGCTTGGCCCAATTGCAACCTTAGGCCCAGTCTTGAGAATCAATCTCAGCAAATTCAGTAATTTCATGGTTTTCAATTCGAGTACTGTAATATTTGGTTTCATCACTTTTTTAAAAAAAGTACTAATACAAATTCAAGGAATAAAATGATTAAAGCTATATAACTTCATAAATTATTATGTAGTCATATGTTGCTTTTTTGATAAATAATTTTACAATTTTTATACAGTTATAACATGGTAATTTTATTTGTGGCCACTTACAGCTTTCCAAAACAATGATTTTTATGCCAAATTAAGGCTGTGTTTGGATTGCTTATTGGAGGCTGCTAATGCTTTTTTTTCTTCTTTGAAAGCAGTCCAAGGTTTATGCTTTCTGTTTTCTTGGAAAGCGGTCCAAGGCTGATAGAATAACCTTGATTTATTACTATAAGAAACTGAATAATAGATTTAGGTTGCATAAATAATGGACAGTAGGCTTTTCTTCCTCATCTTAAGGCTGCAGGCATTATGCCCAGCTGAATTTCTTACTGCAAAGGAAATGAGAAGATCGGAAAGTTGCTCGTGAAGAATAATTAAGACTACTTATAAAAAGATCAGCATAAATCTATAGTCATTGGCATAGTAATGTTAATGGTTAATGAGATTTATTTACCTCATATCCAATCCAAGAAACAGAAGCAATCACAGAAACTGCCAGTGCGTTGGTAAATTTCCTGTAGATGTCTAACTTAACTGAACTTCGTCTTGCCTGAGAAATTACAAAGCATAACCATGTTACAAGTGTAGGACAAATTGACATTTGCATAAATACTCAAGAGAGGAGAAGTATCATCCCTAAACAAAGTGTTGACTTCATTTACAAGTTATTCCATAATATCAATTAAAATTGAAGTTACTATACCTACCTGTAACTTTTCCAATGTCCGAGAAAGAGAGGTGAAAATCCAGAGTATTAGAAAAGCATCCAAAAATGCATCAGGAAGGACAAGGAAGAGCCTCGCTTTGCCTGAAATGTCATCGATGGTCCCAACATTTTCTGCAATATCTAGTAGCTCAGTTGCCAAAAAATAAGTTATTCCTAGAAGAAGCACCTTTGACGTAAGACCGCCAAGAGTTGGCCGCACAACACCATACCCCATTGCCACTGAAAGTATAAGGAGACGCGAAATTGTTTTCCTTACTGCTCCAACAGTGACTACCCAAGTTGTGATTCCAATAGGCCTCATGCCAGTATTATTAAAGTTCAAATACTCAAAGTACCAAAGAGTCATTTCAAACAAGCCAAGTGCAATAACGAGGGTAATACAGTTCTGGATTGGCAGAATGTCCTTCCAAAATCTGATATATTGTGCAAACCAAAGGACACTGAGCAGAAGATATGCAATAGACATGAAAGTGTAAAATGTCATCAAGGGGGCCATTCTTCCCGGTAAATAACCACCAGGGTTCTTCCAAAATGTCTTCCCACTCATCTTGAGCCCTCTCAACTGCGGATCACAAGATATAAAGAACAAGTTGTACATTCCAGTTTTTGTTATAGGAACCTCGCGTGTTTCCATCTTCACATCTATATAATTTGCACTGAAGTGTGTACTAATTACAACTGGCCAGTTTGGATCCACAGAAGACGGCCTCCTAATGACTTCGCCTTGTTTGCAGCCCTCAAGCTTAGCAAGATCAGGTGTGCAGCATATTGATCTTTGTCCACCATAAGCAGATCCACCAATGTTATCACGATCAGCTGCTTCAAATATTATGGCTTGGACCAATCCTGTACTGTGCTCCATGCTTGAATGTCGTTCAGCTGCTTCTTTAGTCCTCCAGAATGTGATATTCTCAAACCTGCCAGGGGATGAGTTATTCCATTGTTAGATTAAACTTCACTATACTCGTCTTTTTCACACTCTTTTGTGTTTGTGGTTGTGTTTGGGGACCACCTAACCTTAAAGAAAAAAGCTTTAAGCTATAGCACATGAACTTTGGTTTCCCTTGGACATGAACATATTTGTTTCCCTGATTCATATAGTAATGCATTTGGTATGAACTATATTGACCCAAGCATTTTATTCCAGCACAGGTATTGGAAGGATGTTACATACTCTGCTTCCATACATGTGTTTATTGGTGATAAGTATAACAATTATCTAAGATGTATTATATATGTAAGTATGTTCTCAAAAATAACCTTAGAAGAGAAATTATATTAGTAGAGGAACCAATTAATATATTATAGTATTTGAGTTGCAGGAAGAACTATAAGTATGGTCACACAAGGAAAGTAAAAGAAGAACAAACCATAGAAGGGAAGGTTGGGTTACACAGAATGGAGAGGGTTCTGGAGAATGAGCAATGAAGGGGGTTGAAATTGAAAGCAGCATCAAGTTAAAACGTAAAGAAAGCAACAAGAAGATAATAAACAAAAACAGCGGATGAAAAAAGAGAAAAAAAATAAAAGCACTAGATGTTCAGGGTATGACATGAAAATGAAAGAATAATAACATGAAGAAGAAATCACAGCATAGGGAAAAACACAACAAAACTGAAAAAAGAAAAGAAAAACCTAAAAGAAACAAAGCAAAAAAAAATCCAATGGCAGTTAATAAGAGAGACGAATTGTTTTGAATGAGAACCACGGAACTATAGGAGGTTTCTTATTTCAGAACATATAGAGAGCAGGAAAAAGACTTTAGGGTTTTTTCCTTTTGATATGCGAGAGTGTTTCAATTTCTCTTTACATGGCATATAGCTAAAAAATTCAACAGGAGTCCCTCCTCAGTTAAAACAAATATACTGCTTTGTAAAAAAAAACATGGGAAATATAAAGTTCAATATATGCGCCTAACATGCGCGAGGCGTGCCTTAGTTGGCCATGAGCCTCACCATGAGATCCAAGAGGCATGTTCCTTATGAAGGGAGCCCCATTCCACATGTATTGAGGCGTTGATGTTAGAGCCTTGTGTGCCTCGCGCCGGAGGCACGCTCAGGCGTGCCTCTAACAACTAAGACAAATTATCTACACATGGTAGAAGACAAGGATGAACATGTGAACTTCCTAAATATTATTGGTGTGTGTGATGGAACAGGAAATAACTTGTCGTCGGAAGAAAGAAATGCTAGTAATATAAGTAGAGCTTGAGAACAGAAGCAAATGAGCACCAAGAATCAACAAGGAGCACCTATTAGACTATTAGTATAGAATTGCATAACTGGAGGATGAAACAACATTAGAAAGAACGGCTTAACCAAGATATTCGAGTGGCCAACTAACTTGGTACAGAAGTTGTAACATTGGGAAAAGCACGAACAAATACAACTTATTTAAATAACCAGGTGAGATACCCATTGTACAAGTAGGCATGGGCAGCCCTGGCCCACGGCAGGCAGGGCGATGGCCCAGGACCAAAAGATTGAAGGGGCATCAACATGGACATATCTAAAGAGAACTAATATGTACCATGGGCCACCTTTAACACAAAACAACTGTGGTGTAGTGGTTGTCATGTTAGGCTTCAACACTAGAGGTTTTTAGTTCAATTCCTGTTGGTAACATTTTTTTGTTATATTTACTTTTATTTTAGGTTTTTAAATTTTCCCACATAATGTATGGGGGGGCCATTTGAAGGTTTGCCTCAGCCCCCCTTGACCTCAGAGCCGGCCCTGCAAGTAGGATATTTGGCAAGCAATAGGTACTTAAATAATACACTTCAAGTTTACCATCTTCTTTCTCTTTTCGAGGAAAAGGAGGTTTAGAAAGGAAGGGAAACATTGAAGGGATCCAAATCGGACCTAAATGGGAATAACATGAAAAGTGCACCTACACACGAACCATATGCTTATTTGCACTTCTTGCACCTAGAAGTAGAACGGAAAGACGAAATGAGAAGAAAAGGACTTTGGGAGTCTTGACTTTGCAATTTCATTACATCAACTGTGACTAAACAAAATAAGAAAAAAATAGCGCCATAAGTGAGCCATTTGGTATGCTATTGCTAGTAGAAGACTGGTCGCCTCGCCTTTTGATTTGACGGCTTGGCTTCACTATCGCTACTATTGCCTTAAAAGAATTCTTCCTACCATACCACAATGTCAATGTTATAGTGGGCCTCAAGCTTCGCCAGAAGCAAGCAAGACGAGGTTGACGACCTAGCTTCCTAGACAAGGCTTGTTCACTACAAATTCATGTAGTAGACGCAGAGCATTAAGCCCTACTTGAATAAGGCATTGTTTCTATACCTTCCACTTGTTGTCTAGAAAAGAGCATGAGAATGAATTGAGCACGCGAACGGAGCCTTTCCTTCCTCCCTTCCTCATCCTATTGTTGGCGCTCAAAAAATGGTCGTCTCACAAGGCAAGCTCAATTCCGCGATCTCTAAACCCTTCAGTGATATCTCCATGTCTACAACAGGGTTTCGGGGGTTCCTCTAAAGAGAGAGAAGGCATTTTCCCGTGAAACATGGCAGCGAAGCCATACTTCCGCAGAAAGGCAGCAAAGCCACATACCTGCAGAACAGCAGAAGAACCAATTTCCCGATGAACCGATTGTGCATCAGGAAGCATCATGCTGCTGGACCTACTTCCGCTGAATCGAGCGGTCAAGCTGTGGCGCTGAGCACGCCAACCGATGTGGACTGTAATGTAGTAATGATAGTTGTTACAGCCTCATTAATTGAGATGTTACGTCCTTCGAGACAGCACCGCTCACGTGGGAAACGCACCATTAATGCAACCCAAGTGGGGCGGCTGCATTGATGGAACTTTATGTCATGAGGTTGGTGGAAGTCCACGTGGCATGCTTCCCGCAAATGTATGCCACTGTGGCTGCAGTTACATGCTGGATGTGCTTCCTGCAGAACACTAACAATCTCGGGCAGCTTCCTGCGGCAAATCAACATCCTGAGCGTTACGCAAGCTACAGCTATAAATAGCTCTATGAAGAGCTAAACAAGGGTCTGATTCATGATAATTCCACTCGTGCGGGGGTCCTTTTCTTCCTCGGGTCCATTAGGTTCTCTATCTCTAGTAGATATGCCAAATCTCTTCCAAGTTGAAGTTGAATTCATGGACTCCATACCAACTCCGAGAAGAACTCAATTTCGTCAAACCCGCACTTAAAGTCAGGTCGTCAACGGAATAAAGTAGTCGAGTGCCAACCAGATGATTTCCACCTCTTTCCCAGAGTTATTTCTTTTGTTGTAGAGATTCTTGTAAACAACTTACTTATAAAAAGGTGTAATCTTCTACATCAATATACAAAGTGTTCACACCTTTCGTCGAAAACACCTACAATTGTGCCTTTTTCCCCGCTGAAGGACTGAGTGAGCTGTGCTCTTCAGCCGGCAACCATGACTTGTCCTCCAGATTGTCTGGTCTCATAAAATGTTAATTTGGCATGACCTACGAAACACGGGCACCCGTAAAAATCTTCGCCGTGTCCATGTCACGCCGTGTCGCACACATATCAGGTAGGGCAAGGATGCTCCGAAACAAAATAGGGGACACAGAAATCGGCGGCGACGTGTCCTCACCGCCCGTTTGCATTCGTGTCGGTGCAACATAGGGCTAATTACATCAAAAAGATCCAAGCTTGATCCTTGTTCCGCACACACAAACCACCCCAAGCAACAAAAAATCCACTACTACATCTGGTAAAGGAAGCAATTTTGACAACAACAACAAAACCTTAAAAAACCAAAAGAAAAAAAATACTCACCGGATGTAAGAGGGCCCATCGCCGGAGAACTGGGGGGCGGCGATCCCTTCGCTCCCGCCGGAGAGGAGGTAGGCGTTGCCCACCTCCTTGAAGCCCTCCATGCTGTACGTGTGGATCGAACCATCGATCCTCTCCACACTCAACAACAAGGAGAAGAACAAGAAGAGAGCAGTGGCGCAGAGATCCATGGCAGGAACAGGAAGATACAGAGAGAGAGGAAAAGGAGGTGGGAAATTTGTTGTTGGTTTTATTGCAATCCAATGTTAGCGTACAGTTTTGTCGGCAGATCTCAAGATCTGATGGGAATAAATAATTAAATTTGTTTTTTTTTTTTTTTAAATTCCACGCACACACACAATTGGGAACTCCAACCTTGTCGGTCCCTCGGGGTGTCCGCTCTAATAACACTAGGCTAGAGAGCTCGAACATTAAATTTGTTGTTGTCACTGCTAATACTAATAGAAAATGCTAAATTTACTACCAAATATTTACAACTTTCTTACGACCCACATCCACCCCCGCTAATAAGCTTAGCAATAAACTCTCTTTTTAATTGAGTTGTACGCTATTTTTTTAATCCAAATTTAAGATGGACCTCACCCAATTACCGTAATACAAGATATTTTTCACATTTAACGATTTTTGTCCTTCAGTAACGGTCAACTCTTTTGACCTATTTTTTTGGACAAAAATGCCCTCATGTTATTCCTCGTGCCTCCCATCCCACCTCCCGTCCCGCATGACTAGGAGCCCCCCCCCCCCCCCCCCCCCCTCCCCCAGCGCTGCCCGTCGCGCGCTGTCACTGTCGCCGCCGTCGTCACCGCTGCTACTACGGCTGCCGTCACCGCTGCTGCTGTCGTTGTTGCCGTTGTCGCCGTCGTTGTCGCTGCTGATGCGACGAGGAGGGGGCAGCCAAGAGGGGGAGCAGGAGGAGAGAGAGAGAGAGGGTGGTGGGGCTCTGGTTTCCCGCAGCGGTGGAGGGAGCGAAGGCACACAATTGGACATTTTTGTCAAAAAAAATGGTCAAAGGAGTTGACCGTTCGTGAATGATGGTTTTCGTCAAAAGTGAGGGTCTGGTAATTTGGTAGGGTGCACCTTAAATTTGGGTTTAAAAAATTGGAATGCAACTCAATTTTTTAAAATATTTATAGGTCATATATCTGTGTAGCAAATTTTAGATTAGTGTTATTATTTCCACACAAAATTTTTTGGGAGAAAATATAAATATTTTTAACTTTTTAGTCGTTAAACAACTATTAGTTTTTTTTTACAGTACATCAGGATGTACTGACAAAATTTTGACCGTCCTAAAGTCAGTAATTTATGTCTTTAAGACTGTCAGAATTTTGATAGTCTTCCATCGGTATAAACATGATTGTGTTTGTTCCAAAATTTGGGACCTCCACTAATGGAGTTCAAATAGTATGCTTTCTTCAGAAAACTATAACAAAACATGTATTAACCATTAAATCTAAGAATGAAAAAAAAATGAAAAATACCTAGAATAAAAAAAACCTGGTTTCAATTGGAGAAGTTGTTTTCTTGATTGTGTAGGTTTGTTGGTTCTCACCATCTCCACCATCAAATTCTACAAGGTTTAGGGTTTATGGTAGACGAAGAGAGTTTGAAAAGGAAGAGAGAAGAATGTATGTGTAGGAGTGAGCGACCGGGTTATTTTGGTTTCAACCGGACTAGAATAGTCAAAACCTAATAAACCAAAATTGTAATTATTCAAAATCAAATCGAATTAGCCAAAACTGAAACCGAACTGAACCAAATAATCAATATGGTTTATTGGGTTTGTTTGGTTGGACTATTTCTATTATTTAATGGATCGGACCCAAAGTTAGAATCGTGGTTAAATTATATTAAAATTTATAAATTTTATACACACATTTGTTGAATTTCAAAGTTGCACACAAAGTTGGACTACATACATAAAATTATTGTTTTCAAAATATACACATTTTTAATCACAAAATATGCATAAAATTGAGAGTATTTATATAATTATATAAGTCTTATTCGACATTTGGTTTTGGACCGAAATTGAACACAAAAATGAATAAGAATTTCTAGTATTTTCATAACCGACGATTTTTTTTTGAAATCGAACCTAAGCTCTTTTTTGGTTGGGTTCGATTTTCGGTCCAAAATCGAATAATGTCACCCCTATATGTGTGTACGTGTGTATTGCTAAAATATCTAAAATGAATAAGCTCTTTGACCCCTAACATGTGTCGCCTCTATAGGATTCGTTGGAGAATTTGGATCCAAAGTGCTAGTTTTGGTTCCCATTTCTGTTGCCAAGTTTGTCCGGTAGCATTCATGTTAAGTTTTTTTTAGGCTACTTTATAACTAATATTACTATGACACTTTTTAACTTGTTACCATGAAATTTTCATTACTTTATCTTCAATTTTGATAGTTAATCATACATAAAATTTTGTATAGGGTAATAAATTTTAGCTAAATTAGTTGTACAGAAAGAAGTTTTGGCAAATTGGAAAGTTCGAAAGATTCTGTTAGAGCGTTCAACAGAATTTTGGTTGTCCAAATTCTGCCAGAATGGGTCGGCCGTTGGCCAAACGGTCGACTTCTAATGGCTTTTTTAATAGTTACATTGGCCATAAATTTTGAAGGAGGCATTGGTTATCCTCTACACACTCTTCTACTCTCTACAAACTCATCTGCATTCAGAAGTTCTCTACAAACTCCTCTGCATTCAAAAGTTCTACGTTCACAAGTTCTCTACCGTCTAGAAGTTCTCTATTTAGAAACTCTACGTTCACAAGCTCAAAATTTAAAAGCAATACAACATCTAATCGTCATGGATCAAAATCTAAGAATATTATGCTCGCATGGAGGTACATTAAATGGGTTATCTTACGAAGGAGAATTTAACCAACTTCTTGTAACATATCTGGTATTACGTCGGATAATTTACGCAGTCTTATTATCGAATATTTTTCTCTCTGGTATGATTCTATTTTAAGGCAAAAAAATTGCATGCTACTAGATGACGAAGAAGCATGTAATTTTGTTCTTGAGGTTAATTTACAATCACTATTTATAATTATTTATGTTACACCACCATCACCAAGAATTGATACTATAAATAGCCAACGTGCTTCTAATAACTAAATTACAACAGGTCCTAGTTTTTCTCATTACCAAGTCGTTCCATTTACTGAAGAATAACGTATATTAGATAAATGTGATGATGATGAAAATAGTGATGATTTAATTAAAAATTTAGATGATAATGTTGATATTGTTAGCACTCTTGAATTATTCGTCGAAAAAATATTTGAAACTTGTTCTAAATTTATAAGTTTTATAAGTGATATAGAATTGAACATAAATTTACTTGTTCAGAACAATGCCCAAGAAATTGTATATAAATATGATGAATCAAGTTATAATTAGAAAGTTTATGCTAAAGTTATTGGTGAATGCGAAACATTTGTTATTCATACTTTAGAAAGTCGACATTTTTGTTTCGGTGGACTTATAACAGAAAGTCATCCATTAGCTACTATTGCATCGGTTAAAAATAAGATAACTGATAAAATTAGAGATAAACAGTCATATAGTATATAGAGAACACCAAATACGTATTAGATATTCTAAAACTTAGAAAGCTTGGAAAATTATTTTATCTAAAATAAATAGTAGTTATGTTGATGCATATAGTAGTATCGAAGAGTAGGCTTTTAAAATTATCGAGACAAATTTCGGGAGGAAACGTATTATACAGACTACAAAAAATAATCACTTTCAAAGAATATTTGTTTGTGTCAAGACATGCACCGATAGTTTTTTAAGGGGTTGTGTACCTGTGATTAGTACTTATGCTACTTTTTCTACATCCAAATATCAAGGTATGTTATTTATTGTTTATACTCATGACCCTAACTATCAATTATATCTAATTGCATATAATTTTACTGAAAGTAAAAAAAATGATTCATTGACATAATTTTTAAATAATTTCAAAATATATTTTGAAAGCTTTTTAAATGAATGAGATATGACTTTATTTATATCAGATAAACAAAACAGATTAAATAAATGATATATGTGTAACTTTTCAAAAATTGTCATATTTTTTGTATTTAACTTTTTTAACAAAATTTGAAAACTCAAGTAACCGGATTAAGACAATATTTTGTTAGATAAACTTACAAGATTTTACAATGAAACATATGTTGTGTATTGGTTTGAAAGAATTAAAGCTGAAAGCAAGAGTGTCATTAAATGACGTTGGAGTAGAGGATGGAACTCGTATTTTTGTGCACTGGATAACAACTTATGCTCCTTACACTAGATTAGATATTAACATTTCAAACCTTGTTGAACGTTTTAATAACTGGGTTAAAAATCTATATGAAAAACCAATAACAACACTACTTCATAGTATTAGAGTCAGGATATATATCGCTTTAAGACAAAATGAGATAAATTGCTGAAATTTTGTAAATAGAGATTACTGTCGTAAAATGTGAAAAAATATGTCCCACATTAATAGACAAAGACACTACCTTCAAATGTTGTGTATTGATAATTTTTTTGTTTAAAATATTAAATTGTGCAACAAGTAGATTATATGTAGTTCGCTTAAATGATAAATATTATTCACGTTTAAAGTGGTATCATACTAATCTACCATGTCCACATGCATGTTATGCTATGGTGCTACGAGTCCGCCGATAATACGTCTTCAGTCCCCAAAAATGGAGTAGGACGGAGACGCATGAAACTCACGATAAAACTAGTAAACGGGTGCCCTCTACGCTTAATCACTCCCTAGACACTATGGTGGAAGAGAGTATCCCTCTAAAGTTGCACCTACTGAGTGTCTAGTTGTTTCTGCTGATACATCTGTATATGTTGATAATGCATCAAATAAGACTGTTGCCACATAATGTCATGTTGCAGTCAGGATAATATCAGACCCTGAACTTTCGCCATCAATGTCTGCACGTATATTGGTGCTACTGATTGCTCTTTGGGATCATATTGCTCTACCTATGGCAGCCCCACTAAAAACGGTTGTCCAACTGAAGGAGGCCCATCCATCTCCCCTTGATGTTATTGGACTGGGGTCCGGAATGTTTAGGGACAGGGTTCCTGAAAAAAAGAAAGACACTAGATATCAAAAATACGAACAAGAATATAACAAATATCAAAGTAGTAGAGCATTTCATGGTAGGCATACGAGATATATAAAAGATATCAAGGAGATAACTAGATTGAGATTCTAGATTCTAATCCCACAAGTTTGAAAAATAGACCTGCATGGACAACCAAAAAAAATGTCACATCTCAGATCCTAAATACAGAGAGCGGGGACACAACCTGGCCATTTGCGTATTACATATGTATATCAGTACATGACAATACGGTTACGACTGTAAAGATAAGGGGGTCATTTATAATCTAATGCTCTCATATGGTTTACAAGGTCATATTCTCAATCCACGAAAATAAGAATAAAAAAGATATACCACATGCACGAATAAAATATAAGGTATCCCAAACGCTAAAACATACAAGATCAAGAAGGTAGCAATAAAAAATATAATAAGCAAGAAATATATGCATGTACGAGTTCATATACATAGTTGCAATCTATCTACATGAACTGGCCCACAAGTGGGATCAACCTCCCATAACTCTGGCTAACATGGGACGGTGGCTAAATGCCTAAAAGAATAGACAATATGTACAAGCAGGGAAAAAGAACCCACTCATGCTCCGGGTGCATCCTCCGGGTGGTCACCATCTAGAGCGAGATACGATAGATCCTCTGGCTCTGCTACAAGATCTTGTCAAAGCAAAACCAGTGGGGTCAAAACCCCAAAATAGGAAGTACCACAAGAAAAGATCTACGAAAAAGCTAAAAATCCTATAAAACGATGCATGAAAAATATGGAAGGCAGGAAAAGCAAACTGGGTATAGATTTGTGTCATATCGATAGAGCATCAAACTAACTATACATCAAACAAGAAAAGGAATTAGAAAGCTACCGTTCAACAGTCTGTATCCCTATACCTGACTCTAAGCAGAAAATAAAGTAACAAGATTAATAATACATACTTGTACTTGTACAAGTACTGGAGCTGATAACTGGTATCATTTACTTGTACAGATAACAAGTGACTGTTGTAGGTCAATTATAAGTTAGGAAAGTATGTACCAAAGTATGTCTAGATAACGTGATTTGACTTGAGCAAAAAAACAAATATCTTAGGATACGACAAATATCCATAGTTTCTTGATAGAGCATTAACGAATCCTTCCAATAAAACGAGAATAAAGGTTTGAAAAATGTTTCTCAATAGATTAATTCTCCAAGTCTATCTCAGAATTAGACATGACATATACAAGATTAGACTAATTAGGAACAATAGAACCGAAAGATCAAATCATGGCCAAGCAAGAGCCTATAACTTGCTAATTAACTAGCTAAGGTTATAAATATCCCTAATTACTAAATACAGGTTTGAGGCATTTTAAGTTGCATGCTAGTTGCAGACAACCAAAGCTGACCAAGGATAACTTATACTTACACATTCTATGTCACGACCCGCACCCACTGTGAGGGTACGAGAACGTAACGACGCCCAGCCTACGCCGCAGTGTCGGCGGTAGAACGCTGTCCTAGGTTACAACATCTAATAATATAAAGGTACATGTACAGTATATACACTCCGAATGGAAGTGACATAGCAATATACAGTCTCAATCACATCTAAAGCAGAATGATAAGATAGAAAGATAGATAGATAAATACTGAAATGAAATGATCCACATAAATACAACCAGAGAGTCTAAGTGTCTAAGATAACAACTCGAGAAACATCCAGCTTAATACAAGTCTCAAAATATATACAACATCTCAGAACAAAAACTGAAAGTCGAATAAACAATGCTAAAAAAGATAAAGCCTAGCTATCTAGCCTAGACTATGGGAGTAGCATCCTGTACTGTAGCTGGGTCCTCCAGAGGAACCAAGTCGTAGGTGTCGTCTAAGCCTGCTCCGTAATATGTGGTACATAGGGCCTCATCCTCATCCTCTGTAATATTTTTAACAGGTCCAGTCAGGACAGGAGCGAGCACAATACATCTCACGCAGTTCATATCAAGTTAGGAAAAATAAAGCATGCAATAGAGTAAGATACATGAAACGCTGAAAAGAGAAATATATGAAGTAAAGGAGATAAATTTAAGGAAATATCTACTATAAATAGAGAACTAGCAGTGACTAGTGAGTCAGAGTAAAATATAGACATGTGAATGACATAGGAAGATTCATGACTACAGCTAAGAGTGATTCATGACTACAGCTACTTGGATATTATTCACATGCTATTTCTACTCCCCCATCCCCAATAAATACACAAGGATCCGTTCAAGTTATGTTAAGATTCGTGAAACTTCACATGGCTCATAAAATGAGTGATACGTAAAGGTGATTCATGATGGCTCTGTGAACATGAGAGTACATGTGTCACAAGCGATTCGTGAATCAATGAAAGCATAAAGATACGTGATGATTCATGAAACACATAAAACATGCAGTATCCGATGATCCCGAGGGGGATAACATCTCATAAAAAGATCCATATAGTACCAATCTGTGCTATCAACATGTCAGCATCAAGTAAAGTAATCTAGAACAAGAATATAAATCCTGGCAAGTATGAAACGGTCAGAGAATATACTCGCCTGATAACTTAATGTCCGAAGAGGGTGTACTGCCTGAGGAGAGGTGTCTGTCTCCTAATCAGAGCAACACAAGTTACAACATGTCTAAAATGAAGTAATTGAACATTATGATGCATTCTACATGATTCTAGGTCAATCTAGGCTAAAGTCAACCTTTGGTCAACTCTAGTCAACCCTAACAGTCAAACTAGGTCAAACGGGGTTAAACTAGGTCAAATTAGTCTAGGTTGGTCAAACCTAGGTTTAACAAGTCAATCTAGGTCAACTAACTAAATACCATACAAGTCACACTAGCCTAGTGATACACAAATGTATCACACCACATGCCATAGGCTATCCTACCTAGGCCATGAGCCATATACACAAGGCCAATACACCCATATACCATATCAGGATATATACATTACACTCACATTACATAGGCAATACTATATTGATTTCAATTTACCTTTTCACTTTACACTATCATTTTACACATTCACATAGGTTAGACATTTAGATATATACATATAGACATACATACACACATTAGCTATATGTATTATATATACATAGAGAGGGGGATGACATCTCATGGCAATGTGAGTGGGTGTATGTGTGTGAGGGAAATGAGTGTGTGTGTATTAGATAGGAATGTGTGTAGCAGTTAACATTTCTCAGGAATATGGGGTTAAACAGTGTGTCAATTTCATATGTGTGTGTGTATGTGTTCCTAGTTTCAGGATTAGCAACAGTGAAGACCATGTGTGTGTGTGTTAGGACTACTTAGGAATAGGTAATGTGTGCCTGTGTATGAATATGTGTGACTGGGTATGTGTTTAGGGAATGAAGACAGTGACTGTTTCTAGGAATTTGTAGTGTGAGATGTAGGTTAACATGTGTCCATCTCAGATTTAGGAAAAACAGTGAATGAGTGCCTCTGTGTGTGTGTGTGTTTATGTGTGTAACAGTGAACCACAGTGTGTGTATGCAATACATGAGGGTGTAGGCATGTGTGTGAGATATTCTCATATGTGGGTGTCATGATACACATGTGTGGGTGATTGCAATGTGTGAGATTGTGTATGTGTGTGTAAGATACATAGGAAGTGAGTGAGTGAAATGCATATGTGTGTGTCAATGAGTGACTTGTATATAGGGGTATGAGATATGTGTGACAGGTTAAAGGGGGTGTGTGTGTGTGTGTATGCATAGCAATGTGAGTGAGTGTCATGTGTGGTGTGATGGAAACTTCAGAAATGTGTGTATGTGAGTAGGGCTGTGTGTGTAACATGTGAGGAATTCTGGAAATCAGCATGTGTGTGTATGAGTGTGTGTGTGTTGTGTGAAGAGTGAATAGGGCTGTATGTGTGTGTGTGAGAGTGTGAGGGTTAACTGTGTGTGTGTATGTGTTGAGGGAAATGTGAGGGGAAATCAGTTTCAGTTTTCTGAACTTGACAGGAATCCCAAACCCAAAACACAAAACTCATAGCATAAACAAAATCAAAATTACCCTAACAATCATCCAACAGTTAACAATTTTGTAGGTGGGTTAATTTAATCATTCAAACATCACAAAACAGGATAAAAGATGGAATCAAACAGAAACACATCAGCCATATTGAGTATCAGTGAATATCAGTGTTCTATAGGGAATTCGAAATTTCGAATTCAAAATCACATCTAAATGCCAAACAAAGGGTTGGTACTTTGTGTTACATATGTGAGGGTACTGTAGAGTGTCCTCGTGTCCAAACTAACTGCACAAACACATACCCGACAGTGCACAAACAATCGTCGTGCACGCGTGCACGTGCATCCAACACACGACACACGACACGACACGTGTTCGTGTCCAGTGGTGCGCCTAGAGTAGCTCTAGGACTGACACACCCTGTATCGAGTCCTAGAGACACACAGACACGACACGACACGCGTGTCAGCCGTGCCTGTGCTCGCGCACAGCAGCCCGCACGTGCGGCCGATGCAACCTCGATTTCTCCTCGCGTAGTGCACGAGATGCTTCCAAAATTTGGGAGCATGGTCGCAGACAATGCCCCTATATTCCTACAAAATTTTAGGACATGACGTGTCCTGTATCATGAGATACAGGGCCCGTGATGCAGGACACGGCCTACGGGCTCGTGCTGCGTGTCCACGCGATAAAACACGACACAAATGGACACGAAACACCCTACTACCTTCACAAAAATTAATACACTCATCTAGATCTACAAATCCATGTAATTATATTTCAAAAATACGAAAATAATTCCCTTATTGGCATTTCTACAAACACCTAATATACCAATACGATACGTGTCCGATACGGACATGAAATGGACACAAATTGTGCCCAAATCTCGTGGGCATTCAGGTAACCCTAAAACCTAACCTATTATGCAAAGAAATTAGGAAGAAACAAGGGTTTAGGTGGTTTACCTATTGAGTATCAAAACTCAAGAAAAAGCTTCAAAGAGGGAATTCTAAATGGCAACTCCAATCCTCCAAATGGCACACAAACTGAGGTGATCCTCCAAAATCAGTAAATAAACATAAATTAGATCCTATTGCAAAAGACTAGGATTAAAGAGGAATTAAAATGAATTAAATAGGATTTTAGAGCATAGGAGAAATTACCTCTCCTCCAAAATTAGGACAAACCTAAAAAGAGGCAAGAACACCCTAAGAGTTTACTTATAGGCAAGGGAAAACCCTAATAGTGGCTGCCATGGGTGGGTTAGGATTGGTTTTGGGCTTAATTCATGGGCCTATGGCTTAAACACTAGACTTAAAATTGGTAAGTCATAAGTCATTGACTTAAGTCACTAGTCATGGACTAATTCCACCCAAACTAATCCTTCTTACCTTAAAACTAATTTCTAATTACTAAAGTAGGTTAACTAGAGTTAGACTAGGGTCACCAACTAGGGTTACCTTCTAGGTTAGGCTCCAAGTCAACACTAGTCAAGTCTAGATTAACGCTTAATTAAATTATACCAAAAATCATATAAATTCTAATAAATCTCAATAATTCAATATAATTCCAAATAATTCCCAAAAGTTTAAAATGACCAAATACCCTCATGCTCAAAAGTAAAAATAATTATCCTAATGCCATATCACTAGTCTTTAAATTGGTAAATCACAAGTCATGGTTTTAATAATTTTTAAAATAATCAAAAATCACCAAAAATACATATCATGATATAAATATCATTAATAAAAGATTAAAATTTCAAAATTTTAAAATTACCCTCATTTAGAAAACTGGATGTTACAAGTCTGCCCTCCTTAGAAAAATTTTGTCCTCGAAATTAAAATGGTAGTAATCCTTCTAGGTCAAACACCCCACAATCAAAGTCTCAATTCACACAGTCCGATAATCATATGTGTCTGTCTAAAATCATGATACTCAGAATCTTTGTCATGCTAGTGAGCAAGGCTATGATAATCACAGAGCCCTCGACTAAGGTACATACCTCTAGAATTATGGTATTTAAAATTTTTGCATTGCCGCATGCTTGGCCGCAAAAACCTTAAATTCTCACACTCGAGAAATACATCCAAAATCTGACTATGTGTCCTCACTATGCCAGCTAACATGACTATAGAAGACTCTAGATCCCATAACTTAGGCGACCTAGCCCATATGACTTATCTCGAAAAAAATCAAATCAAAAGAAATGCCAGATCAAAACTTATCAATATTAAGAAAGCAGATAAGAACAGATGGAATTGAATTTCAAGATAGATATAATGAGCCAAGGTGGGAATGGGATCGAAAAGAACAGAACCTGTAAGCACCTCTCCCACTGCCTGAGCATCCTCGACTGTCATGGCGTAAGCTCGCCCCTGCTGGCCTCCTCCAGCCTGATGCTGATACTGCACAAATCTCTGCTGCTGTGTCTGTAACGGTCCCCACTGCTGACCTACCGGAGCCTTGGCTCCTCCTCATGGTGCTGCTCTTTGTGCTATTCTGCCTATGTATTGGAAACACTCCCTCAGCTGGTGGTCTGCTGCTCCATATAGTAGGCACCTGCCCAGCCTCTTCCTCCACTCACCCCATCCATGCCCTGACTTCTTGCAGTAGTGATAACTGACTGCCTGCTGTCTGGGTGCCTGATGCTGTCTGGGCTGCTGCTGTCCCTGCTGATGGCCCTGACCCTGGAACTGCTGCTGAAACTGATGCTAAACGTGCGGCCTCTTGGCCGGTCCTCCGCTACCACTAGCTCCCTGGATATCTCGCCCCCTCTTGAGCTTCAGTTCAAGATCATCCTCAGCCAATAAAGCTCTCGTTAAAATCTTCTCGAAAGTGGCATCCCTGTTGCCCTTGGTCAAGGACTTGACTTCCTTGACCAGACCCTTTTGGAACCTCTGGGCCTTCACCGTCTCGTTCAAGCCCTCTACGAATCTGTCGAGGCGGCCGGACTCTCTAGCGTACTCCTCTACTGACAGGCTCTCATGAACTAAGCTCTCAAACTGCGACTCCAAGGCTCGAAGCGCGCTGCATCTGGAAAGAACTTCTTCTTGAAGAAGCCCTTGAACTCCTTCCAGGTCTGTCCAGCTACCCCCACCCTGGGGTCTGACTGATACCAGGTGCGAGCAAGATCTCGCATCCGGCTAGCTGCTGCCTCTATCTGGAGATCTGTCGGTATCCGGACAAGGCGGAAGATCTTCTCTATATGCTCGATCCACTCGTTAACATATAAAATCCCCTCCGTCCTCAGGAAGTCTCTGGGGCTCGTCTTCTGGAACTGCTCTATCCCAGGTGACTTCGGCTGCTGGTCGAGCTGCGAATGTCGTAAGGGCCAACTCCATGCCCCTGGCCTGCCGAGCCTGCTGCGCCTCCATAAACTGCTGAAAGTAGGCGAACATCTGTGTCGCGTCCACGTATCCTGTAGGCGACGGCTGCTGGAAAGACACCTCTGGGATGACTGGGTCCTGCCTTCGAACTGGTGGAGGCATACCCCCTGCTGCTGGTGGAGGGGCTCCTCCGAATGCAGCTGAAATGCCAAACCCAGCTGGCATGACTGGGGCTACGGTACCAGGGGCTGGCTGCTGAGTATGAGAGGTGGCAGACCTCTCATCGGCGTCCCCCTGGCCCTGGCGATGTGATCTCGTCTCAACCATCCTGGAGACAGATCAAAGAAACAATTGCTGAGAATGAGTCGAAATAGCAAGGAAGGACAGTTATATTCAAGGGAGACAATTAGTAGCAAAATATAGATATACGAAATCTGAATAAGAGTTTTTTCTAATGTGATTGAGTACCTCCAAAAATATCATAATCCTACTGTACGCTGTAGTGATACTCTAGTTCGAATACCACTACATAAACTCGACCTGCATGGGCTACTACTAAAAATGTGTCACGACCCGCACCCACTGTGAGGGTACGAGAACATAACGACGCCCAGCCTACGCCGCAGTGTCGGCGGTAGAACGTTGTCCTAGGTTACAACATCTAACAATATAAAGGTACATGTACAGTATATACACTCCGAATAGAGGTGACATAGCAATATACAGTCTCAATCACATCTAAGGCAGAATGATAAGATAGAAAGATAGATAGATAAATACTGAAATAAAAGAATCCACATAAATACAACCAGAGAGTCTAAGTGTCTAAGATAACAACTCAAGAAACATCCAGCTTAATACAAGTCTCTAAATGTATACAACATCTCAGAACAAAAACTGAAAGTCGAATAAACAATGCTGAAAAAGATAAAGCCTAGCGATCTAGCCTAGACTATGGGAGTAGCATCCGGTACTGCAGTTGGGTCCTCCAGAGAAACCAGGTCGCAGGTGTCGTCTAAGCCTGCTCCGTAATAGGTGGTACATAGGGCCTCATCCTCATCCTTTGTAATATTTTCAACAGGTCCAGTCAGGGCAGGAGCGAACACAATACATCTCACGCAGTTCATATCAAGTTAGGAAAAATAAAGCATGCAATAGAGTAAGATACATGAAACGCTGAAAAGAGAAATATATGAAGTAAAGGAGATAACTTTAAGAAAATATCTACTATTGTAAGACCCAGTTTTCTGAAATTGGAGTATTTTTGAAAATTTATTATTTTTATTATTTATTAATGGTGTTTTAGTCATGATATGATTTTTGGTGATTTTAGTTAATTTAAAATTATTTTCTAAGTCATGGCTTATGACTTTGTGATTTTACTAGTGTAACCCTAGTGTAACCTTAGAGTTATTTGTCCTAGAGACTAACCATGATCATGTGAGCCTAGCCATAGGTTTAGAACATCAAATTAGGGCTTTTTAGCCTAAAGGGTATTTTGGTAATTTTTTAGGATTTATTAGGAATTATTTGGATTTATGTGTTTTTATTATTATTTAATTAGTTGATTAGTGTCATGTTAGTCCCTAACCTAGTTTAGCCTAATCTAGGGATTAGCAACTAACCTAGAAGACTAAGTGTAGGTATTTACTTTATGTTGTAAATATCTTAGGATTGAAATATCTTAGATATTTGCTTTATAGATATTTTTCATAAACCTAGAAATATCTACTTGGTCCAAGGCTTAGAAGCTAAGTTAGCAAGGTGGAAAGGAGCCCTAAATATCTACCCTACCCCCCCCCCCCCCCCCCCATGGCGGCCACACCCTACCTCCTTCCATATAAACACCCCCCCTCTTCATTCATGCTATTTTTCATTTCACAAAAACCTAGTTTTCCTTCTACTTTCACACCCTCACCACTTAACCAATTTAGCTCCAAATTGAGCCCAGTTTCTTGCATTAGACTCCCCTACACTAGAGGATACCAATTGTGGCTTGCTAGCAAGGATTTGTGAAGCTTTGGACATTGGGAGTCGAAGAAGGATTTCATTCAAATAGGCCTATATTTGAGGATTTTGCACTCATAGGTAACATGCCCTAAAACCCATTAATATTGTGTTTTCTCTTCATAGTTGCATACATCTAGGTACCATGGAACTGTAGGTCAAGTTTGGTAGGAAGTAGGTTCGATTTGGTGTCCGTATCGGACACGTATCTGTGTCTTAATTGCAGTGTTTGGTGAAATGCCACTTAGGATTTAATGTTGTGTTTTTGTAAAACAAAATATATTTTTGGGTAGCCCTAGATGTGTAGGACACGATTCCCTAGGACTGAGCATGAATTGGACACTGTTCGTGTCCAAAACAGGACACGAACCCACTGATTTTAACACACTGTTTATACTGTGCACACTGTAAACACGCAAGTGTTTGACACTTTGTGTCATGTCCACACGTGTTATGGACACGATACAGTGACCTAGACACGTACCCTGACACCTCACCTATCCTAGGACACGACCACGAGGCCCTAGGTGACACACACGTGGCACACAAGCCCTCGACACGCGTGCACGAGATAGTGCACGCTGTCCTGCTACCAGACCCCTCGTGTGCACTGTACACGACACGTGGACACGGGAAACTTGACACAAACCTAGGGGCAATGTCTGACAAGACATCCCCAAAGTTTCGTATCAAGCCGTGTCGTGTCGAGTGAGGAATCGCACTCGCACTAGACACACACTGTCACTTACACGCGCGCACAGTGCCTCTGATACGCACTTCGTGCGCGGACACGGGGACACTTGGACACTGTTCATGCTACTGGACACTTAGTTTAACCATAGGCGAACCCACACGCGTGAGCACGAGACACATGGACACGTGTGTCGTGTCCTACACGCGTGTGCACCTTAGCACGATACTGTGCACTGTAATTTACCCGATTTGGGTTTTAGACTCCTGGATACGCCGTGTCGTGTCGTGGTGGACTCCCATGGACACACACGATACGTACACATGTGGGGACACGGTTACCAACCACTGTTTGTGGGTCTTAGCTAGGTTTGGTGTCGATTTTGGGGTTACCCCTATATGTTCAGTAATGAACAGTAAACCTGTGTTTTCCAGTTTTAAAAACGAATTTCAAATCGATTTTTGATCTATATATATATGTATAATTGTGTGTATATATACTACATATGTATGTATATATGTATGGGAGTGTGTAGGTGTGTGTCTTAGAGTATGTGGATGCGTATATACGTAGATATGTGTGTGTATATAAATAGGGTATATATGTGTAATGTGTGTGTGTGTTTCTTTGGAGTGTTCAGTCACTGTTAAGTGACTGAACAGGGACCCTCCAGACCAGTTTTCCCTCACTCTCTCTCTAAGATTCCCTCTCTCTACACTCTCATTACTTCTCTCTCTATATATATTGTATATAATATATATTAGGTATATTATACATATACATTATGTATGTATATATGTTATATATATATTATAGTGTGTATATATGGTTATATATATATATGTGGGGTATATGGGTATTTATATATAGTGGCTATATATATAGGTTTTACATTATATAGTGTATGTATATATATATCTATATAGGTAAACCTAGAACTAGTTGACCTAAGCTACTAGCCTATGGGCTATAGCTATTGGCCTATGGCCATTAGGGCTAACCCTAATTGACCAAATACCCATGACTTAACTAGTTTACCCCTTGTTTGACCAAGGTTGACCAAAGTCAACTATAGGTCAAACCTTGACCTAATTGACCTAGAATGGACTTAGATGGACTCTAAACGACTTGGTGACTGAGGTTTGACTAAACCCTAATTAGATGATTAGGTTGACCATATGGATTATGAGGGTAATCCTATATTAGATGAAGATATGTATGGGGTTAAGTGAGATAATAGGAGTTGAGTCTTGATTTGAGTTAGAGTATGGATTTGCTTGATTATAGGGTTAAGTTTGGTTTGTACTATATGTATTTGTGAGTGACATACCTTGTATAGGAAGTTGGTTATACCTTAGCTTTGTATTATGGTATCTTAGGTAACCTAAGACAAGTTAGCCTATGGTTAGTTGAGTTAACCTTATAGAGTTGACTTGGATAATTTACCCTTGACCCAATTACCTTATTGACTAGTCTATGATTAACCAAAACCTTAGTTAGTCTAAGATTGACCTAGATTAGACTTGTTTACCCTTGTTTGACCTTGTATGACTTAGTTTAACTTCTTGTAACCTAGTATGACTTGATTTGACTTAGTTGACTGTAGTGTTGATCTAGTTTGACTTTGACCTAGATTGGCTTAGAATTCATATAGATTGCATCATAGATTTCATTTACCTTCATTTTGGACATGTCATAACTGTATTGCTCTATTTTAGGACATTGTGACCCTGGTACAGACATCTGATATTACACTACTCTTTCCAGAGTAACAGGCGAGTATATTCTCTGATAATTCTCTCATTTATTTGTCGATTACTGTATTTCAGTTCTAGTTAGTTCTATGTGATTCTCTGTATCAACACGTATGGATATTTCTGGATTCATGTATGCGATACATACCTTACTTACTGATCTCTATTACTGGAATCACTGGAATCATTCCGGAATCATTTCTGGAATCATCATGTATTGGCCGGACTCATCTCGATTTTTGTGTCTTGTACTGGATTCACTTGCTGGGCGGAGAAATATTGAGTAAGACATGTAGACATACCCCAAATCTAGAATCTCCAAACTGGAATCTACTGGAAGCATAGCCATCTCTTGCCTGATCAGTGAGAGATGTGCCTGATACCTACAGCCGTTTACATGTCGACCTCGGTATTTTAAAACACACTGTTAGATCATAGTTGGACTCACCCTGGTTTTATTGATCACTGTTGGACTCATCTTGTACTGGAAATTATCTGGTATCAGATTATATGGACTGGACTCACACTGGAATTACTTTAGACTTATATCGTACTGTCTGGACTCGTACATATTATTCTAGTTCAGTTAGCTTTTATTACAGTCTTTATTGCCATGATTCTTCTCTTGTTTTAGTTACCTTTCTTTTCTTGTATCTTACTGTCCCTCTATGCCATCATTACCTGTATAGAACTGCCATGCTCATCAATAAAACTGTCTATAACTGCTTTATAGTTTTTTGTCATTTACTTGGGTTTTTCTTGATGAGTTGTGCTCGTTCCCGTCCTGATTGGACCTGTTGAAAATATTACAGATGATAATCCTGTGGACACATGCCCTGCTTACCATGGACCTGGCGAGGGATTAGCTACCTTTGGTCCCGACTCTCAGGAGTGATTCAGGAGATTAGCTAGTACACTACTTTAGCTTTCATGTTTTGGCTTGTTGTATTAAAGTTAAGATATTGAGTCTGTATTAAGTTGGTTTGAGATATTGGTGTATTATTTAGCAGTTAGTTGTTGTTGTCTTTAATTCCTTAGGTATAACTTCTGTGTTATCTTTTCGTGCTTAGACTGTGTTTGAGTAGATCATACCCTTTACTTGCCCTCCATTCGGAGCTGATATCTCGACAAGTACTTTTTATATTCACTGCATGAGATTAGTTAGCAACCTAGAACAGCTTACTACCGCCGACACTGCGGCGTAGGCTGGACGTAACCACTTCTCGTGCCCCTATACAGGGTGCGGGTCGTGACAACTATAAATAGAGAACTAGTAGTGACTAGTGAGTCAGAGTAAAATATAGACATGTGAATGGCATAGAAAGATTCATGACTACAGCTAAGAGTGATTCATGACTACAGCTAAGAGTGATTCATCCTTTGTAATATTTTCAACAGGTCCAGTCAGGGCAGGAGTGAACACAATACATCTCACGCAGTTCATATCAAGTTAGAAAAAATAAAGCATGCAATAAAGTAAGATACATGAAACGCTGAAAAGAGAAATATATGAAGTAAAGGAGATAACTTTAAGAAAATATCTACTATAAATAGAGAACTAGTAGTGACTAGTGAGTCAGAGTAAAATATAGACATGTGAATGGGTTAACCCACATACAAAATTGTCAACATGTCTAAAACGAAATAATTGAACATTACAATGCATTCTACATGATTCTAGGTCAATCTAGGCTAAAGTCAACCTTTGGTCAACTCTAGTCAACCCTAACAGTCAAACTAGGTCAAACAGGGTTAAACTAGGTCAAACTAGTCTAGGTTAGTCAAACCTAGGCTTAACAAGTCAATCTAGGTCAACTAACTAAATACCATACAAGTCACACTAGCCTAGTGATACACAAATGTATCACACCACATGCTATAGGCTATCCTACCTAGGCCATGAGCCATATACACAAGGCCAATACACCCATATACCATATCAGGATATATACATTACACTCACATTACATAGGCAATACTATATTGATTTCAATTTACCTTTTTACTTTACACTATCATTTTACACATTCACATAGGTTAGACATTTAGATATATACATAAAGACATACATACACACATTAGCTATATGTATTATATATACATAGAGAGGGGGATGACATCTCATGGCAATGTGAGTGGGTGTATGTGTGTGAGGGAAATGAGTGTGTGTGTATTAGATATGAATGTGTGTAGCAGTTAACATTTCTCAGGATGGGGTTAAATAGTGTGTCAATTTCATATATGTGTGTGTGTGTATATGTGTTCCTAGTTTCAGGATTAGCAACAGTGAAGACCATGTGTGTGTGTGTTAGGATTACTTAGGAATATGTAATATGTGTCTGTGTATGAATATGTGTGACTGGGTGTGTGTTTAGGGAATGAAGACAGTGACTGTTTCCAGGAATTTGTAGTGTGAGATGTGGGTTAACATGTGTCCATCTCAGATTTAGGAAAAATAGTGAATGAGTGCATGTGTGTGTGTGTTTATGTGTGTGACAGTGAACCACAGTGTGTGTATGCAATACATGAGGGTGTAGGTATGTGTGTGAGATATTCTCATATGTGGGTGTCATGATACACGTGTGGGTGATTGCAATGTGTGAGATTGTGTATGTGTGTGTAAGATACATAGGAAGTGAGTGAGTGAAATGCATGTGTGTGTCAATGAGTGACTTGTATATAGGGGTGTGAGATATGTGTGATAGGTTAAAGCGGGTGTGTGTGTGTATGCATAGCAATGTGAGTGAGTGAGTGTCATGTGTGGTGTGAGGGAAACTTCAGAAATGTGTGTATGTGAGTAGGGCTGTGTGTGTGTGTAACATGTGAGGAATTCTGGAAATCAGCATGTGTGTGTGTATGAATGTGTATGTGTTGTGTGAAGAGTGAACAGGGCTGTGTGTGTGAGAGAGAGTTAACTGCGTGTGTATGTGTTGAAGGAAATATGAGGGGAAATCAGTTTCAGTTTTCTGAACTTGACAAGAACCCCAAACCCAAAACACAAAACTCATAGCATAAACAAAATCAAAATTAACCTAACAATCATCCAACAGTTAACAATTTTGTAGGTGGGTTAATTTAATCATTCAAACATCACAAAACAGGATAAAGATGGAATCAAACAGAAATACATCAGCCATATTGAGTATCAGTGAATATCAGTGTTCTATAGGGAATTCAAAATTTTGAATTCAAAATAACATCTAAATGCCAAACAAAGGGTTGGTACTTTGTGTCACATATGTGAGGGTACTATAGAGTGTCCTCGTGTCCAAATTAACTGCACAAACACAGACCCAACAGTGCACAAACAATCGTTGTGCACGCGTGCATGTGCATCCAACACGCGACATACGACACGACAAGACACGACACGTGTTCGTGTCCAGTGGTGCGCCTATGGTAGCTCTAGGACTGACACACCCTGTATCGAGTCCTAGAGACACACAGACACGACACGACACGCGTGTCAGCCGTGCCTGTGCACGCGCACAGCAGCCCGTACGCGCGGCCAATGCAACCTCGATTTCTCCTCGCGTAGTGCACGAGATGCTCCCAAAATTTGGGAGCATGGTCGCAGACAATGCCCCTATATTCCCACAAAATTTTAGGACACGACGTGTCCTGTATCCTGAGATACAGGGCCCGTGATGCAGGACACGGCCTACGGGCTCGTGCTGCGTGTCCACGCGATAAAACACGACACAAATGGACATGAAACACCCTACTACCTTCACAAAAATTAATACACTCATCTAGATCTACAAATCCATGCAATTATATTTCAAAAATACGAAAATAATTCCCTTAGTGGCATTTCTACAAACACCTAATATACCAATACGATACGTGTCCGATACGGACACGAAATGGACACAAATTGTGCCCAAATCTCGTGGGCAGTTAGGTAACCCTAAAGCCTAACCTATTATGCAAAGAAATTGGGAAGAAATAAGGGTTTATGTGGTTTACCTATTGAGTATCAAAACTCAAGAAAAAGCTTCAAAGAGGGAATTCCAAATGGCAACTCCAATCCTCCAAATGGCACACAAACTGAGATGATCCTCCAAAATCAGTAAATAAATATAAATTAGATCCTATTGCAAAAGACTAGGATTAAAGAGGAGTTAAAATAAATTAAATAGGATTTTAGAGCATAGGAGAAATTACCTCTCCTCCAAAATTAGGGCAAACCTAAAAAGAGGCAAGAACACCCTAAGAGTTTACTTATAGGCAAGGGGAAACCTTAATAGTGGCTGCCATGGGTGGGTTAGGATTGGTTTTGGGCTTAATTCATGGGCCTATGGCTTAAACACTAGACTTAAAATTGGTAAGTCATAAATCATTGACTTAAGTCACTAGTCATGGACTAATTCCACCCAAACTAATCCTTCTTACCTTAAAACTAATTTCTAATTACTAAAGTAGGTTAACTAGAGTTAGACTAGGGTCACCAACTAGGGTTAGCTTCTAGGTTAGGCTCCAAGTCAACACTAGTCAAGTCTAGATTAACCCTTAATTAAATTATACCAAAAATCATATAAATTCTAATAAATCTCAATAATTCAAAATAATTCCAAATAATTCCCAAAAGTTCAAAATGACCAAAATACCCCCATGCTCAAAAGTAAAAATAATTATCCTAATGCCATATCACTAGTCTTTAAATTGGTAAATCACAAGTCATGGTTTTAATAATTTTTAAAATAATCAAAAATCACCAAAAATTCATATCATGATTTAAATATCATTAATAAAAGATTAAAATTACAAAATTTTAAAATTATCCTCATTTAGAAATCTGGGTGTTACATTCTATATGCTTATACTTGCCAGGTGCAAAAAATAAATGACTGAAAGTAACTGAAAACATGTAACTGATTAACATCATGATCATATATACATGGGGATCACGAGCATGCGGCTATGGAGACCTGTATCCAAAAATAGGTCTTGGTCCATAAACCATGGATGTACCAGGCCTGGAAGCCCTAGCCAACAAGGTCACATAAAGCCTCACATTCTTCCCATTTCGGTGCATCTAATCTTGTTTTGTTGTTTATTAACTTAGTCCATTATAATCATAACTTACGAGTTGTGGCCTTTCATAATTCGACCGTATATGGCATATTCATGAAGGTTGGCCACAGCCAGAGCTGAACTCATGTCGGGCCTTTATTGGCTCGAACACCATTGATCGATATATTTGTCGATTTCATACTGATGCAAGTATTTTTTTTTTTTGTTCTACAAATGCAATCAACTACGGTGTATAGCCACGGCTGGTGCTAATATAGAGTACGGGTACTTGATTGAGTATATGAGTCCCTCTGGACTATACATTTGCTTGACATATACTGGAACATGTACGGGTACTTGTACTGGATATACATACCGTATGCAGAATATAGCATGATAAAGCATGAATGTAAACTTAACTTTATTAAGTATATATATGACTTGATATATATGTACATGGAACTTGAAACCTATAAATAGATTGATGTGTATTTATATAACTTGATATACATATCTAACTTGTTCTTGAAAACCAAAACTCGATTCGAAATCAATTCAAGCTTGAAAGCATCGTATTTATCCGTATATGGAAACAGACCGAAAGGGTCGATCGAGGACTCTGAATCCTACGTAAACACACATGCAGGCGCAAAACCATATAATACAAGTCATAAAAATACTTTGGAGTCAAAACATGTAAGATCGAATCAAGCAACATGCGATTCAAAAGCAAAACAGAGGGTCTGTTCTGGCTCATTACAGAGTAGGCGGTATATGTCAAGCCACGATCCCGTAGGACCGAAAGTCGTCACTGGACGTGACGTGATAACATACAAGTCTAAATTGCACTTAACTTAACAATAAAAATTGTATTATATAATATTAACTAATCCTATATTTTGTATGAATCTTGTTATGTGCTTGCTTGGGGATAGTTTACGGAGTGCTTTGTACCTAATCAACTGTCTTATTTAATCTGAAGGTTCAAGTTAAGTACAATATTGCTTTATGGTCGACTATTTTTATATGTTGCTTTCATTGTCTCCTTGTGTTCGTATATCTTGATTCATGCTTACATGTATTTGTGCACGAGAGATAGAGTGGTCTTGATAATGTTTTCTTGCATGTTCATTGTTGATCACTACTGCTCAATATTGTTTACTCAATATTTTTGTTCAATAATGATAATGTTTTCAATATTTTCATGATCGTGTTTAGTAGTGACATATGTACGGAAGGGCACCGTGAGTATGCATGTGGTCTTTTCAAATAATGTTCAACTAATGATCAATAATGACTGTTATGGGTCATACACCACGCATTAGGACCGGCTTATATATGTTCTGTCCACATGCGAAAAAATAGTATTCTAAAGAAACTTTCACGGACTGTTATTCCTTGATAGGGTCGCTACATGCTAGATTTTCTTATCGTACTGTTATGCATATTGTTATAGATCTTGCTTCTCCCGTCTTACCGTCCTTATTACTATGACCATGATATTGTTTCCTAGTCGTCTTTACTTTCCTATTATGTTCATGTTAGTAGCTATATCATGATGTAGAGTTGTATTGTATTGTTGTGCTTTCCTCTATTCCTGATTGAAAATTATTTTTACAGCTTTAGACAAGGGCTACCCTACGCACCATGGATCCCACGATTGAGATGCAAGATGTGACTGCCTTGGGAGATAAATCATAGATTTATGAGTTGGAGATTTGGTTAGTTATTTTAACAAGTTTGATTGTTAATCTTTTAGCGGGTTTGTTCCCAATATTGGAATCTTACGTATCAATGGTCTCTCAGTATTGTTTCTTTCTCTTCTATAAATATTGTTGTGAATGAGCTAGAGATAGTATATCGATATCGTGAAATTGAATTAATGTGGATATTGAGGTCTTGACAACGTACTACTCTCGATGCTACGATGTAGTCTGAGGTTGGCCACGTACTCTCATATTCAAAAAGTAGAAACATGTCGTGATACATATCGACATCTACTCATTTTTCTCCTTCGATTACGATCTTTTCCATTGGGTTTTCCGAATCAAGGTTTTGGTGAAGTCTATCTATATATGTATATCTCGTAAACTCGCGTTAATCTGTTATCTGAAGGCTGATGTTGAACATACCTAAAGATTGATGACAATCATCCCTGAAGATTGATATTGATCATTCATGAAGACTGATGCATGTTATTTCTTGAGTTGTGCACACTCATGGAAAGTGTTAATTATAGTTTAGTTATATCTAACTATATAATTGTGCCAACTTTTTATAGTATTCCTATCTCTTAGAGATCTCAATAGCTATATTTGTCGTCTATTGTAATCAATTATGACTTTGTAGTTTATATCTAGGGCTAACAATATACTCATTTTATGATTACTTGTATATGTTAATAATCACACACACAAAAATTATACATTCTTTTTCTTCTACAAAGTTTTTGAATAACTCCTTAGTCCCAACCCCCAAGACTACAACACTATATAATAATTTTTAGTTGCAAATTGACATATAATTCCTACATTTAACCATTTCTAAAACTATTCTCTTTCCCCGTCTCTTGTATACACACTTGTGGCCATAAAAGAAGGTTTTTTCTATGGGCACTACCAAAATTGCTAGGGGGCATCAATTGCTAGGGGGCAGCCCATGAATGTGGAGAAATTGCTAGGGGGCACCCAAAAATTGCTAGGGGCAGCCCAACCCCCCCAAACCCAAAAATTTTATTTCATTTTCATTATTGACTCTCTCTCATCAAGAAGAAAAGAAAGAAAGCTCTCTCCCTCTCCCTCTCCATCTCCTAAACCCTAATTTCTTCTTCTCCATCACTCCATTCTCAATCCCTCCACAAAGATTCTCGAAGAGATGACACGCAAGTCAAAGCAACCGGAATCCAGGTACGTTCTTCCCTAATTTCTTCGAAATTTTTTAGATTATATTCGAAACCCTAGAATTAGTTTAATTCTTGAATTTTTTTTTGTAAAATAGGTTTATAATCTCTTGCACGTTCTCTTTCCTTATTTTCGAACACATGAAACCCGAAATTTATGTTGAAACCCTAACCCTAGAACATGACAAAATAGGATTTCGTTATTGGAGTTTGGGTTCACGACAGTAGGACTGCCAGGAATGTGGCAGTCCTAATGAAAATTAGGACTGCCACAGTCCTGGCAGTCCTATTCTGAAAGAGGACTGCCAGGAATATGGTAGTCCTAAATTAGGACTGCCATATTCCTGGCAGTCATACTTATTATGAGATAGTAGTTGGGTAAGTGCATGTTTTTTCTATTACTTAATAAGTGTATGTTGTCATGCAGTCCACCGAACAAAAGAATACGGCCCACCGCGTCAAAGCGGAAGGAACGTCCGGAGCGTCCTCGTGAGCGTCCGATAACAATTATCGAACCGGCGCCCGAAGCTCGGTCTCGGACATCGCCGTCGGCACGTCAAGCTCGGTCGAAGCAACGAGCTCCTACTCCTACGCCTCCTTCCGACGACGACGACGACGACCTGCCAATTGCCCAACTCCTATCACGGCAAGAGGGTTCTGCGCCATTTGAGGAGGGCGGTCCTTCTGAGGAGGCCGGTCCTTCTGAGCCGCCTGTCCGTCCGTCCGGTTGCTCAATGTTGGTTTCTTTTGAGAACCACATTGCGTACGAAATATGGAAGAACCCGGTATGTACATGACGTTTGTAAACGGTAGTATACTTTTCAAATATATATTTCATAATTGATATGTGTTTTGTTGTATACAGAGGACTTATCGTATCCTTAGGGCTGTGAGTCACGGGAAGAAAACCGTGTCCTGGCAGTTTACAAGCTTATCCGAGGCCGTTCGGAGCAAAATCATACCGAGCGGCTTGCACAATTTGGTGCAAAATGCCTACCGAACAATGGATAGTGCCCTAATATCCGCCTTCGTGGAGAGATGGCACCCGGAGACGAACATATTTCATCTCCCAGTAGGGGAGATGACCATTACGCTCGACGACGTCTACCAGATATTGGAGCTGCCAGTGACCGGGCGTGTAATGACCAAAGAACATTACACGAACGAGAAATCCGTGAAATGGTACGAGAAGATCGTCAAGTTCGTCTCAGATCACCTTGGAGTTACGGCTACGAGTTTTACAACTCTACCAGGCTTCAAGAAGTCGTACGGAATTCCTCTATCATTTCTGGTGGACCAGTTCATGAATATGGAGGTGGATGACGATGACGAAGAGACGGTCGACGCGGTGGCTCGTCCGTATATGTTGTTCGTCTTGGGAACGGTCGACATTCCGGACAAGTCCGGTACGTCGATACATGCTCGGTACATGCTAAACTTATCTGAAGTGGATGACTTCATGGAGATATCCTGGGGAAGCGGTATCCTGGCCAACCTTTACCGCGAGCTCGACATCGTATCCTGTGTCGGGACTAAGACTATGGCCGGCTGTCAGACTCTGCTACATGTAAGAAAACTTCTAACAATTTAATCTTGTATACTTAAATTTGTTGTTTTAATTTTTACTATTTGTTGTTTGAATATGCATGGATATACGAGCACTTTCCGATGCTTAGACGGGCTGACAAAAATCCAGCGTATCTTGAACACTTTCCCCGAGTGTGTCGATGGAGGCCATCCCAGCTGGAAACAAAAAATTGGCAAACACTGGCTTCCATTCGTGAAGTATTAGACAGATTGATGCCAGAAGAGGTACTATTATTTGACTAACTTTTTCATGTTAATTTTATATTGTTGTTAACTTTATTCCTACAGATTTTTTGGAATCCATACCGGGATTTACGTGACTTGAATCGTGAGGTCCAACCGGTTTCTTTATTTCATGGCATGATCACATGCTATGAAATCACGGAGCCGTACATGCCCGACAGAGTACTTTGTCAGTTCGGGTTCGTGCAAATTGTGCCGAAGCGCACATTACGGCTGTTGGAGCCTCCGCGCGGAACCCAACCTTTAAGTTACAAACCGACAGAATTTGACTGGGTGGCCGACTTTTACTCGGAGTGGCAAAGACATGTACTTCGAGAATCTGAGAGACGACCGGTCACCGAGATGGCCAACTGCAGCGAGGATTACATGCAGTACTTCCTGGGGGTCGGACATCCTAAGTTGTCGAACCCTACCAATCCGGGTCCCGTGGCCGTCGGAGCAGTTGGAGCTCTTCCTTCCAAGAATGCCTTATATGCTGGATTGGTGAGAATGGTGAGTTCCATATTTGTAATAAGACTGAGAATTTAATATTTGTAGACTTAATTCATTTATACTTTCATTTTCAGTCTCAAAGGGTCAAGGAGTTGGCGCAGACAATCCGGAGAGGTTGCCAAAGTGATGAGTGTGTCGCCGTCGCCAACGAGCTTGAGCGCATCGACGGCGTGGTCGACTTCCCCTTCATGAACAATAGGGAGTCTCGTTCCAAGGTCCGGCATGATATGTAGATGGATTATTTTGAAACTTAATTTGGATGTGGAATGTTTGGGACTAAGTAGTTGTGATGAATTATTGTAGTTGTGATGATTTCAACTCTGTGTGACAATTTAAACTCTGTGACAATTTGACTCTGTGGTTGTGATGATTTGAACTCTGTGGCAATTTGACAATTTGAACTCTGTGTGGCAATTTGACAATTTGAACTCTGTGGCAATTTGACTCTGTGGTTGTGATGATTTGAACTCTGTGGCAATTTGATTCTGTGGCAATTTGACTCTGTGGCAATTTGACAATTTGACACTGTGTGGCAATTTGAACTCCTATCTATGACTCTCTGTGTGAATTTGATTCACACATAAATTCACACAGAGTTTCAGTATCAGGACTGCCACACCCTTGGCAGTCTTACACTGAAGTAGGACTGCCAGGGTGATGGCAGTCCTACTCAAAACTTGCTGTGACAGTAAGTTTTGAGTAGGACTGCTAGCACCTTGGCAGTCCTACTTCAGTGTAGGACTGCCAAGGGTGTGGCTGTCCTATTTATGAATCTCTGTGTGAATTTGATTCACACAGAAATTCATCACAGAGCTTTTTAGATAGGACTGCCACACCCTTGGCAGTCCTACACTGAAGTAGGACTGCCAGGGTGCTGGCAGTCCTACTCAAAACTTGCTGTCAGTAAGTTTTGTTTAGGACTGCCAGCTCCCTGGCAGTCCTACTTCAGTGTAGGACTGCCAAGGGTGTTGCAGTCCTATCTAAAAAGCTCTGTGTGAATTTGATTCACACATAAATTCATCACAGAGGTTCATAGATAGGACTGCCACACCCTTGGCAGTCCTACACTGAAGTAGGACTGCCAGGGTGCTGGCAGTCCTACTTCAGGGGTGTGGCAGTCCTATCTATGAACCTCTGTGATGAATTTGATTCACACAGAAATTCATCACAGAGCTTTTTAGATAGGACTGCGACACCCTTGGCAGTCCTACACTGAAGTAGGACTGCCAGGGTGCTGGCAGTCCTACACAAAACTTGCTGTCAGTAAGTTTTGAGTAGGACTGCCAACACCCTGGCAGTCCTACTTCAGTGTAGGACTGCCAAGGGTGTGGCAGTCCTAATACTGAAACTTTGTGTGAATTTGATTCACACATAAATTACACACAGAGATTCATAGATAGGACTGTAACACATAAATTACACATATAAGACACATGTAGGTACATATAACACATGTAGACACAGGTAAACACATATAACACATGCAGACACATATAACACAGGCAGACACATATAACACAGACAGACACATATAACACAGGTAGACACATATAACACAGGTAGGCAAAATCAAACACATATAACTAAAAATTTACTCTATATATATTACTGGACTTCATATTTCACTGTATACAAAAGTGGTCATCCATATACAAAATGTTAGACTGTAAATATATCTATACTTAGTCGATTTCGACGTCGTAGTGGTCAGCAGGTAAGTCTCTTAGCTCCTCAATCTTCAACAATCTCTTACAATGGTTGATCTGCTCAACGAAAGGTGTGGTCCAAGCGATGGCTTCGACCGGTGCTCTTTTGTACCAAACTGTTGAAGGTGGAGGAATCGGAGAATGAGCGATCATCTTTAGTACAACAAAGTGATCCCCGATCAGACCTATAGTACATAGGTTAGACACTCGATGGTCCGTCGGAGGAGCGCACATCGGAAAGAATGTATTGTTAATATCCGGCGAGATAATTACAACAGGTATCATGTACCTATTAGCAAATAAATAGTCGGCAGACGGGACTGACATGTAGTGGTCTGCCCCGGTAACACTGTCGGTGCAAGGGATACTTAACAACAAACTTGCAACCGTTTCTTCGCTTAGGATACGGGAGTAGAATGGAAGACGAGTCTCTAACTCCTCGTACATCTCCTGTCTCACCCGTCTCCATCCGTCTTTGTCATCATGACCAAGATGCATTGCAAGGGCATAAAATCCGCAGTGGCCATCACCGGGGACATCGATAATAGACCAAATGTAACTTCGAAGCGCAGGTTGAAATTTGTCAATATACAAACTCGTTGTTTGGCTTGCAACTGTATCTTTTCTTGGGAGATCCATTTTCTCCATTTTTCGGCGAACGACAAGCTTACCCTTCCGTGCAGGCAAAGGTTGTTGTAAGCTTCGTTCAACATGCTCAAAGTGCGATGGATCTCTCCTAGTTGACTCCAGCCTTCTTGTCATGCCCCAGAACCAGAATACTGGAGAGCGGGAGAATGACTCAGCCAGCTACGTATTACGGGTAGATGAATACCGTATAATACGATCAATGCTGTCTAACCAGACGAGGGGGTGCATACTACATAAGGGTCTTACTATGGTTATTACGCATCTATTGTCTCAATCATTCAAATAAGAAACAGTAACAAAGAACATGTAAGATAAAGCAGTAAGGCGTCCCAAACGCTCAGTCAAAATGTTCTTGAGATCTGGCTTTACAAAACATAGCCAGATGGTATAGCAAGGTACACACAATTGTTATCAGCTGCAGTCTGACTTTAGTTATAATTATGCAAAAGTGAGTGCGAGACAATCCGACTAACATGTCGGTGCCAAACGGCAAAGTATAAAGTATTTAGCAAAACGAGCGGGAAAGTAAGAAAACCCACGCGAGTCCTCCGGTGATCATTCCCCTAGTATTGACCATGTTGGAGGTAGAAGTACGCTGGATCCTCGGGAACCGGCTCTAAATCTGGCCATGCAAAACCAGAGAGGTTAGACCTCTAATAGCAAGTACCACAAGGAAGGACGATATGAAGGACTAAACCAGTAAGTAAAAGAATATAATAATAGATCTCTGCTTCCCACTAGGATTTACATAACATCACGACACTTCGAGCCAACCTCCCAACCAAACAAGGACAGAAGTTGGCCCGTCATGTCCTGATATTCTGATCATCTCAGTTAGGCAACAGAGTAGGTATAGTATACAAACAAATCATCTTGAACGGCCAATCAACTACTACGGCTTGCTATTGTGAGTCCCAAGTTATCCTGGAATTATGCAAATAGGGATTCTTCAGTTCTTACTATGTGCGAGCAAGGCTAGTCTATCCAATCAATCAATTGCGCCGATCATGTAATTAGACGAGTCCCAGCGGGACGCCCGCCGTTAATATAGCATGTACCATAATATAAGCAGATACTGTTCCCTGCCCGTGTGACAGATTTACAGTATCTATGGGAACCAGCCGGCCCGTCGGGTACTACTCATCCCAAGGGGACTGCCATGTAAGAACTTGGGAATCCATTCTCTCCATGCAATCATTATTTTATTTAACTTAATAGTCCCTACGTTGAGTGAAATCCCATGCCATGGATCATGGTCATTCAAATGAGTACTTTGGTACGGGGTACGATATGCGCAACTCTACAACGATACCCGTGCGGCTATGTTGTAGGTCTTACATAGCGTAATGCAACAATCAAATCTAACCACGGAGTAATCATGCCTTGACCATAAAGTACACATGCTGTTTTTGTAAGATAAATAAATACTAAATAAATAAATAAATAATTTGAAACCTGCATGTGCCCGTATGCCAATATTCGGGATCAGCCAGTCGATTACAATAGTTCATTACATGAACGTGTCTCATTCATTCAATTTAATAAGACGACTAGCCAGTCTCTTAGTTCCAACTAGGAACGCATGATCAATTATTAGTCAATGTCACAATCATTATCAATGGTGACAAGGCATGAAAGTCAATTAGTATTACATGGGGTCAAGCCTATAACTCCTCAGAATTAAGTTCTAGTCATACTGGGTATCCATGGATCAATCAAGACATATGACACATTTCACATAACAATCTGTATTAACAATATTATCATATCATGATTTATCAAGTTCATACAAAAAGGCGTAAGGATATAATAGAAGAATCATCATGCCATCATTAAATGAATAAGTTATAGAGCAAATAGTAACACCCAGGTTAGAAAGTCATGCCAACAAATCTAAGCTAAGGCCAATAGTCACGCTAAGTCTAGTAGGAGTGAGCGTGTAACAGCGTGAGCGTGAAAAAGTAATTCACGCTGGCATGCACAGTGTGAGCGTGAAGGAAAATTCATGCAGACTCAAGTGAGCGTGAAAAGGTGACAAGAAATCCACGCACGCAAGGGTGTGCGTGACTAAAAATCCACACACGCTCATGGATGTGTGCGTGACTAAAAATACACGCACGCTCATGAGAGCGTTAGCGTGACTAAAATACACGCATGCTCAGGAGAACGTTAGCGTGACTAAAAATACACGCACGCTCAGGAGAACGTTAGCGTGACTAAAATACACGCACGCTCATGAGAACGTTAGCGTGACTAAAAATACACGCTAACATGTAAGAACATGAGCGTGACTCAAAATCCATGCAGACACGTAGAGACGTGTGCGTGACTAAAAATATACGCAGACACGTACAGACGTGTGCGTGACTAAAAATACACGCAGACACGTACGGACGTGTGCGTGACTAAAATACACGCAAACACGTAAGGACGTGTGCGTGACTAAAATACACACAAACACGTAAGGACGTGTGCGTGACTGGGCTGATGTTTTACGCGAGCACGTAAGAACGTGTGCATACAACATTTCTCGAACTCCAAGTCCTATGGAGCCTTCGCTCCAGTGCCAGAGAAATACACGCAAAGATGGTGGACCAAGAACCCATGAACAGCCGAAATACTACAACTTAGATCTAGAGAAAACAAGCCATAGGAATAAAAAATGCTAAGAACTAATCTCTCTCAGGATCATGAGAGGAAGCCAAATGAACCATAAAAATGGGTGAAGGAGAAGCAAGTTTGCACTTGCCTACTGCTGCTGCTGGTTAGGTGGAGAAGTGATGAGAGGAAGAAGAAGAAGTAATGGTGAGAATGAAGTAATGAGGAGAGAGAATGGAGGGGGTGGCTTTAAATATGGAAGGGTGGTAGGTGAGAGACTAATGGGCCGGGTTTAAGGGGAGTCATCCAAGGCCAAACCCGAAAGCAACACAAGGAGGTAAAAAGCAGAAAATTACAGAAAATTAATTAACATAAAAATTAAAGAGCAGATAATAAAATTGCAGAAAATAAAGTGCATGAAATAAAATGCAGGTAATTAATTAACATGAAGTTATAGGAATTTAACTACAGAATAATACATGATAAATACTAAATAAATACTCATGAGTTGTACATGTATAAAAATATGCATTCCGGGAACGGGGAGTGACATCTCTACCCACCTTAGAAAAATTCCGTCCTCGGAATTTTAAATCCAAGCAGGATAGAAACATCGGAGCTAAACTAATACAAGCAATTCTAGCGATCAAGCAATCATTATTACCATATCAAAAGCAAGTACTATATAAGTAAATCCATCAATCTACGATATCAAGTAGCTCTACCCATAAAGCGATAAGCATGAGAAATCAAGACAATCAAGGTATCCAGAAAGAGATATACCTTGTGAGTCAAACAGGTGTGGATACCATGATCGGATATCATCCTCACGTTCCCACGTTGACTCTCCCAAGGAGTGATGACCCCAAGCAACACGGACAAGACTAATTGTTCGGTTCTTGAGTATCTTTTTTCTTCGGTCCAAAATGGACACAGACTGTTCCTCGTAAGACAGGTTGGTACCAACAACCAGCTCAGAATGATCGAGAACATGGCTTGGGTCCGATACATACCTACGTAATTGAGATACATAAAACACGTCATGCACCTCTCGTAACGAAGGTGGGAGTGATAAACGATAAGCAACATCGCCTATCCGATCAAGGATAACGAATGGGCCCACGTACCGCGGACTCAATTTCCCGCGAACGCCAAATCTAATGACCCCACGAGTAGGTGAGATCCGCAAGAATACGTGGTCCCCAACAGAGAACTCTAGCGGCCTACGATGCTGATCAGCCCAATGACGATGTCGATCCTACGCAACTCTAAGTCGCTCTTTAATTCTTTTAACTACTTCAACCGTCTGAACAATCATTTTTGGACCTAGCATCTTCCTCTCCCCGATATCATCCCATGCAAGCGGTGACCTACACTTCTTACCGTATAGTGCTTCAAATGGTGCCATCTGGATACTGGCTTGATAACTATTGTTGTATAAGAACTCGACTAAGTGCATGTGACTCTCCCAAGACCCTCCAAAATCTAGAGTACAAGCTCGCAACATATCTTTCAAAGTCTGAATCGTTCTTTCTGATTGCCCATCCGTCTGCGGATGGTAGGCCGTACTAAACCTTAACTTGGTACCTAGACTATGATGTAAGCTCTTCCAGAAATGTGATGTAAAGCGGGTATCTCGATCCGACACAATACTGACAGGGACTCCATGCTGCCTGACTATCTGTTGCATATACAACTCTGCCAACTTTTCTGTAGGTTGTCCTACTCTGAAAGGAAGAAAGTGTGCTACCTTCGTAAGTCGGTCCACTATCACCCAAATAGCGTCCTTACCACTAGGAAATATAACTTCGATGCCCATCTCCTGAAGGTCTTCTGAGATATACTTCTGCATTGTCAACATAAATGCACCGCCTCTCCTGCTGAGAGCGTCTGCTACCACATTAGCCTTGCCTGGATGATACTGAAGCTCCACGTCATAATCTTTGATCAACTCCAACCATCTTCTCTGCCTCGTGTTTAGTTCCTTCTGAGTAAAGATGTACTTCAGACTTTTATGATCTGTGTACATCTCCACTCGGTCACCATATAAGTAATGCCTCCATAGCTTCAGAGCAAACACTACTGCCGCTAACTCTAAATCATGAGTTGGGTAATTCTTCTCGTGGTCCCGAAGCTGCCTAAATGCATATGCTATCACCTTCCCATGCTGCATAAGGACACATCCAAGTCCTTTACCGGACGCATCACAATATACTGTAAAATCTCCGGGTCCAACTGGCAATATAAGAATAGGTGCTGATATCAACTTCTGCTTCAAAGTCTCAAATGATGCCTGACATTCTGCCGACCAAACGAATGGTACATCCTTCCGGGTCAAGTGGGTCATGGGTGCTGAAAGCCTTGCAAAGTCTGACACAAACCTTCTGTAATATCCTGCCAATCCCAAGAAACTCCGTACGTCTGCTACGGTCTTGGGTACTGGCCAACTCTCTACTGCTTCTACCTTCTTGGGATCTACTGCTACTCCAGCTCCTGATATGATGTGACCCAAAAATGAAATGTGATCCGACCAAAACTCACACTTGCTGAGCTTGGCATACAACTGGTTCTCTCTCAGAATCTGCAACACTTTCCTGAGGTGGTCTTCATGCTCCTCTTCACTAGCAGAGTATACGAGAATGTCGTCAAGAAACACAACGACAAACTGGTCTAAATATGGCATAAAGATGCGGTTCATCAAATTCATGAATATAGCTGGAGCATTGGTCAAACCAAACGGCATTACTAAGAACTCATAATGCCCATACTTCGACCGAAATACTGTCTTGGGAATATCCTCCTTCCGAACCCTCACCTGATGGTACCCTGAACGAAGATCTATCTTGGAGAAAACTCTAGCTTTGCTCAACTGATCTAATAAGTCATCGATCCTGGGTAATGGGTACTTGTTCTTCACTGTTGCCGCGTTAAGCTTCCTGTAGTCAATGCACAATCTGGATGACCCATCCTTCTTCCCCACGAGTACCACTGGTGCTGCCCATGGTGATACGCTATCTTGGATGAACTTCTTCTCCTTCAGTTCCTCAATATGCTGATATACCTTGGCCTGCTCTAAATCCGCCATTCTGTAAACCCGATCTGATATCGGTTTAGTTCCTGGTGCCAATTCTATACTGAACTCAATATCTCTAACTGGTGGTAGACATGGAAGTTCTTCAGGGAATACGTCCAGACACTCTTCAACTACCTTCGGGATCTGAACTTCTTCCATTGCCGCTACTATTCTCTGCTCTGGTTGAGTTGCCTCTGATCTGACTAAGGTGAATTTCTCCATGCCTGGAATATCAAAAGATACACTTCCTCTACGACAATCTATTGTCGTATGACTATTTTTCAGCCAGTCCATGCCTAAGATAACGTCGAAATTTTTGACAGGAAATTCTATCAACCGGGCGGGTAAAGAATGCCCGCAAACTACAATGCTACACGCTAGAATAACTCTACTAACTCCTACGAGTCCATTGCCAGTGAGTATATTCAACCTCCCTGGCAATGCCTCGAACTCCATTCCTAGTCGTGTCGCAAATTGTGCAGATATAAATGAATGGGATGCTCCCGAATCAAACAATGCTACTGCGGGATATGAGGCGACGAGAATGTTACCTGCCACAACATCTCCCGATGCCAATGCCTCTTCCAAGGACAGAGTGAATGCTTGCCCTCGACCTCCTTGCTGATTCCCATGCTGCGGCCTAGCCTGGTGCTGCTGCTGGCCCCTTCCTTGATGATGCTAGGGTGGTCTATGCTGGTGTTGCTGCATCGGAGGTCCCTGCTGCCGAAACATCTGAGCCTGCGGTACTAACGGACGCTGTGCCAACGGCCTTACTGCCACTGCTGGTCCTCGATACTGGCCTGCCCCTGGTGCTGGCAGAGCAGGAAACTGCTGCCCTGGTCCTCCTGACCTCGAATTTATGGGACATGTGGTAACCCGATGGTCTGGATTTCCACATATCAGACACAGTCTATTCAATGTCCGACACACATCTCTAGCGTGTCCCATCTTCCCACAATAAGTGCAGCCCACCGGGGGTTGCTGGTTCTTCTTCTGTTGCTGTTGCTGCTGCTGCCTGGGTGGTACTGGTCCTCGTATCGCCACATCGTGGATACGAATGCCAGTGGATGGTGCTGTTGTTCGGGGCGCTGCTCCCCCTCCTCCTTCAATCTGACTGTGGGATCTCTTCTGACCCCCAGTCCTTGTCGCAAGTCTCTGAATGGTGAGCTCGTGCCTTCGAGTCGCCGTTAATATATCGTCAAAAGTTTGGTAATTGTGCCCCTCTATCAATTACAAGAGCTCAAGATGAAACCCTTGCTGAAACCTCATGGCCCTCTGGCGCTCCGTTGCTACCTGTCACAACCCGCACCCGGTTTTCGGATACGAGACGTGTCCAAGCCAGCCTACGCCGCAGAGTCGGCGGTAGAACGCTGTCAAGCCCGCAAGAAATAAATACTCAAATATCACATTGCTACTCATTCACATTTCTAAATTTATTACAACAGTTACAACATTTATATTTAAAGGAAAAATATAAAGTTTTACAATTAATGAAATGATACAATGGCTATCTATTTCTAGGTTGTCTTCAGCATACCCAAGTTCTCCCAGTACTAAGAGTGATCGCGGCTAAACCGGAAAAATGTTGGTTATCCGGTCAGGATTGGAACAAGTATACAAACCGACGGCAGTGCAAAACACAATAGAATTATCAAGACATGAAAATAGCATATGAGATATGAAAGCTGTAAGAAAACTGATGACATAGCACGAGAGAGAAATAAATAAGGAAAAACTAATAAAAGACATCTATCTAGGTGGTATAAAATATCTGTTTCAACATGTGGACGGCTAGAGGGTAAATAAGGCACACTGTACGTGTCGTGCGCAGCGGCTAGCATTCACGAGAGACAATGGGATAGTTCTGGGTAGTCCACATGTTTACTAAGATATTTCCCCTCCCGACTACTCCGTGTGACGAGCGTGTCAACAAGCAGCAAGATATATGTATAGACATGAAATGAAAAGACTACTATGAATCGGAAAGCAATCAGAAAGTGCACTTGCCTGAGGTCCTTAGCTGGAGAAACCAAAATACCATACCACTCAATGAGCCACAATCAGTCAACACATGCAGAAGTCTCCGGATGCTGAAATAAATAGTACCAACGTTCTCAGAATAGTCAAATTAGCTAGGATTGCCTGTCCTTAAGTCCAATTCTGGACACAGGGGCAAAACGATAATTTCGGGCAAAAACGATGTCCGCCGTTGGACCCGCTTTGCACCGAAAATCGTGCCAGAGTCAACGGTCTCTAAAGTCGTCAAACTACATGTCTACGGATCCAGTTTTCCGATACGAACCCAACCGTATGTCCAGAGTTGGATTCCGGCGGACCGTGCACAAAATCGCACGTTGAGTCCAGAATAGCCTGTTAGCCTAGGGTCGACATGAAGTAGTCAAAATCTCGCAAAATAGGGACATATGACTAGTCAGGGTTAAGGTAGACTCGAAGGAACTATAATTATATATAATTATTTCTAGAAAATACCCTTATACTAGGAAACTATATTTAACTAAATAAAATATTTTAGGTAACTATTTGAAAACCAAGAAAATAATGTATATGATAACTCATATTAAGAAATATCGTAACTACTACAATAATATAATTTACTAATGAATAACAATATTAATACTAGCAAACTAAGGGTGATAATAATATTAATAATATAAAAACTAATGGCAGCACTGTCTGTGTAATAACAAGGTCATTCATGTCTACTTATCCTGACTATATAAAATTGTAAAAGTTAATAGTTAATAAATTAAATAATTAAATGGCTCACATGTCCATGAACCCAACCCAAATAATTATAACCCTCACTGACCTCTTTGTCCATTCCAAAACAATCAAAGGAAACTAAAATAAAATAACTTAAAGTACTGCTACTTTTGTGGCCATTCCAAACAATCAAAAGAATCTAATGTAAAATATAATAGCTAGGACTCTGCTACTTTCCCCTCTCTCTCTCTCTCTCACTCGATTTCCGTACAAAATCAAAATACAAGAAGAGGAAAGGAGGTTGCAGAAGCAGGGAAAGGAAAAGGGGATAGAAGAGAAGTGCTCACCACGGCTCGATGCCGGTCCAACGGTGCGGGCGCTGTGCCAGCGCTCGGCGCTGAAGGTGGTGCGGACGCGGAAGAGCTGCTCGCGGAGGAGCCGACGAGGGTTCCGGGGAAGGGCGCAGGGGTGGCGCGGTAAAGACGGTGGTTCTGGCCACGCGCGCAGGGTCTTGTCGGAAGCGGGGAGTCGGGATGGCGAGGCGAGTGCCAGGCGGTGGCGCGCACGGGACTCTGACGTTGCTAACTCGATGCACGGCTCAACTCCACAGCGTGCGAGTTGAGGAGGCGGCACAAGGGTTGGGGTTTTCGTCATTTGTTCCCTCGTGTATATATCTGTATATATATACTCATCTGTATTGGCCGATCGAATGAAAGCAGGGGCTTAGTTAGTTCTCGGGTTGGATTTGCTCAGGTTGAGCGCTACTGTTATGGAGAATCAGTTCTCCATGGTGGGCTGAGCTGAGCTCGAGCTTGGGCCAAGGAGGATGAATCACGGGGTGTTGGCCTGTTCGGTTTTGGAAGAATTAAAAGAGGGCCTTAGCTCCTCGACCATTGGCTGGGAGTGTGGACTGTGGGCCGGGATGGGAAGTTAGCAGTTGGCTTGTGAAGCTACTGCTTCACTTTCTATGTCTGGGTTATTCATTCTTTCTTTCTATTTTCTTTTCATTAATCCCTTTTTTTTCTTATTTTAACTATATATGCATATACACGTATTAATATATATAATCTATATATATACACATATAATATATACGAATATTTATACAGACTTATACATATCCACAAATATTTATATATCGTCATACACATATATTCACACCCATACACAATATATATTTATAAATACACATATATACCTTGTATATAAATACCATATTCAATCTATAATATTTAAAATTAGTATAAAGTATACTTCCAAATAAAATATTAATATATTTATTTTTTTATATATACTATATCTATTTAAATGTGTACATATACCTATATACTCGTACACATACTTATATAATATATATCCATAAACCTAAATAAAACCCAATATTATACATTCCTAGGGTAAGGTCTATTTCTTACAAATATGAATATATATATTAAATCACATTTATTTGATAACCAAATAAATATAACCAATAATTATAATAATAATATTATAAAATAACGACCTCAATAATAATGATAATAAAAATAATAATAGTAATAATAATAAAATTCAATAAAGTAAATAATAATAAAATATAAAAACAATCCGGGAAGGGGAGCTACACTACCATCTCTGGGGCGAATCTACTCAATCTGCAGAACTCCGCTGCATAAGCATCTACAGTCTTGCCGGCCTGCCTGAGGTTGATAAACTTCTGTTGTAGCTCAAACTGTGCCACAACTCCATAGTACTTGGTCTTGAATCTTGCAGTAAAATCGTCCCAAGCCACATGACGTCTGATGCCCACTTCCTCTGATTCCCACCAATCACGTGCGAGATCCTGAAGTAACAACTTCACTAGATCCACACGTTCTGCTGCCGGTACCTTAGCTGCTGTCAGAATTGTCTCAATATCCTTAAGCCATGCATCTGCTGAGATGGCATCCTCCGTGCCCTCGAAACGGCGGGGGTTGTACTTACAAAACATGGCTGATGCTCCTGAATCTGGCCTTGCCCCTCTTTCCAATGCTGTCTGCAATCCTTGGTTAAGCAACACATTCTGCTCTTGTAGCTGAGTGTGCATGCGCTGCTGGACCAACATCTGATGTTGCTGAGTGGCCATCATTTCTCTCATGATCTCCAAAAGGGCTGGTGTGTCTACTTGGATAGGTGGAACTGTTGGTGGTGGTGGAACATCCGGATACTGCGATCCAGCTGCTGCTTCCACTATCACTTCTTCCTGAGTAGCCTCCTGAGGTGAGACTGGCCCTCGTTGCTGACCAACCTGGTCAGGTTGTCCATGTTGCTCTTGTTGTTGCTGCCCAGCTCTGACCGATGCAGACGAAGTGCCCCTAAGAAAAGGGACAAGAGAACAATCAAACAACCGGACATGAAGGATCGATGAAGTCAAAGGATACCGGAATGTCAAGCAAGGGTTTGAGAATAACGAATCATGAGATCAAGGGGGAACATGTGTGATTGAGACATCCTATAAATCAAAACACCCCACAAGTCTGAAATCAGACCTGCATGGGCCACCACTAAAACCTTGTCACGCCCCAGAACCAGAATACTGGAGAGCGGGGGAATGACTCAGCCAGCTACGTATTACGGGTAGATGAATACCGTATAATACGATCAATGCTGTCTAACCAGACGAGGGGGTGCATACTACATAAGGGTCTTACTATGGTCATTACGTATCTATTGTCTCAATCATTCAAATAAGAAACAGTAACAAAGAACATGTAAGATAAAGCAGTAAGACGTCCCAAACGCTCAGTCAAAATGTTCTTGAGATCTGGCTTTACAAAACATAGCCAGATGGTATAGCAAGGTACACACAATTGTTATCAGCTGCAGTCTGACTTTAGTTATAATTATGCAAAAGTGAGTGCGAGACAATCCGACTAACATGTCGGTGCCAAACGACAAAGTATAAAGTATTTAGCAAAACGAGCGGAGAAGTAAGAAAACCCACTCGAGTCCTCATGCGATCATTCCCCTAGTATTGACCATCTTGGAGGTAGAAGTACGCTGGATCCTCGGAAACAGGCTCTAAATCTGGCCATGCAAAACCAGAGAGGTTAGACCTCTAATAGCAAGTACCACAAGGAAGGACGATATGAAGGACTAAACCAGTAAGTAAAAGAATATAATAATAGATCTCTGCTTCCCACTAGGATTCACATAACATCACGACACTTCGAGCCAACCTCCCAACCAAACAAGGACAGAAGTTGGCCCGTCATGTCCTGATATTCTGATCATCTCAGTTAGGCAACAGAGTAGGTACAGTACACAAACAAATCATCTTGAACGGCCAACCAACTACTACGGCTTGCTATTGTGAGTCCTAAGTTATCCTGAAATTATACAAATAGAGATTCCTCAGTTCTTACTATGTGCGAGCAAGGCTAGTCTATCCAATCAATCAATTGCGCCAATCATGTAATTAGACGAGTCCCAGCGGGACGCCCGCCGTTAATATAGCATGTACCATAATATAAGCAGATACTGTTCCCTGCCCGTGTGACAGATTTACAGTATCTGTGAGAACCAGCCGGCCCGTCGGGTACTACTCGTCCCAAGGGGGCTGCCATGTAAGAACTCGGGAATCCATTCTCTCAATGCAATCATTATTTTATTTAACTTAATAGTCCCTACGTTGAGTGAAATCCTATGCCGTGGATCATGGTCATTCAAATGAGCACTTTGGTACGGGGTACGATATGCGCAACTCTACAACGATACCCGTGCGACTATGTTGTAGGTCTTACATAGCTTAATGCAACAATCAAATCTAACCACGGAGTAATCATGCCTTGACCATAAAGTACACATGCTGTTTTTGTAAGATAAATAAATACTAAATAAATAAATAAATAATTTGAAACCTGCATGTGCCCGTATGCCAATATTCGGGATCAGCCAGTCGATTACAATAGTTCATTACATGAACGTGTCTCATTCATTCAATTCAATAAGACGACTAGCCAGTCTCTTAGTTCCAACTAGGAACGCATGATCAATTATTAGTCAATGTCACAATCATTATCAATGGTGCAAGGCATGAAAGTCAATTAGTATTACATGGGGTCGAGCCTATAACTCCTCAGAATTAAGTTCTAGTCATACTGGGTACCCATGGATCAATCAAGACATATGACACATTCCACATAATAATCTGTATTAACAATATTATCATATCATGATTTATCAAGTTCATGCAAAAAGGCGTAAGGATACAATAGAAGAATCATCATGCCATCATTAAATGAATAAGTTATAGAGCAAATAGTAACACCCAGGTTCGAAAGTCACGCCAACAAATCTAAGCTAAGGCCAAAAGTCACGCCAAGTCTAGTAGGAGTGAGCGTGTAACAGCGTGAGCGTGAAAAAGTAATTCACGCTGGCATGCACAGTGTGAGCGTGAAGGAAAATTCACGCAGACTCAAGTGAGCGTGAAAAGGTGACAAGAAATCCACGCACGCAAGGGTGTGCGTGACTAAAAATCCACGCACGCTCATGGATGTGTGCGTGACTAAAAATACACGCACGCTCATGAGAATGTTAGCGTGACTAAAATACACGCACGCTCAGGAGAACGTTAGCGTGACTAAAAATACACGCGCGCTCAGGAGAACGTTAGCGTGACTAAAATACACGCACGCTCATGAGAACGTTAGCGTGACTAAAAATACACGCTAACATGTAAGAACATGAGCGTGACTCAAAATCCACGTAGACATGTAGAGACGTGTGCGTGACTAAAAATACACGCAGACACGTACAGACGTGTGCGTGACTAAAAATACACGCAGACACGTACAGACGTGTGCGTGACTAAAATACACGCAAACACGTAAGAACGTGTGCGTAACTAAATTACACACAAACACGTAAGGACGTGTGCGTGACTGGGCTGATGTTTTATGCGAGCACGTAAGAACGTGTGCGTACAACATTTCCCGAATTCCAAGTCCTATGGAGCCTTCGCTCCAGTGCCAGAGAAATACACGCAAAGATGGTGGACCAAGAACCCATGAACAGCCGAAATACTACAACTTAGATCTAGAGAAAACAAGCCATAGGAATCAAAAATGCTAAGAACTAATCTCTCTCACGATCATGAGAGGAAGCCAAATGAACCATAAAAATGGGTGAAGGAGAAGCAAGTTTGCACTTGCCTACTGCTGCTGCTGGTTAGGTGGAGAAGTGATGAGAGGAAGAAGAAGAAGTAATGGTGAGAATGAAGTAATAAGGAGAAAGAATGGAGGGGGTGGCTTTAAATATGGAAGGGTGGTAGGTGAGAGACTAATGGGCCGGGTTTAAGGGGAGTCATCCAAGGCCAAACCCGAAAGCAACACAAGGAGGTAAAAAGCAGAAAATTGTAGAAAATTAATTAACATGAAAATTAAAGAGCAGATAATAAAATTGCAGAAAATAAAGTACAGAAAATAAAATGCAGGTAATTAATTAACATGAAGTTATAGGAATTTAACTACAGAATAATACATGATAAATACTAAATAAATACTCATGAGTTGTACATGTATAAAAATATGCATTCCGGAAACGGGGAGTGACACTTCTCTTCTGTGAACTAGTCAATCTTGTGTGAGGCCTGTCTTTAGGATTGGAAACAACGGTCGGCTCTTGCATTGTAGTAGTGACCGGACATGTAATTTCTTGTATTTTAAGCTCAATGGACTGCCGCTCCGCTGCTACTGAGGCTAACCACCTTGCGTGGAGAAGTTTCAGTTGTGGCAAAGAGAAGAAGTCATCGTCCGTCTTTACCATAGGCATCATAGACAACTGCCTCCAATGTTGATCGACTGCTTCAACTGGAATAGGAATAGATTCACGGCGATATTCATTAATCTGATGTGCACAAGGGAGGCCCAATGTATGTCGATGTACACACCCACAAACCTCGGGATCAAGTCCGACAAACTTTGATCTTTCAATCTCATCAACTATTAAGGCCAACGCCTTGTGAGATACCACGCGTATTAAAGCATCTAAAAGTACTTCCTTTCTATGCTCATGCTTGACTATATTCAAACTCATCTCAAATGATGCCTTAATTTCATTCACCGTCTGGTCTACTGATAAATGTATAGCTTGCCAAACAGAGACGAAGTTGCCGAGAGATGATTTTAGGTGCCTCTTCAATAAAGAGTGTGCTCCTTCGACACGGTTGGTAGTTGTCGTGCCGTAATGCTTCATCACATTCGACCATGCTAAGACGAATTGTTCTTTGTGCGGTTCAAGCCATGTATCTTTGATGTAAGAAATGCATGCCGGCTCCCTCGTCTCCCACTTTTTCTTGAACAAGTACCATGCGGCATCGTAACTGGCAATCGTAGATGCTCGCCACACACAATTCCAATTGTAGAATTCGTCAAAAATCTGCATGTCGATTTTACCATCCTCTTTCCGAAACTTCAACTTACATTGGACTTGAATATTACGATTGACATGCCAAGTGCATAGCAATGTATCCGCTTGAGGAAAAACAATGCGAATAGCATTAATGAGGGCGTACTCTCTGTCGGTAACAAATACTGACGGCTCTGTATGACCAGTGTAAAGTGTTTTCAGTTTCTCCAATGCCCATGTGTAGTCTTCAAGCTTCTCACTTTTCATGAAGCAAAATGCCACTGGAAATGTTTTCCAAGTAGAGGTGAACCCGACAACATGAAAGAGATGCATCTTGAACTTATTTGTCTTGTACGTGCAATCAAGGACTAACACGTCGGCAAAGGACCTGGCCAAATTTATGCAATCAGGATGAGCCCAAAAGAGTGATAATACTTCATTACTCTGGGGATGTCTTCTATGGAACTCAACATAATGATTATCGGCAAGCAACTTGAGCACTTCTTGTATCGTCATTCTTGATTCCGTCCGGACAGCGTTTGAATAAGTTAGGGCGTTGTATATTGTCTTCATTGTAGACATGTTCTTCTCATCTTCATGTCGTATGATGTAATATATTTGTCTCGGTGCAACTCCGGAGGTGGTCAAGTCTTCGACTATCTTCTTCTCCGTATCGTTCAACCGTCCGACATACGGATAACCCAATAGTGTCTCGGCAAACTCGTGGTTGTGGGTTCTATTCTTCACTTCTACTGTCCATTTCCCCTCTTCTTCGTTTCTGATATGTATCGTGAATGGACAACCACATTTCCTCGTTCCAACATTTCTTCTTCGAACTTTACTTTGGATAACTTCTACTGTGTTTTTCTTGTGCGTCCTGAACACACCACCTCTTTCACAGCCCACCACCACAGTTTGTCGTCCCGGTCGATTTCGGGCCGATCTGGATATCACTAGAACAATGTTGTTTTCCCGTCCGACTTCTCGACACCAATGTATCGTACCCTCGCTTGATTCAAAACATAGATCGGTCCAAAATAAATGGGCTACATTGACTGCAATTGGAGCCGGTACCGCAAAATCGGAAGATCTCAAGTCCTACAATAAATGTTCTTCGGTTAGTACAATTAGACAAAATCCTAAAGTAAATAGGTTTCATAGATTAGGCCCGTGCATAAGATTGGTGTCCATAAATAGCAAATTGTGTTAATAGCAAGACCGTCTTCTGTGAAGGACTGCAATAAAACTCTGCATTCTAGTATTATAGTCTAGGACTGCCAGAGTGGTGGCAGTCCTTCACAGAATAAGGACTGTCAGGACCCTGAGTCCTACCTATTTGTAGGACTGCCAGGGTCCTGGCAGTCCTGGCAGTCCTTATTCTGTGAAGGACTGCCACCACTCTGGCAGTCCTAGTCTATGATCGGGACTGCCTGAGTGTTGGCAGTCCTCTGTGTCACAGCACGAGTTTAGGTCCGAGCTCAAGTTCAAATATAGTTACCAAGAGAGCTTCCGATGCATCAAAGTTGTCTTCGGACGTGGCGGGAACGTGTTCTTCGGACGTGGCGGGAACGTTTGATGATCCCGGTTGATCCATGTTCAATATTTTTCTATATTTAACACATAATTCAACTTTAATATGTGAAATTCTTGTTTAAAACATGAAACATATTATAGTTCGATGACTTACCAAAAATTTGGAGAAGTCAATGACCAAGAGTTGAGGGAGAGAACAATTTGCCAAAAATGTAGGGAGAAAAGAAAAAAATTAGGGTTTTAATTCTTTGACCTAAGAGAAGAGAAGGAGGGAAGAAAATAGTTGAGGGAGAAAAGAAAAGAGAAGAAGGAGAGAGAAAATGAAAATTGGTATTTATAGTTGTGCTTGGGCTAGCCCCTAGCAAAATTTTTGGATGGCAAACTTGTAATAAACTTGAAAAATTTTGGACTAGCCCCTAGCAATTTTGGTAGTGCCCATAGAAAAAACCTAAAAGAATATGTTTTATAGTTGAACAATAAGTACAAAAATATTTTGGGTGCTTCAAGATTTTTTGTTTGTTTGTTGGTCCCCACCTTATTCAAATTAGGGATAATTTAGCAAATACCCCCATTCCAAATGTGAAAACTAGCATATACCCCCACTATTTATTTTATTTAGCAAATACCCCCACTCCTATGTAAAAGAGTGGGGGTATATCTTAAATTTTTATTATTTTATATCAAAAATGGGGGTATTTGTTAGATAAATAAAATAGTGAGGGTATATGCTAATTTCAACATTTAGAATGGGGGCATTTGCTAAATTATCCCTTCAAATTATGTCCATCACAACCGAGGTTATGATATGGACTACAATAAGGTTATTTTGTAATTTACTTCGTGTACTTGTTGCCTGCAAGCATTTGCTTCATATTTGAACACCAAGTACTCTAAAGATTTACTTTTCAATCCTACTTCAAAATTGGTGGCTATGCGTTTGTGATTATTTGAGGAAATTTGTGGTCGTTTAAGAAAACGTACCGAGAGTGGATACCCTCTCATTGGTAGATCACTCACATTAGTGATCGACATTGGGCAGGGCCGGACACCCGGAGGGACCGGCAAGGTTCGAGTCCCCCAATTGCGTGTGTGCGTGGAATTTCAAAAAAAAAATATTGGACAGGGCCGGACCGGGCTATCCATGTCCATAAAGTACGGGCTCGGGTCAGGTATGGACCAAATTTTTTTGGCCCTAGAAAAATTTTGGGCCGGGCCGGGTCGAAACTTAATTATTATCTATGAAGCCCAAGCCCGCCCATAAGGGTCGGACTTTTCGGGCTAAGTCGGACCGGACCGGGCTACCCTTTAAAAATGTCCAAATGGACTTTCTCGTATAGTGATTTCTCTTAATCTACAGCTTACAGAACATTGAGGGGTCTTCATGTTGTCAAAGACGTCCTTAATTTGATTGCAGCTATTACTATATATATCTTAGCTGTAGGTTTTCCTCTGAATTGAAAGCTTATCCAAACATTTGCCAAACGATCACTATTACATCATCTACTAATACATCCATACAGGTTTGTTGGATGGTTCTGAAATTTATCATGGATGATTTCAGCTTAATTGTACTGAAATTTCAACTTTTCGCGTCGGGCTTAGTCAGCCTTTTTCGGGCCGGGCTTGGACGGGTTTGTATCGGATAGGCCTCGGGTCAGGTTCGGACGGACGGATGCTTAGTCCAAGCCCTGCCCTATACTAATATGGATCGGGCCGGGCTACCCTAAAGGTCGGACTATATCGGGCTTTGGCCCATCGGACCGGACGGACTTTTCGGACGTCCATGGGCCTCGGGTCCAATGATGATCCCTAACTCACATTTCTCTATTTGCTCCTTGACAGTAATTTCACCTATCATTATAACCAGTTCATGGATAACTTCGACAAGACTTTGGACTTGAACAATCTTTTCCAGCTTAGAATAACTTTTCAGATTCAATGTAACCCGTAAAAAATCAGATTGCGGTTGATCCTCCAGACCGACCCACAATAAAAGTCGTGAGAAAACTAAAATTATTTTCGACTAGGACAACCTAACTTCCGGGCCCGGCCCTACCTATCATTCCCCACCTACATCATTTACTTATAGTTCACATATAAAGAGGGTAGTTGATGAACAAGCGAATTATTCGCGAATCAAGAAGCTATTCTATTCGTGCATTGGTGTGTCCTACTTATCGATTGGCTTCTTTTCTTTTCTTTTTTTATAATTTGCAAATTTTGTGAGTATGAATCAAAGAATGAGAGATGAATATTACATGTTGCAGTCTGCGGGGAAAAAATGTACAGTAGGGAAGCTGATGGGGCATTCATTTTCAAGATTATGACAAACCATACAAAGAAAAAATGGGGTGAATTATATATATACATACATGGAGGCTCATGATACAATTGACATCTAAAATCCTTGTATGAACAGCCCAAACCTGAACTTTGTAACAAATGTAATGTAAAGTTTATGCCTAAAAATATTTATGAACATTTGCCCACTGCTCAATGTACATATACATGTTGTTGGTCGGAAACCTCAAACCTTCAGCAAGTAGTATTAGGTGATACTCTTCAAAGAAAAAGGACGCTGCTACGTGGTCCATGGAATTGTCCTGCACTTTTGGCCCGCAACCATCTGTCGGCCCTCCGTTAGAGGGGGATTGGATTTTGGGGGGTGGGTCCCGCAGATTGAAGAGCTACGGACACAACCACAGTCACCCTCCCTGCTGGTCAAAAACTATTTTCGCTTCGAAAAACATGCCGTAGACATTTTCATTTGTGAATCAAGAGTTATGGTACTAGGAAGTTCCACTAGAGGTGATAATTATTCGGTTTTGGACCGAGAAGTTTAGGGAAATAAGAGATTCGGATAGGTTTGGAAAAAGATTCGATTTTGAAAATAATAAAAAAAATATTTGATTTCGATTTCGGTTTTGGATTTCGGTCCAAAAATGAAAAGTGAATAAGAGTTATACAATTATTAAGTACTCTCAATTCTATGCATATTTTTATTATTAAAAATGTGTATATTTTTGTATATATTTTAAAAACAATAATTCTATGTATGTCTTCTAAAGCCAAATTTTAATAATTTAACAATTAGTCCAAGACCCTCATTTGAAATACAATAAACATATGTATAAAAAATATATAAAAATTTAATATAATTTAACCACAAATCCAACTTTAGGCATAATCCATTAAACAATAAAAATAGTCCAACGAACAAACCGAAACGTTTATCGGTTCGGTTTTTGTTATGCAAATTTCAATCTGGTTTCGATTTGGATTTTTAGAATTTCAGTTTATTCGGTTTTGACTATTTCGATTCAATCGAAATCGAATAAACCGAATGCTCACCCTATTACTTCGATCCTAACGGTCAAGAAATTTTCATGAATCATGTATACATGATCTTGGCTAATTTCATATTTATGTATGACATAAGTTTTATGTATATAACAGCAATTATACATATGATCCATACTGATGGCTGTGGTAGTGTTTTGCAGTATACAAATCCAAAGTGTAAGCAGGAATTCAGCTCCGGCAACAGCCCATCCATGTCGATGAAATCTTGCTCTACGCCCGCCTCAATCGCCACTACAAAAGAAAACCATAAAACTCTCATGTACCAAATTTTCACTCTCCACATCATAAACTCAGAATTGCATTCTTCATGACGATTATGAGGTCGTAATTCTATATCTATACTACTATATAATAGGAAAAAAAGTAGACTTCACGGTAAAAAATTTTTTTTCTAAAATATTCTCATTTATGATTACTAATTAAAAAAATTTCTTCAAATTTAATATGGTTGGTTATATAAGGGTAAATGACAAAAAATTCCTCCCTAGATTGGTCATTTTCGCAAAAAAAAGATCCCATGTTCTTAAATTTTTCAGTATTTATTTTTTGTTGCAAAAAACTCCCAAATGATAATTTTACCCCTCTCCCCCCCTCCTTCCTCTCCTTCCTCGGCCGTTAGGGGAGGGGCTGGATGGCCGACGACCCCACGGGGAGGGCTGCGTGGGGCCGGGACGAGGGCGGAGGAGGACAGTGGGGGGCCGGCGAGTGCGGGAGAGGGCTGTGCGGGGCCGGCGAGGTCGGGGGAGGCTCGCGGGGGACGGACGGGGCTAGGGGCTCGCCGCCAGGGGGAGGGCCGGCGGGGGGAGGGCGGGGGGGGGGGGGGGGGGGGGGGGGGTCGGGCGGGGCTGGGGGGTCGCCACCGCCACCGGAGGGAAGATAGGGGCAGGAACATTTTCGGAATTAAAATTTTTAATTTTGACTGGAGAGACCTTATTGAGCGGATTTGTAATTTAAGGAGGGACGAATTGCTAAAAATGACTAATAAGTTTTAATTTGCAAAAATCGGATATCTAATTTTTTGTCATTTATCCGTTATATAATTACGTATATAAGAAGAAGAAAAAAATTAACAAAATTATCATTTGCCATTTCCAAGTATTATAAAATATGTGCAAGGCACGTGCATATATACTAGTTCTTCATTAATATGAAGAGTGTTAACTCTTGTGTAAATTTTAATTAAATGTGTATAGTTATTGTTTTCCTTCAGTAAAACTGCAAAACCAAAATTTTGAACTATGTTGAGGCCTCATGAATATTTACTTAAAAAGGTACATAAATGTGAGTCACCTCCATAACATCCATACCTATGTTCTTAGTATCCTAAGATACAATATAATATACTCTTTTTTTTTTTCAAGTGTCCGATAACACATATATCAAAAAATCCTAGAGGAACTAGTAAGTTCCCTAAATTTTAAATCTCGTCCATGAAAAAATCGCTGGATTACATGAATCTCATCTCATCTCATGTTTTTTTTTTTTCAAGGAGCTAAAAGGAAAAGAAAAAAAATAAGTACACTTGAGTTTCTATAGTCAAACTCGATATACATAGACTGATACGTAATATCATTTTTTATACTCAAATCATTATTATATGAAATCATGTTCCAATTTAGAAAGAGTTTGATTGCAAGGTGGAAAATATATGGAAAAGAAATCAATTCCATGGAATTATTTTCCTAGGAAAAAATTTCATGGAATTTTAAAAAAATTTCATGAAAAACTTAATTTGGGTGTTTGATTGCTATTATTTTTCACGAAAAATAGTTATTTTTCATAGAAAATAATATTTTCCTATGGGTTCGACAAGTTTCATTTTCCACCATTTTAGGTGAAAATATGGAAAATGATAGTTTTTTGGAAATACTTCCATGGAAAATATAAGCTATCAAACACTACAATTCGTGAAAAATATGTGATAAAAATATTTTCCATGGAAAAAAAACGCAATCAAACACAGCCTTAGAGATAAAGTTATTGTATCATATGATACACGATACGATATGTACCGTATCTTGTAAGCAAATCATTATTGTATCATATGATACACGATACGATACATATCGCGAGTTGACTCCTAGATTGATATTTATCAAGCAAAACAAATGAAAGAATAAATTGAGGGAGATTTGATTATTTTTCACCTACACGACGACAGCAAGAAGAACATCCACTCTTCTCCAGCTCTTCATCTCGATCATCTGCTGATGGTATTCGCGAATAGCCCCTCTGCCTCCTCCTGAACAAATTTGGCACCCACGAGCTGAATTTCCACCGAGATTTCCTTCTCATGTTCTGTAACATCTCAAAAATAGTATAAGAAAAATCCAGTTCTGGAGTTAAAATTGATTATAATATTGACATTTATTCCAAAGGACAATGTTATTTTGCATGCAGAGTGTGACTGCAGGCCACGTGGCGGCCTTCCATTGGCCTCCTGATTCGGGTTTTAAAGGAGGGTGGGATCCGGTGATAGCGGAGGCCCGATGGTTGGCTATCACGCGGATCTGCGGTCATGTTTGCGATCACAAACCGTGGACAAAATATTAATTTTTTTTCATATACACTTTGGTTTGTTCCTTCGGCTGGTTGATGATGATATGAGAAAAATCCAGATCTAGACTTAAAATTGATCATAATATTGACATTTAAATTACGTAGTTTACTGAATTTGTTCTAAAGGAAAATAATATTTTGTCTGCGGTGTGGGATTGTGGACGTGATTGAATTTATTCAAAAGAAAAATGATATTTTGTCCGCAGTATATAATTTCAGACCCAATTGCAGACCCACGTGGCAGCCAACCATTGCCCCCTACCACCAGTCCCACCTTCTTAAAACCCTGACCAGGAGGCCAATTGAAGATCGTCACGGCCTGGATCACAAACCACGGACAAAATAGCATGGCAGTGTCCTAATCTAAAAGCTCACTTAAATTTATATTATTTTTTTTAAATTTTTAGGTATGAAGTTAAGGGTATCAAGTTGAAAAACTCGAATAGTTGAATGTATTAAATTATAATTTAGTCTGATTTTTTTCATACATCTTGGTTTGTTCCTTCGGCTGGTCGGATGATACGGGAAAATTCCAGCTCTGGGCTTAAAATTGATCATAATATTGACCTTTATTCCAAAAGTCGATGCTATTTTGTCCGCAGTTTGTGACTGTAGGCCACGTGGTGGCCTACAGCGGAGGTCCAAACGGTTGGCTACCACGTGGGCATGTAGTTACGTCCGCGATCACAAACCGCCGACAAAATATCATAGTCCAAAAGCTCACTTACACCGTGGTTAGTCTTCCATTTCTTCCAGTCCGGCGGGGATTCCTTCCTTCCCCGGCCGTGCCGGTCCTGCTGCTGCTGCTGCCTCCTGTTGAACTTCTTCAGCTCCTGCGAGTAAACAAGCAGCATAGCGCGGCGGTCGTAATAGCATCGGCCGGGCGCTCGGGGTTGCAGGTGCAGGTGCTCGTTCATCTTGGGATGAAGGACGATGCCGCTCGGCTTGTCGCCGGTCGCTTCCTCGTAGACTGTGATGAAAACTCTGTTGTCAGCCTTCTTCATCCTTTGTTCCTCCTGCTGCTGCTGCTGCTTCTTCTTCTTCTTCTTCTTCTTGTTCTTCAACTTTTACATTGAAAAGAATTGATGGGTCCTCCGAGGGATTGGCTATATACACATTTCACTGCAAAGGATCCTGATATGCACTTCTGACCCATTCTTCCTCTCTTCTCGCACCTTTGCTGGCCCAGCGCCATGACCCAATTATAGGAGCTTTACGCGGAGAAATTATTCATTGCGACGGGCTCACCAGGTGGCACAGGAGAAATGATTCATCGGAACGGGCTTACCACGGGACACGATTCTAATGAAATTTTTTTATATAGGATAAGGTAATATAAATAAATTACAAAAAAGATTAAATTTTTTTTTGTGAAATTCACGTAAGGATATAAGTCGTCATTGACAGTTTGGCAACTTTCCACATTTTTGCTCCACAAGTTGTCATTAGCATTGCCGATCGCCAATAGCTTTGGCGACATGGTTGCAATGCTAAGTCTACAACCAAAATTTTACAACCATCTTATAACCTCTCTCCCACCTCTCGCACATGGGTCCCACCTCCCCTCCCCCCGCTACATGTGCTCCACCCAACCCGACTAACCCCTCCTTCTCCCCCTCCTCCTCTTCCTTCAATTGAAATCCGACATGTGACGGTTGTAAAAGGTTGTAGGTATCGCAAAGCCCTAAGAAAAATGGCTTTGGCAACGTGTAGCAAGCACACAACAATGCTTGGAAGTGGCTTTGGCACATGGATGTGTAGCAAACATACATTAGCAAAGCAATGGTTCTAATGTTTTTTAAAAATGGCTTTGGCAGTGTGTAGCAAGCACACATCATGCTTGCAAGCAAAATTTTCAGTCCATGGAGGGTAAACCTTAAAGTTGACTCTATCAAATTTTTCATCAAATTTCAGGCTAAGTTGAAGCAGCTCTGTAGGTGAAAAGGCAGCTCTGTAGGTGATCCAGTGCCTTCGAGAAGTGAACCATGGCGAGATCCGTAGCAGCTCGACTCCTCGCCGGCGTCGATGGCCGGATCGATTGGCTCTGATACCAAATTGGTAGGTCCCTCAGCTAACTGAGTGATTGCCTGAGACACTCGGGTTGGATTAGTCATCTCTATCAATAAAAATACAGTACAAAAAGCAGCACAAGAACTGAAAGTAGGGAAATGGAAGTTTTTATTGAGCAATGGCGACAAGAGAAGATCAAACTTGCAGGAAAAGTAAATGACAATTGAAAAGAGTGTACCAAATTCTGCCTAGCCTTTTCTCTGTATCAGTCCTCTCTATATATAGAGGAATTACATGTGCAGATAACTGAATTGGCTGAGGTGGCTCTCCTTGCTACCAATTAGCTGTTTGATTGGTGATTTGCTGAGGTGGCATGCTACATTATTTGATGATTCAGCTGGGGCGGTTATTTGAATAAGAAGTGGGACGGGGACTGATACCAATTTGACGCGGGACGGGAACTTAAGTTCAACTAATCCAATTCCAAATTTATGATTCGTAGTAGATTTAACTATAAGCAATTTTTTTGTAATTGATTAAACAAAAGATGGTAGAAGGAGACCTAGTATTTATGATTGGTTTTGAAAGTAAATTGCACGATTTACCCGGAAGAGTGAGATTATGTCGCAAGCCTTCGAGATAGGCACAAACTTCGTGCTACGAGGGATAGGTCTTCAGCATGTACTTAGACCTCTTTGAATATGGTGCACAACTTCGTGTCGAAGAAGAAGACCGTACGCACCACTTGCGAACAGCATACTCGATCCGGATTTGACTTGGGTTCGTAGAAGTTGATTCGTGGACGTCGTCGTCGTCGTCTTCGGAGAGTCTTTGAGTGTTCCTCCAAACATGAAGCGGATCCTTCGACGAAGACGTCAGCAGGAATGTATTTAGAATGGAAGAAAACTCACTCAACTCTTATATGCTTCTCACCAAAGTTTAAAAGTTGATTTTATTCTCATTCATTCTGTGTTTCTTCGACAAGTTTTTGGCTCTATTTATAGCCATCCACTCAACCAAAAGATAAAATAATCTAAACTCCTTAACTAAAGTATCATCCAAACTAACCTTCCAAAACAAACAAATAACAATAAAGATAAATGACATCCAAACTCCTCAACAAAAATATCTTTCATAGATATTTTCAAACTAGCTAGTCCATGACTCGGGCCCGTCTATGTTCGTTCCGTGTCTTAGTCGAATTCGGTCCCCATCACCATGTCGTCAGGATGCACGCTAATAAATGTTTTGCGCATGCAGAGTAAGTATATCACCTAACTTGTATTTGATGCAGGTACGAGGAATCGGCTATTGGTAAGAAATTACTTGAATGTGATATATTCAATATATATGTTGGTTCAACTTGCCTCCTTAACATGCTAAACGAAATAATGCTATGATATTGTCTTTTAAATGAGAAATTCTATAACATGCTTAACATGGTAACACAAGTATGCTACAATGTTGCCTTGCGATGAAACTGCTTAATCATGACATACATGCTAAACGACACCTTTCGATGAATACTGCTCATGAACTGTAAACTGATGTTATGTCCCAAATAGAAAGATCACTCTAATAAATGTTTGCTCAGATTAATACTTAGTGTTGGTTTAGGCGAGTGGGCTGATTCTGCTCGCTAGTACATAGATGATGTACTGACCCACGTTGTGGACACTCTTTTTAGGTGCTCGTACTTGGAAAGTTCAATACACGGAGATCGACTTGATTAGTCCCGCGGTGTGAAACCCAAAAATTTTCAGTTAATTAATTGAATAATTTATTTAGCTAAAATCATTATTAATTATTAATTTAGGAAAATTGTATTTTTTAGAAAAATTTATTATTTCTGGAATTTTAGAGTTTAGTCAAAACTCGTAAAATTTTATTTTTATAAATTGTTGCTAAATTAATTATTATCATTTTTATGAAAAACCATATTTTAGAAAAATATTTAATCCTGGAATTTTGAATGTTGGTCCTGACCTGTCCCGAGCCTGACTTGAACCCGTCTCGAATCCAAATTCGTTTTTCCAAAATTAATCATTAAAGTCCATCAATAAATTATTATTCTATTTTTAAGAAAAGATATTCATATCATTTCCTTTAAAACTCTCATTAATATATTTATTACAACTCTCATTTTTTTTAACTCAATCTCTCTCTCTTTCATTCTCCAGCAAAGGGAAAAGGAAACTTTTCCTTTCCTTCCCGACCAAACGGCCGAGCGGCCCCTCGGCTCCCAAACCGCCACCTGACCCTTCCTTCCCGTAACTCCGGTGACTCCTCCGTTCATCTCCCGTAACCCCCACATCATCTCCTATAAAAATCCTCTCCTTCTCCCACACTTCATCCACCATTTCCCCAACCAAGCCCTAACCCGAGCCCTAGTTTCCCTGGCCGCGCCCCACGGTGAATCCCGAGCCCCCGACGCTGAGCTCCGCCCTCCGCCGCTGTCCCCGTAGCTGTGGCGCCGCCTCTCGATCCGGCCATCCCCGAGCGGCTCCCCGCAGCCGATCCTCCCCGTGGCCCGGCCAAACCCGATCGCCGGCATCCTGCCGACCCGCAACCGCTTCCCGGCCGCGTGCCCCGTGTCACCCCCAGTTTTCAAATTAGGGGTATTTTCATCATTTATCAAGTTTCATAATTTTTAGGAATTTTTATTTATTTTATGTGATTTTTTTTTGGGATTTATTTGGATTGGTTTGGATTTTATCCAATTCGGACTCAAATTGGAGACCCGGGTAGCCTGGATCCTAGTGGGACCCACATACTAGCTGGGCTTGGCCCACATACCATCATAATTAGGTTAGAAATTATAAACCCTATTTCCATGGCTTAATTAGTCATTTTAGAGCTTAATTAGTATTTAGAAATTAGACCGAACCAACCCGAAACAAACCGAACCCAACCTAAGTCTAATGGGTTTGGAGGGGCTAATGGATCCTACCCAAACCCACTAACCCTCCCCCCCCCCCCCCCCCCCCCCCCCACACTTGGCCGGCCATGTAAACCCCCCCCCCCTTTTCTTCTCCATTAAGTAACTCTCTCTCTCTCTTCCAAAATCTATTCTTCTCTCAAGCTCTTCTTCCTCCAAGAAATCCCTTCTAGGTATGAATTTTAATTTCTCATTAATTCCTCTATTCCCTATATCTCCTTCATAATAAGTGGAGAGGAGATTATTCTCCATCTTTTGACCATAGCTTTCCTTAGGTTTCCTAAATCTAGTTTAAGGAAATTTGGGGGTTTTCTAATTAGAGTAGTATATATATATATATATATATATATATATATATATATATATATATATATATATATATATATATATATGTATTTGTGTGTGTAGAGGAATGAGAAGTGGTGGTGGTGTATATGAGAGTGGCATGAGTGTCATGAGAGTGGTGGTGGTGTTGTGTGAGAGAGTGGTAGTGTGTGTGTGTGTGTTTGTGAGGGTGTATGTATGTATATATATGTATATCTATATGTGTGTGTGTCTATGTATATATAAGTATATCTATATGTGTGTGTGTATATATGTATATATATAGATAGAGGGATGGATATTAGATTATATATATATATATATGTATGTAGATATATAGACAGATAGGAGGATATATATATATATATATATATATATATATATATATATATATATATAGAGAGAGAGAGAGAGAGAGAGAGAGAGAGAGAGGAAGAGGAGGAAGTAATAGAAGATGAAGGAGAAGAAGAAGCCACAGCAGTGGCAGTGTAGCAGCAGCTACACAGCTGTTGTAGCAGCAGCAGGAACAGCAGCACTAGCAGCAGCTGCTGCCAGTGAGAACCCCCCCCCCCCATTTGCCCCTTTCACCCCTATTGAACCCCCCCCCTTAGTCCTATATATATATATATATATATATATATATATATATATATATATATATATATATATATATATATATATATATGTTGATAGATAGTAGGATTAGAAGAGAATAGGAGAAGAAGATTAAGGAAAGGATAGAAGAAATAAGAAGAAGTAGAAGAAAAGAAGTTAGAAGAAGTAAGGAATTAGAAAGAGTTAGAGGAGAAGGAAATTAGAAGAAGTTAGAAAAATTAGTAAAGGAATAGGAAGAAGGAGTTAGAAGAAGAATTAGAGGAGAAATATGAAGAAGAGGTTAGAAGAGGAAGTTAGAGGAAGAGTTAAGGAGGAGAATTAGAATAAGGGCTAAAGGGGAGTTTTTAGGAGAAGTCGAGTTAGAGAGCGAAACGGAGCTCGGAGTATCGAAATGAGATGAAACTTGGCGTGGAGTTAGAATACGTGAATTAGATTTTGCGGGTAGGCTCTCGAGTGGAAATCGGGGTTGTAGGGCGCCGGTATCGCGCCGTACCATTGCGTATCTTGAAATATTCAAGATATCGGCAATGGGCCGTAAGGTGGACTAAACGTCCACTTTACTTAGTTATTTTGGTAGGTAACGTATGTATAGGTTAGTATCTTACTACCCTAGGGAGATAGGGTCAAAATACCAAGCGTAGGTAGGCTAACTTAATAATTGCCTAAGTTAGAATTTTACCCTTTTTAAGGATAAAATAGGATATTGGCCTACGGCTAAGATTTGGGTTTCGAAGTCCAAGATGGACTTGGATATGGGTTGTAGAGGTTGGTAATGAATAGAAATAGCCGTCTAGACCTAGTCTTGACCTCGGTTGACTTTTTAGACTAAAAGTCAACTATGGGTTAACACTTTACCCAATTTAGTTCTAAATTCCTTTAGACTTGGACAGTTGACCAAAAGTCAACTATTAGTTACCATTGACCTAGGATTGACCTAGGGTTGACCAGAGTTGACCGAAGTTGACCAAAGTTGACCAGTTGACCAAAAGTCAACTGTAAGTCAACCGTTGACTCAAATCGACCTAGATTAATTCCGTTTGACTTGCATTGACCCAGTATGACCTAGCTAGATCTAAAATGACTTAGATTGACCTCGTATAGTCTAGTTTGACGTGTCTTGACCTAGAATGACTTAATAGGATTTAAATTGTCTTGACTTTATTTCCTAAGCATAGTATTGATACGTCTTGTTCTCTATAGGTCCTCGAGACGCTGCATTTGCTACGGTAGACATATCATACCATATTACAGGCGAGTACATTCTCTGACACTTTTCTAATTTACGATGATTATTATAATTCATGTAATTAGTGTAGATATGCTTGTTCTCGACACATTGGTCATACGGATTGGTATTCATGGATCCCGACATGAGATGTTATTCCTCGTTATCTTGGTATATCTTGTGCAAGCTCCCTTGTAGTTCTTGTGCAGTATATGGACACCGATTCTCGAGGAGACTTGCTCCCTTCTCGTAGAATTCCGTGTTGTAACGTGTCTTGCTTGGATCCACTCTACCAGTCGGGGACGGGTAGTACTAGTATAGATGTGTGGTCATACCCGTCTTGTACATATTGTGAATCTTGTGAATGCCAATCCTACACCACACGTATGATTGGCTAGATCATAACCTTGTGCAGACCCAATTCGGCCACATGTTGTAGCTAGTATTCACACACCTAGATATATGATTCTTGATTCTTGTACATGCCATGATCAGTTTACTTGCCTTGTTCTAGCTCTAGTTTTATAGCTTACCTTGCCATGATACTCACATGTACATTCCATGATTTTCTTGTATATACTCTCTATTTACAGTCTTATAGCTTTTGTCATATCTTGTGAACTGTTGTTAGTATATTGTACTCGTTCCATCCTGACAGGATATGTTGAAAATATTACAGATGCTGACGAGGGGGATTGTTGTACCTACTACGGTCCGGATGATGTAGTGGGCCTAGACCTGGAGACTTTGGTCCATCAGGGCTTAGCTCCGCCTGGCGAGACCTTACCTATTGCTTAGTTAGAGTAGGTATTTTATACTGGACCTTGTCTCCAGCTACTTTTGAGACTGTTATTATTATGGATTGTATTAGAGACTTAGACTTGTATATTATTTGGTGTTTGGACTTGACATGTTATTATTTTATCGTCTTGTTGTCTTTATCTTTCAGTCTTTACTTTATCATCTTAGAGTTGTGATTGAGCACTCATATATATTCATTGCTTGTCCTCCATTCGGAGTTGACCATAATCTCGACAGGTTTTGATATATATATATAAACTGTTTAGAGTAGAAAACCTATAGCGTTCCACGCCATTTTTACGGTGAGGGATGGGCGTTGTCACGTGCACGTGCCCTTATAGCGGGTGCGGGTCGTGACACGTTTTAGTGGTGGCCCACGCAGGTCCTGAAGTCACAATTAGTGCGATGTCGTAGTGGCGCTCGACTAAGAGTGCTATTACGAGCCTACGGTATGTATCTAGGATAGGCTATAGGCTAAGAGTACTCAATCACAGTAGGATCTTTTCTTGCTTATCTTGCTTACCGTCTTTGATATTGATTTAATGCATTCTAGTTGTCCTCCTTTGATAGAATCCTTCATGTGCCATATTGATATATTCTTTTCAATCTGTCTTCAGGATGGTTATGACTCACTTTCCTGGCGAGGAGCACGGGGAGACGGAGAGGTCTACGCCCTCTGGCGGACAGGCTCCGGTCACTTTCCCGGCTGGTGGGACTTCAGTAGGAGCCCTCGGGGGTACTCCTCCAGCGCTCTCGATGACAGTCCCTGGGGTTGCGGGTGCTCTTCCCGCAGTGCCAGGGGCTACGACGGGAGTTGCCGGAGGCGTTTTTCCTCCTGCTGTGCAGCGGATTTGTCACACTCAAAATATTATTATTATTATTATTATTATTGTCTTGTGTTAACTTATCTTGTGGTTAGGATTTTTGTCATTTTGTAACCATAACCCTAACCCTAGCCCTAGCCCTAGGGGGAGGTACAAGGTATCCCTACAAGGGATGGGGGGGGCACCTCACCACTCCCCCAATCCTATATAAAACACACCACACATACACACATGAAACCAAAAAAAAAAAAAAAAAACCACACACACCACTCCACCCGACCCCCACTCCAGCTGCTGCCGCTCCTGCCTTGCTGCTGCCGCTGCTGTGCTCGCCGCCCGCCGCCGCCAGCGCCGCCTGCTGCCGCCGGCCAGCCCCTCCGGCCACCACAACTCCACTTCCTCCTCCTCCACTTCATCTCCACTTCCACTTCCTCTTCCCCCAACTCCATCTTCAACCTCTTCATCATCATCATCTTCCATCCAAGGAGAAGACTAAGCCTAGGTATACCAATTTCTCCCTCTTTCCCCAAATTTATATGTGTGCTTTTTATTCTAAAACCCTAGGTTAGGAAACTTCTAACAAATTCCTTGTTATTGGGTTGTAATTAGGGTCTTGTAAAGAAATTTAGGTCACCCCTAACTCAAAGGCAAGTCCTCCTTCACTCTCTCTCTCCTAGATATTGTTCGATCATAATTTCCATATTTTCATGAGTAATCGATGAGTATTTAAATTCTAGAATTTAATGTAAGTCATGGTAAATTCCAATATAGATATTCTTTTGAAATCAGAAATTGAAGTTGATAGACATAGGTGTAATTACGTATATATAAAAACGAATGAGTACTTTGAGAATGAATGTATGGGACACGACACAATTAATATTCGCAATAGACACCTTGTGTAGGATACAATACAAATTCCTAAGTATTGGACATGACACCAAAGAATTTTTCTCTTGGACACATGACATGTTTATACACACCTTGACACTGTTGATAGATGTAATTTTGATTCATATATATATACACATAGGTCCCATGTCATCTTACTTGAACACGTATACACGAGAGTAGTTTTTCTTTATTATTAACATGATTGTATAATTCTGTCCACATTTTTAAACCTATCGAATAACACATGTTGGTACAATGGATAGCTAAATTAATCATTTTTGCAAGCCCCTACATAACTACGGCAACTTATTTCTACGAATTTCCAACTCTCTTGCACACCAATGTAATATTACAAGGGTCTAACGTGGTTTCCTCAAGAATTGACACATAAATTTGATGTCCACACACTACTAATAGGTTCTTTGATACTTGGGATAGTGAACGGCAAGCCGCTCAAATCAAGGAAATTACTTGCCTAATTTAAATGCATGATTACTTGCTTGCTTGATTGCAACGGTAAGAAAGAATATTATTAAGCATTTTTGATACTTGCGTGGGTTTTCGGTGTTGAGGTTTGCTCCACCGAAGGGGTCGGCGAACCCGATATATATATATTTGCGTGGTTCCGGTGTTGAGAGTTGCTCCACCGAAGGGGTCGGCGAGCCCATACATTTCTTTTATATCATGTTTTGTAAATTGTCGGAGCTCCTAAATACAAAGGAGACTCTGCCGAAATTTTTGAAAAATTTAGGAGATAGACAAATTTTTGATTTTCGGAAATTTTAGAATCATTGGGTGGGGAGGACAACTGAATATCCCTAGATATCCCGTAACATAATAACCATAAAAAGCTGATCAGCAATTCCTGAATATCCTGATGAGTACTTCTATATAAGTACTAGCCCAAGAGAGGCTCCTGTCCTGCTACTTCTATTCCGACAATAACATCGAATAGATTGGTTTTAGCCCAAGGGAGGCTCCGAAATTACAACCTGATCCCAGGTTAACGGAATTGTGCACGGGAATTATTTAGGGAATTAATTCAGAGTACTGTTCTCAAAATTGCATTGCATTTAGTCTACTAAATTTCATCTTACTCCAGCAAATAACTCCACCTATCAAAGGTGGGTAGTTTCTTGGTTGCTCAAGGGAAGCAAAATCCTACTGAGAGCTCAAGGGAAGCTCAGGAAATCTTACAATCCATGGAGTAGGATGTCATTTACATTTCCTTGATTTTGTGAAGTAAACCCATATAAATAGTGCTAGTTGGCATATTTCTTTCCTTTAAGAAAAACTGCATCTTTCTTTTATATACTTTACCGTCCTTGACCGAGGACTTGCTTATCGTTTTCTAAAATGACCTAGTATTGTTCACTAGGTGAAGAAGAGGACGTCTCCGCCGAAGTAACGCCGCAGTACAACGAGGAATAATCGTCTGATAACTTGCTAGTTATTTCTTTTGTAATAAGCTTGTAAAGTATTGTTGATGAAGTATGTATAATAAGATGTAATCTCTGGCATTTTCCATTTTTGCTGATATTTACGGGCGACAATCGCGGATTTTCGGCGCGTAGCCTGGGGATGTGTATGACGTCACCATTTCATTTGGGAAGTGGGACGTGACACATCTTTTAGTGGTGGCCCACGCAGGTCCGCGAAAATGGAAAATCCAGAATGGACCTTAGGTCTAGACGTAGGTTTTAAACTCAGATAGAAAACTTTGATTTCCAACCATATCTTAAAAATCCTTAAGTAAGGTAGATAAATAGTTGGTAGCATTTTCCTTACAAATTCCTCTTTCCTGTCTAGATCTTAAATCCTACTAAGGAGTTACTAACCTAAGAAAAAAATTACTTTTTATTTTCTTTTCAATCTAGGTCATGCCTCGGTTTGCACCCTTCGCAAGACTAGGAAATGATAGTCACAGCCTAGACGAGTATTATGCATTTGTAAAGAAGATGTGGCACGTAGCGCGTAAAGGAATGATCGAAGCCTATGGAGTACACTACGAATTGAAATATCCAATAGTGTCAGACATAGATGATGAAAGGAAGGAGTATTACAACTCGGTACATTATTATGTCCTGATAAAGGCAGAACCCACCAAAGGCCCGGAGACTGATCGCAATGGTACCTTGGAAGAATGGCTGCAAACTCATCCAGACGCAATAGTGCACAACATCAGGAAAATGTGGATTTAGATCCTCAAGCATGTATGTATGTGGAATGTATGAAGTAAGAATGTAATATATGGATGCATGTAGTAAGAATATAAGTAAGTAGGGAAATATGGACTTAGATCCCTAGTATCTATAGATGATAAGTATGTGTATGTAGCTAGGATGGATGAAATGTAAGATATATCTGTATGTAGGTAGAATGTGACCAAGTATGTATGTAAGCCAAGGGCATATTGTTCTATAAATAAATAAAATATGCTTTTTCAATCTCCTTATGTTCCTTATAAGAAATTCTTACATAGGATATCATGGATGTAGGTATGGGCCTGTTTATACCCAGTTTGGAATGGGATGGAAGCGAGTACACCTTGTACCTATACCAACGCTATGCCAGGATACTATGGAACGCACCCGGCTGGTATGACATTCATGCCTACCAAATATTCTATGGAGTCAGGCGTCCTATGGTACGAGACGTTGAGGATGGTGCTGAAGTGTACTTTGAGTACACCACCTACTGTCTTTATGTCCGAGACCCGAACCGCATCTATGTCGGATTGTACGGCTACGAAGGCACCATAGATGACTTTGAGAGGTTATATACAGAAGTAGAAATCCTTGCTGAAGGGAGGGAGCTTATTGAAGCCATAGCATAAGATGTCTTAACCCTGTACATAGTGAAGAAGAAGTCCTTTTCCTTGTATTTTGGCATCTGCAAATATGTACCTGTATGAAGTAGAATAGTTTACCATGTCACGTTTTGGGATGATAGGTGACATGAGTAACTAAGTAGCAAGAATGTATGTAAATGAAAAATGAGAGTAAGGAGCACCATTTTGTAATTACTCTCATTTTAATGAATATATATATATATACGAAGTTTTATGCTACACTCTTGTTGAAAATTACGAGTTAAATACTTCCCTAAGAATTACGTTTTCTCAGGATATGGACAACCACGGTCAGTTAAGTACTCCGCCCCCTCAAGAACCAACTGTGGCCGATATGTTTCGATTATTCCAGCAATTACTGGAATCCCATAATCAGCAGGCCAATGCAGCCCATGTTGCCAATGCAACCATATTGGAACAAATGCAGAACTCCAATAAAACAGAAGAGGAAACCCTAAAAGATTTTCGAGATCTTAAGCCACCTAAGTTCAAGGGAACTGAAAATGCAATAGAAGCGGGTCAATGGTTGAAAACCATTGAAGGCTTAATGAAGGCCGCAAAGCTCAAAACCGAAGATATGGTGCCAGCAATCCGCATCCAGCTAGAAGATATCGCTGGATACTGGTGGAGTGCTGAGTACCCAGAAGATTCCGATGGAGTTATGACATGGGCAGAATTCAAGAAGAAGTTTGAAGAAAGATTCTATCCTAAATCAGCACGAATAGAGTTAGAGCGGCAATTCAACTATCTTAAACAAGGAAGACGCACCGTCGATGAATATGCTGTAGAGTTTTCCAGACTCAGTCGATTTGCTCCTAACATGATAGCCGACGAAGAAACAAAAATTTCTAGGTTCCTGGACGGGCTCGGGACACAATTGAAGAGCATGGTCGCGTCCTACCGATGCCAGACCTTTTCTGAGGTAACAGAAGCTGCTCGAGACCAGGAGAGAATCCTGAAAGAGGAGCAACCTTTCCGGTCATCACAACCCAAGAGAACTTTTGAGGAAGGATCATCCTCTAACAAGAATCACTGGCAAGGACCACCTAAGCGTCCTCAGAATGGCAACTCGGACAAATTCCTTATCTGTGATTTCTGCCAGAAGCCAGGACATAAAAAGAATGTATGTAGGAGAAGATTGGGGCTTTGTTTGAGATGTGGAGCAAATCATCCAATCAGTCAATGTCCTCAGCCGCCTGCGAATGGAGCAAGGACACAAGGCTTCACTCAAGGATACCGACCTCCAGTTCAAGGAAACCAACCTCGACCAATGATACAGGCACCAACAGCGCAAGCAGGAATGGCTTATGGAAATCAGCAAAGGCCGCCCTATGCCCCTCAGGCTTATCAGTTTCAACAAGCACAACGGGCAGCTCAAGCTCAAAATAGTAACAAGAAAAGGAATAGGCAAGGGCAAGCATTCATAATAGGAACTGAAGATGCGAATATCCCTGGAGAAGTAGTTTCAGGTACTATTTTAGTTTCTTCATACCCAGCTTCAGTATTATTTGATTCCGGGGCTACCCATTCATTTATAGCATCTTCTTTTATATCACAACGTGAAATAGAATCACAACCTCTGCCTAAATCACTGAAAGTACTCACCGGTAATGGAGTAGTAGAAGTCAGTCGAGTATGTCGTAGATGTCCCATTAAATTGGATGGAGGAGCTTTTCGTACCCGATTGCTTGTCTTTCCAACAAGCAATTATGATGTAATATTGGGTATGGATTGGATAACTGCAACATTAGCCAATATAGACTGCGGCCAGGGGAAAATTTCATTCCAACTCCCTGACGGCGAGTCTTATGAATTTGCAAGAGACCAAAATGAGTTCAATGCAGAGGAGCTAGAGAAATTTGAATTACCAGTACTACTGCAAGGAGTAGCAGAGCAATCATTTCCAAAGGTAGTAGAAGAATTCAAGGATGTGTTCCCAGAAGAATTACCAGGGCTACCCCCAGACAGAGCCGTAGAATTTTCTATAGATTTAATACCGGGAGCTGCACCCATAGCCAAGAAGATATACCCAATGAACAAAGAGGAGCTAGTTGAGTTAAATAAACAGATAAAGAAGTTATTGTCAAAAGGGTTTATTCAGCCTAGCGCTTCACCATGGGGTGCACCAGTATTATTTGTGAAAAAGAAAGATAGTACCCTACGCCTGGTGATTGACTATAGGGCTTTGAATGAGGTTACCATCAAGAATAAATATCCCTTACCTAGGATCGATCAACTGTTTGATCAGTTAGGAGAGGCAAAGGTATTTTCAAAAATTGATTTGAGATCCGGATATCATCAGGTAAAGGTAAAAAAGGAAGACATCCCAAAGACTGCATTTAGAACTCGGTATGGGCATTACGAATTCTTAGTTATGCCATTCGGGTTGACAAATGCACCTGCTATATTTATGGCCCTGATGAATCGAATATTTTATCAATATCTGGATAAATTTGTGATTGTATTTATTGATGACATCCTTGTATACTCCAAAAGTGAAGAGGAGCATGAAAAACATTTGAGGATAGTATTGCAAACTCTGCGGGAAGAACAATTGTATGCTAAGCTTAGTAAATGTGAGTTTTGGTTGGACCAAATACCATTTCTAGGGCATATTGTCAGTGGAGAAGGCATCTCGGTAGATCCAAAGAAAGTAGAAGCAGTTAAGTCTTGGCCAACACCTAAGTCAGTAGCAGAAATCAGAAGCTTCTTAGGATTGGCTGGCTATTATCGAAGATTTGTAGAGAACTTTTCAAGAATTACAGAACCTTTAACCCGTCTTACCCGGAAGGAAGAGAAATTTAATTGGACGGAGAAATGTCAAGCAGCATTTGACGAGCTGAAGAAAAGATTAATTACAGCTCCAATACTAGCATTATCCTCTGGTTCAGGTGGATATGAGATATATAGTGATGCATCAGGTAAAGGTTTAGGATGTGTACTGATGCAGCACGGGAAGGTCATAGCCTATGCATCCCGACAATTAAAGACACATGAAAGGAATTATCCAACTCATGATCTCGAACTTGCAGCGGTAGTATTCACACTCAAGTTGTGGAGACACTATTTATATGGAGAAAGAATCAAAATATACACAGACCACAAGAGCTTAAAATATGTCTTCACACAAAAGGAGATTAATATGAGACAGAGAAGATGGTTGGAGTTACTGAAGGATTTTGACATGGAGTTGACCTATCATCCGGGCAAAGCTAATAAGGTGGCTGATGCCTTAAGTAGAAGACCCGAAGCTTTCTTTATGAATACACCCAAAGAAATCCTTGAGGATTTGAGAAAAATGGGAATTGAAGTGATACGCCCGCTAACCGAAGGAATGTGGCAAAATTTGCAAGTACAGTCCTCCTTAATAGATAGAATTAAGGAAGCTCAACAGAATGATTCAAAACTTCAGAAAATTTGGAAACAAACAGAAGAGGGACTCCAGACCGGGATAAGGAAGCATCCGGACGGATCATTAAGATTCGGAGATCGATTATGTGTGCCCAGTGGAGATTTAAGAACAGAGGTTATGTCAGAAGCCCACAACTCACAATATTCCATTCATCTGGGCAGCACTAAAATGTACAAAGATTTGAGACAAATATTTTGGTGGCACGGGATGAAGAGAGAAGTTGCCGGATTCGTATCAAAATGTCTTGTCTGTCAGCAAGTAAAAACGGAGCATCAAAGGACAGCAGGGCTTCTCCAGCCGCTATCCATACCCGAATGGAAATGGGAACACTTCACCATGGATTTCGTGACAGGATTGCCTAGGACCCAAAGGGGTAATAATGCTATTTGGGTCATCGTAGACAGACTTACCAAGTCCGCTCGTTTTCTGCCCTTTCGAGTTGGACAGTCAACGGAGGTCCTGGCAGAAATGTACATAAAACAGATTGTTAGTCAGTATGGAGTGCCAGTGAGTATAGTATCGGATAGAGATACCAGATTCACTTCACATTTCTGGAAAAGCTTGCAAGAAAGTCTTGGCACTAAATTGAAATTTAGCTCCGCCTACCATCCCCAAACAGACGGCCAGTCTGAAAGAACCATTCAGACCTTAGAAGACATGCTGAGAGCGTGTACTTTAGATTTTAGAGGAGCATGGGATGATCATCTACATTTGGTAGAATTTTCATATAACAACAGTTATCATGATAGCATCAAAATGGCTCCTTTTGAAGCACTATATGGTAGGAAGTGCAGATCGCCGGTATGCTGGACCGACGTAGGAGAAAAACAATTGTTGGGGCCAGAATTAGTAACACAAACTGTGGATATCGTCAAAGCAATAAGAAGTCACCTGCAAGCAGCTCAGGACAGGCAGAAGATGTGGGCGGATAAGCACCGAAGAATATTGGAGTTTCAATCCGGAGAACATGTATTTCTGAAAATTTCACCAACTAAGGGAACCATCAGATTCGGGACCAGAGGAAAGCTAAGTCCCAGATATATTGGACCATTCGACATCCTGGAGAAAGTTGGGAATGTGTCATATCGACTCGCCTTGCCGCCAGCACTAGAAGGAGTTCACAATGTATTTCATGTTTCCCAGCTACGAAGATATGTGCCGGACACGAGCCATATACTCGATCATTCAGAAATCACCATCGGGCCTACACTCCGGATAGAACAAAGACCCGTTGGGATCTTGGATCGAAGAGATAAGATACTCCGCAATCGGGTCATTCCGTTAGTATGCGTTGCGTGGAGCAGAGATTCTCCTGGAGATTCAACTTGGGAGAAGGAAGAAGACATGCGGAAGCAATACCCGTATTTATTCCCTAAGACAGGTCAGTAACCATATTGCTAGTCTAATTATTTCAAATTCCGAGGACGAAATTTTTCTAAGGAGGGTAGACTTGTCACACTCAAAATATTATTATTATTATTATTGTTATTGTCTTGTGTTAACTTATCTTGTGGTTAGGATTTTTGTCATTTTGTAACCATAACCCTAACCCTAACCCTAACCCTAGCCCTAGGGGGGAGTGCAAGGTGTCCCTACAAGGGATGGGGGGGGACACCTCACCACTCCCCCAATCCTATATAAAACACACCACACATACACACATGAAACCAAAAAAAAAAAAAAAAACCACACACACCACTCCACCCGACCCCTACTCCAGCTGCTGCCGCTCCTGCCTTGCTGCTGCCGCTGCTGTGCTCGCCGCCCGCCGCCGCCAGCGCCGCCTGCTGCCGCCGGCCAGCCCCTCCGGCCACCACAACTCCACTTCCTCCTCCTCCACTTCATCTCCACTTCCACTTCCTCTTCCCCCAACTCCATCTTCAACCTCTTCATCATCATCATCTTCCATCCAAGGAGAAGACTAAGCCTAGGTATACCAATTTCTCCCTCTTTCCCCAAATTTATATGTGTGCTTTTTATTCTAAAACCCTAGGTTAGGAAACTTCTAACAAATTCCTTGTTATTGGGTTGTAATTAGGGTCTTGTGAAGAAATTTAGGTCACCCCTAACTCAAAGGCAAGTCCTCCTTCACTCTCTCTCTCCTAGATATTGTTCGATCATAATTTCCATATTTTCATGAGTAATCGATGAGTATTTAAATTCTGGAATTTAATGTAAGTCATGGTAAATTCCAATATAGATATTCTTTTGAAATCAGAAATTGAAGTTGATAGACATAGGTGTAATTACGTATATATAAAAACGAATGAGTACTTTGAGAATGAATGTATGGGACACGACACAATTAATATTCGCAACAGACACCTTGTGTAGGATACAATACAAATTCCTAAGTATTGGACATGACACCAAAGAATTTTTCTCTTGGACACATGACATGTTTATACACACCTTGACACTGTTGATAGATGTAATTTTGATTCATATATATATACACATAGGTCCCATGTCATCTTACTTGAACACGTATACACGAGAGTAGTTTTTCTTTATTATTAACATGATTGTATAATTCTGTCCACATTTTTAAACCTATCGAATAACACATGTTGGTACAATGGATAGCTAAATTAATCATTTTTGCAAGCCCCTACATAACTACGGCAACTTATTTCTACGAATTTCCAACTCTCTTGCACACCAATGTAATATTACAAGGGTCTAACGTGGTTTCCTCAAGAATTGACACATAAATTTGATGTCCACACACTACTAATAGGTTCTTTGATACTTGGGATAGTGAACGGCAAGCCGCTCAAATCAAGGAAATTACTTGCCTAATTTAAATGCATGATTACTTGCTTGCTTGATTGCAACGGTAAGAAAGAATATTATTAAGCATTTTTGATACTTGCGTGGGTTTTCGGTGTTGAGGTTTGCTCCACCGAAGGGGTCGGCGAACCCGATATATATATATTTGCGTGGTTCCGGTGTTGAGAGTTGCTCCACAGAAGGGGTCGACGAGCCCATACATTTCTTTTATATCATGTTTTGTAAATTGTCGGAGCTCCTAAATACAAAGGAGACTCTGCCGAAATTTTTGAAAAATTTAGGAGATAGACAAATTTCTGATTTTCGGAAATTTTAGAATCATTGGGTGGGGAGGACAACTGAATATTCCTAGATATCCCGTAACATAATAACCATAAAAAGCTGATCAGCAATTCCTGAATATCCTGATGAGTACTTCTATATAAGTACTAGCCCAAGAGAGGCTCCTGTCCTGCTACTTCTATTCCGACAGTAACATCGAATAGATTGGTTTTAGCCCAAGGGAGGATCCGAAATTACAACCTGATCCCAGGTTAACGGGATTGTTCACGGGAATTATTTAGGGAATTAATTCAGAGTACTGTTCTCAAAATTATATTGCATTTAGTCTACTAAATTTCATCTTACTCCAGCAAATAACTCCACCTATCAAAGGTGGGTAGTTTCTTGGTTGCTCAAGGGAAGCAAAATCCTACTGAGAGCTCAAGGGAAGCTCAGGAAATCTTACAATCCATGGAGTAGGATGTCATTTACATTTCCTTGATTTTGTGAAGTAAACCCATATAATAGTGCTAGTTGGCATATTTCTTTTCTTTAAGAAAAACTGCATCTTTCTTTTGTATACTTTACCGTCCTTAACCGAGGACTTACTTGTCGTTTTCTAAAATGACCTAGTATTGTTCACTAGGTGAAGAAGAGGACGTCTCCGCCGAAGTAACGTCGCAGTACAACGAGGAATAATCGTCTGATAACTTGCTAGTTATTTCTTTTGTAATAAGCTTGTAAAGTATTGTTGATGAAGTATGTATAATAAGATGTAATCTCTGGCATTTTCCATTTTTGCTGATGTTTACGGGCGACAATCGCGGATTTTCGGCGCGTAGCCTGGGGATGTGTATGACGTCACCATTCCATTTGGGAAGTGGGACGTGACAGGATTCCTCCACTAGTTGCAGATGTACTTCCACCTCCACCTCCTCTGCCTACAAATATGGGGCAGATGCTTACCTTCTTCCAGCAGATGCTGGAGACTCAGAGAGCCCAGGCCGAGGCTCAGCAGAGGCAGACAGACGCGATGCGTCAGGGCATGGAGGATGCCCATCAGTTGGCCCTTGCAGCCGTAGAGCAGAGGGCTCCTCATCCGGGGACGCGTACTAGGTACGGAGATATCCAGGACTTTAAGAAGCTCGGGCCCCATGACTTTAGCGGGACCGAGGGTGTGGTCTATGCAGATGATTGGCTCGAGGATATCGAGCGGCAGATGAAGGCCTCCTGCCTGGCAGACGACCTGAAGGTCGAGGCGGTAGGTTTACGGTTGCTAGACATTGCGCGCACCTGGTTCAGAAACGAGCCAGCCCTAGCTGGAGAGGGCCGTACTTGGGCAGAGTTCAAGCTCCTCTTCAAGGAGAAGTTCTTTTTCCCTACGGACAAGATTGACCTGGTGCGACAGTTCCAGGATCTACAGCAGGGCAGTCTATCTGTGGAGGAGTACGCAGCGGAGTTCAGCCGTCTGAGCCGATACGCAGAGTACATGGTTCGAGACCCGGAGATCAGGGCGAGCTGTTTCAGGGAGGGGCTGACTTGGGATATCAAGATCCTGATCCCTTCCTTCTATGCGACATATGCAGAGATTTATGCGGAGGCTCGGAAGATAGAGCGGGAGTGGGGCTTGAAGCCCAAGAGGGAGCGTGATCTTTTCTCGGGAGCTTCTAGCAGCACAGGGGCTGCTAAGCACCCTCAGCTTCCGCATCGTTCCTTCCAGCATCACCAACCGCAGGTGCAGGCCAGAGCACCAGTTCAGCAGCAGGTGCAACACACTCAGCAGAGGCAGGCCCAGCATGGGGCTCCTTGCAACTTCTGCAAGAAGCCCGATCACATCTGGGAGGTCTGCCGGAAGAGGCTGGGCTTGTACCTCTATTGCGGGGAGGCTGGACATCAGTTGAGAGATTGTCCTACGAACCATCGCTGTGCAGCTCAGGGAGCACAGGATAGGCCACCTATGGCACTGCATCACGCCCTCCACCAGCAGCGGGATATACCCCGCCAGGACAGGGCTTTTGCGAGGACAGTTGAGAATCCTGCACGCATTGGACTAGGAGGTAGGGTCTTGCTCTTTCTTTTACCTGTTCTCTTCGCCCATTGATTGGTGATTGCTTTCTTAGTACCTTTAGTTGCATATGTGATGATCATGCTAGATTAAATAGAAAACCCCAATGAAGACTGCAATAACACGATACTGTAGAGATTTAAAACCATGCATGTGTTTTGATTTTCTGGATTACATGTTATATAACTTAGGATAAAATTTAGTAGACCTTGATTGTTGGGTGCTTGACCTAGAGAAGAGTACGACCATTTGAATTTCGAGGACGATTTTTTTTTAAGGAGGGTAGATTTGTCACCCCCAGTTTTCAAATTAGGAATATTTTCGTCATTTTTCAAGTTTCATAATTTTAGAAATTTTTATTTATTTTATGTGATTTTTTTTGGGATTTATTTGGGTTGGTTTGAATTTTATCCAATTCAGACTCAAATTGGAGACCCGGGTAGCCTGGACCCTAGTGGGACCCACATACTAGCTGGGCTTGGCCCACATACCATCATAATTAGGTTAGAAATTATAAACCCTGTTTCCATGGCTTAATTAGTCATTTTAGAGCTTAATTAGTATTTAGAAATTAGACCGAACCAACCCGAAACAAACCGAACCCAACCTAAGTCTAATGGGTTTGGAGGGGCTAATGGATCCTACCCAAACCCACTAACCCTCCCCCCCCCCCACTATTGGCCGGCCATGTAAACCCCCCCTTTTCTTCTCCATTAAGTAACTATCTCTCTCTCTCTTCCAAAATCCATTCTTCTCTCAAGCTCTTCTTCCTCCAAGAAATCCCTTCTAGGTATGAATTTTAATCCCTCATTAATTCCTCTATTCCCTATATCTCCTTCATAATAAGTGGAAAGGAGATTATTCTCCATCTTTTGACCATAGCTTTCCTTAGGTTTCCTAAAATCTAGTTTAAGGAAATTTGGGGGTTTTCTAATTAGAGTAGTATATATATATATATATATATATATATATATATATATATATATATATATATATATATATATATATATATATGTATTTGTGTGTGTAGAGGAATGAGAAGTGGTGGTGGTGTATATGAGAGTGGCATGAGTGTCATGAGAGTGGTGTAGAGAGTGGTGGTGGTGTTGTGTGAGAGAGTGGTAGTGTGTGTGTGTATGTATGTGTGTTTGTGAGGGTGTACGTATGTATATATATGTATATCTATGTGTGTGTGTCTATGTATATATAAGTATATCTATATGTGTGTGTGTATATATGTATATATATAGATAGATGGATGGATATTAGATTATATATATATGTATGTAGATATATAGATAGATAGATATATAGATAGATAGATAGATATATAGATAGATAGGAGGATATATATATATATATATATATATATATATATATATATATATATATATATATATATATATATAGAGAGAGAGAGAGAGAGAGAGAGAGGAAGAGGAGGAAGTAGTAGAAGATGAAGGAGAAGAAGAAGCCACAGCAGTGGCAGTGTAGCAGCAGCTACACAGCATCTGTAACACCCTGTTTTCTGAAATTGGGAATTTTTGAAAATTTATTATTTTTATTATTTATTAGTGGTATTTTAGTCATGGTATGATTTTCTGGTGATTTTAGTTAAGTTAAACCATCTTCTAAGTCATGCTAAGTCATGACTTATGACTTTGTGATTTTGGTTAGTATAACTTAGTGTAAACCCTAGTTTTCTCTAACCTAGAAGTTGCCATGACCATGATAGCTTAGCCATAGGCTTAGAACATCAAATTATGGGTTTTTGACCAAAAGGGTATTTTGGTAATTTTCTAGACTTAATTTGTGATTATGTGATTTTTATATTATTTAATTCTTGGTAGGTCTCATGATTAGTCACTAACCTATCCTACCCTAAACTAGAAGTTAGCCACTAACCTAGAGTCATTAGGGTGATGTTTTGGTCATGGGATAAAGTAAGTTAATATCTAGATATTAACTTTATTGATATTTTGCACAAAACATGCAAAATATCACACCCTTTACCAAAAGTCTTTGACTTAGCCTAGAAGGAAGGGCAAGGACACCCCCCCCCCCATGCCTTGGTCGGCCAAGGAAACCCCCCTTGGCAGCCCACCCTTGATAAATACCCCATGGATTAATTCATGAATAAAATTGCATGAATTTTAATCCACAAAAATTCCATTTTCTACAAACCTTCATAACTTGATCATTTGTGATCCAAATTGACTCTAGTCTTTTGCATTGGAACCCTACAACATCTAGGGAGCTAAGGGAAGCAAGAAATCTAGAATTTGGGAGCTTGGGCATCATCGAAGTGGAGATCACACAACCCTCTTTTTATTGATTTTCCTTGGAATTTCACCAATAGGTAAATATATCCAAACCTAGTCAAATTCCTGTTTTTCTTTCATAAATGCATTCATATAGGGATAACAATACTGTGGGTAAAGTTTGGTGGGATTTTGATGTGATTTGGTGTCCGTATCGGACACGTATCATGGGTTTAATATAGGTGTTTGGTTGAATGCCTCAAAGGAGAGGACTTCCAGTTTTTACAAAACTTTTTATACAAAAACCTAGTCCTAGGATTCCTAACCCTAACCCTAGTCTTCTGCACACAAACCAATGCAGTGTCCGTGTCCAAATTGGACACGAACCCGACAGGACACACTGTGCACAAGTGCACAGTAATGCCCTGCTACCCGACCTTTAGTGTGCACAGCACAGGCCATTAGGACACGTAAAAATTGTCACAGACAAGGGGGCAATGTCTGCGAACATGCCCCCAAAGTCTCGTGTGGTGTCGTGTCGTGTCGAGTGAGAAAACTCACTCGCACGGGACACGCACTGGTCACGCACACACGCACAGACACCAACTTCGAGTGTCTCGTGTCGCACGGACACGACACGATGACACCTCATAGTGACACGAGAGTGTAGCCCTATATGAGGCGTACACGAGGACACGAGCACGTGGTGTGTCGCGTCCTGTGTCGCGAGCACGAGACGTGCAACCGCGTGCACGACGCGGTCTGAAACGCGCGTAACAGTCGTGTTTTCACGACTGATACGGCTTTCGTATCGTGTCCACGAGTGTCGTGGACACGTAGCAGAGTGTCCATCGTATAGCCCTATAGGTGGGCTACACGTGTGCATGACCACGAGACGTGTCGTGTCTCGTGGTGTGTCTACGAGTGCGTGGAACATGTGCACGACACTGTCCTGTGTACACGTATCAGAAGCTTACCCGTATGATGTTTTTGAGTGTTTGGACACATTATTTCGTGTCGTGGTGTCGTGTCAGTGTCCTAGGACACTAGAGTATCTACGGGGTGTCAGTTACCAACCCTTGGTTGAGAGTCTTAGCTCGATTAGGTTGTGTGTATTCGAATTTCCCCATTCGAGTGCACTGTGCACTGTCACAGTTTTTGGGATTATTTCCAGTTTTTAGAAATCGAATTTCGATTCGATTTTGTTAATAATTTATACTTAGGACTAGTGTATTTTAGTGTGTAGATGTGAAGTATATGTGTATTTGTGGGTGTGGGTCGAATGTGGGGAGTTTTGGTTGTGTGTAGGTGTAGTGGTGTGTGTATATATATATGTATGTATATGTGGTGTGTGTGTGTGTTTTCTGTGGGGGTTTCCTGTCTCAGGAAACCTGAGACACACCCCCCCCCACTGTTCAGTCTCTCTCCCTCTCTCACTGTAGCCCTCTCTCTCTTTCACTCTCTCACTCACTCTAAGTCTCTCTCTCCTATCTATCTATATATATATAAGTAATATATGTATATAGATTGATATATATATATATAGATATATATATATATATATATATATATATATATATATATATATATATATATATATATATATATATATATATATATATGTATATATATAAGTGATATATATACATTTGTGTTAGGTCTCACTATGTCATACATAGTGTTATATGTATATAGGTGTGAGTGTGGGTTTGTACTATATATGATATTCATATTTGATATATGGGTAGCTAGTGTCTAATTATATATATAGATATAGTGATATTATATATATATGTATAACTTGTTAAGGTATAGGTTTAGATGAAAACCTATAACCAATAATCTTTGACAATGGCCTATGGCCTAGGATTACTAGCCTATGGCTTGGGGCTAGCCCTAATGACCCAAAACCACATATTGACCCTTGATTACTAGGGGTTGACCAAAGTCAACCTTAGGTCAAAGTTGACCTAGTTCACCTAGAAATGACTAGGAATGACCTAAATCAACTAGTTTGACTAGTTTGACTAAAACCCTAACTAGTTTGACTAGTATTGACTTAACCTTGACTAGTTTGACTTTAGAGTTGACCAGAGTTGACCAAGAGTTGACTTTGACCAGATTGACCTAGAATCATGTAGTTTGCATAGTAGACTTCATATTTACTATTTAGAACACATTGTGACTTGTATTGCTCTGATTAGGAGCCAGACACCTCTCCTCAGACAGTATATCCTCTTCAGACATTCAGTTATCAGGCGAGTACATTCTCTGACCGTTTCATACTTGTTCAGGCTTTACTTCTCGCTCTAGATTATTTTACTTGTTGCTGTCACGTTCGTAACACGGATTGGTACTATATGGATCTTTACATGAGATGTTATCCCCCTCGGGAGCATCGGGTACTTCATGTTATGTGTGTTTCACTTTCATCATGTACTCCTGTGCTTCCATCATACATGTATACTCATGTGATCATGTACTCTCATGTTTACTGAGCCCTCATGTATACTATCATGTGCACCCTTTCATGGGCCCCATGTGATATCATGTACAATAACGTAACTTGTATAGATCCTTGTGTATTGATTGGGGAAACGGGGAGTAGAAGTAGTCATGTGAATAATTCCAAAGTAGTGTAATCATGTGCAAACTCAGTAGTGTAATCATGTATAAATTCTAGCCATTCACATGCCTATCTTGTGCTCTACATCACTAGTCACTACAGTTCTCTATATAAGTAGATATTTCATTACAGCTATCTCTTTTACAACGTATATTTCCTTTCAGCAGTTCATGTATCTTACTCTATTGCCTGTATCGTATTTCCTAACCTGCTATGCACTGCGTGAGATGTATTGTGCTCGTTCCCGTCCTGATTGGACCTGTTGAAAATATTACAGAGGATGAGGATGAGACCCTGGTGTCTACCTATTATGGAGCAGGACTAGATGATACTTATGTTGTGGACCCTCAGCAGGATCCACCTGCAGCTGAGGATGTTGTTCCAGTAGTCTAGACCAGTTTAGTCTAGGCAGTCCTTTCTATATTTACTTTTTGTCTCATATTCTGAGTTGTATTTTGAGATGTGGAGATGTATAGACTCTTAGACTTTTTGTATTATGAGTTGACAGTTCTGGATATTATGTTGTACTAGACACTTAGACTTATTCATCTATGATACTGTTCTCTTGAGTTACTATCTATCTATCTGTCTTTCGTTCTTCTATCCTAGATGTGATTGAGATGTATATTGTTATGTCACCTCCATTCGGAGAGTATAAACTGTACAGGTATTTGGTATTGATAGATGATTGACCTAGGACAGCGTTCTACCGCCGACACTGCGGCGTAGGCTGGGCGTTGTTACGTTCTCGTACCCTAACAGTGGGTGCGGGTCGTGACACGTTTTTAGTGGTGGCCCATGCAGGTCTCGAGTTTATGTAGTGGTATTCGAACTAGAGTATCACTACAGCCTGCGATAGGATTGAGGAATAGGCTTAGAGAGAGTGGATACTCAATCACTGTTAGGATACCTTGAGAGATTCCTGGGATGACCCTTGAGAATCTCATTTGAAATTACGATTTAAACTCATTTTCCCTTGATTGAATTTAATTTTGGAGGATTCACTGTAGAACTTTGAATCCTGGTATTAGTTGATGATTTTAAAAATTTTGTAGTTGTTGATTTTAAATTTCTTAGTGTTAGATTAATATCTTTTATTTTTAGGGTACTCAATCACAATTATGAGAAAACTCTTATCTGTTTCTTGCCATCTAATCCTCTTGCTAATTGCCTTTCATTAAAATGAACTGTCCTCTCTATTTTGCATCTTGCTTAAACTCTTTCTACCAAACTATGTGACTGTATCCAAAGCCTGACTTACTCGACAATTCCTCAAATCAAGACTTATTGAGACCTTCTAACCTCGACCCTTGATTGATCGAACCCTAACTATATTCATCTAGTAGCCTATCTATCCCTAGGACTGTGTTCCTAAATTATTTACTGGATTCCTGATTAATTTTATTTTTTGAGTTAAATTGATCTTCTTCAATTTTTGCATCAATTTGTCACGTCTCGAACTCCCACTTTCTATTCTAGATCATTGGACGTCCTTTACCGTGACTTAGATATTCAGAGTATAATACTAGCTGTTACCTCCCAACAAACTTCACATGTAGGACCTAGACTAGCCTACCTTCATGTAGGTATTCCATGTCCCACTAAAACCCGTCTCCTTGTACTCTATTTCCTTGACATGATTTTCTGGTCAAATGGCTAAACTATAACCTCTACCCTGATACTAAATTAATTCTTATTTCAGTTAGAGATCCACCTTGGCTCAATTCTTTCGACCTGGCATGTGATGGTGTTCTGCTTGAACCCTCAAATACTTAACCTTGTACCTTACCTTGAATGCTTGACCCGATTGGTTAAGAATCTTGGACTATGTATCTTCTTTCATCATTTCCACCCTTACTTATATCTTATGCTATAAATTTATCCTTAAGTTTTACAAGCTTATCCTTTTCGAGCTTGATCATGATATATTTTATTGGGTGTACACCCACTAACATATTATCTAATCAGAACCGGCGCATGATGGTCTGATCAACCTATTGCGTTTTGGTTCGCTTTTTCATATATTAATCTACGTGGATGGAGACACAATTAAACTTACCCTAGAATCTTATCCACAACAGCCTTGACAATTCTTCTTGGAATTATTTCATCACCTATGAACCTCGTATTCATATCCAGTTGAATTAAATTTAATCATGACCTGGATCTTCATCATTGGATGCTCGTGCTCATACTTAATTTCATTGATTTTCCATCTTGTCCAATCTCGATTTATCCTGAAATTGATCAACTTAGATCGTGTCAAGACTAAAATCTATTTGTGATTGTTTGTACCTAAATTTTCAATTTTCTTTTTATGGAATGGTAACTTTAATGATTTCTCACTTGTTAATGACCCATTTTCATATAGGATGGTAGACGACCCTATAGCCTTGATGATTGTTGTTTCCTTACCTTCCCAATTAGGATACCTTAGATTGCTTGAACGTTTTGATACCATAGGACAGTATTGATCTAGAATGACTAGTGCACCTAGATGAGACCACAGATTGTTCCATTTAACCTGTTCCCCTGGTACCACTATTTCATCACAATTTTTGGTTCAATTTAGGCCATAGACCTTTCCCACTCTAAATTGTGATCATCGTAGGCACATTACCGTGACTTTTAAATTTGGAGCATAAGACTAGTTGTTTTCTTAAAACTAATTTCACATACATGACCTAGACATGACATACTACACCCATGACCTTAGTGTCCCACTCAGGCATACCATTGTGTGCTTCATTTGCTTAGTACGATTTTCCTGACCCGAGGCTCCATCCTGATTTACCCCATGGAGTTACTTTTGGCTTCGATTTGACTTAAGAACACCTTATGACCTAAAACTGCCAACCAATTTTTGGACATGACCCAGTATAGGTCTACTACCCATATTTTGCTTGTTGACCTTGTATGTTGCCTAGGTAGTGGCTTCGTCCCTGATTGTTGGAGGTTGACCTAGGAGGAGTACGACCATCTAAATTTCGAGGACGAAATTATTTTAAGGTGGGTAGACTTGTAACACCCTGTTTCTGAAATTGGGGATTTTGAAAATTTATTATTTTTATTATTTATTAGTGGTATTTTAGTCATGGTATGATTTTCTGGTGATTTTAGTTAAGTTAAACCATCTTCTAAGTCATGCTAAGTCATGACTTATGACTTTGTGATTTTGGTTAGTATAACTTAGTGTAAACCCTAGTTTTCTCTAACCTAGAAGTTGCCATGACCATGATAGCTTAGCCATAGGCTTAGAACATCAAATTATGGGTTTTTGACCAAAAGGGTATTTTGGTAATTTTCTAGACTTAATTTGTGATTATGTGATTTTTATATTATTTAATTCTTGGTAGGTCTCATGATTAGTCACTAACCTATCCTACCCTAAACTAGAAGTTAGCCACTAACCTAGAGTCATTAGGGTGATGTTTTGGTCATGGGATAAAGTAAGTTAATATCTAGATATTAACTTTATTGATATTTTGCACAAAACATGCAAAATATCACACCCTTTACCAAAAGTCTTTGACTTAGCCTAGAAGGAAGGGCAAGGACACCCCCCCCCATGCCTTGGCCGGCCAAGGAAACCCCCCTTGGCAGCCCACCCTTGATAAATACCCCATGGATTAATTCATGAATAAAATTGCATGAATTTTAATCCACAAAAATTCCATTTTCTACAAACCTTCATAACTTGATCATTTGTGATCCAAATTGACTCTAGTCTTTTGCATTGGAACCCTACAACATCTAGGGAGCTAAGGGAAGCAAGAAATCTAGAATTTGGGAGCTTGGGCATCATCGAAGTGGAGATCACACAACCCTCTTTTTATTGATTTTCCTTGGAATTTCACCAATAGGTAAATATATCCAAACCTAGTCAAATTCCTGTTTTTCTTTCATAAATGCATTCATATAGGGATAACAATACTGTGGGTAAAGTTTGGTGGGATTTTGATGTGATTTGGTGTCCGTATCGGACACGTATCATGGGTTTAATATAGGTGTTTGGTTGAATGCCTCAAAGGAGAGGACTTCCAGTTTTTACAAAACTTTTTATACAAAAACCTAGTCCTAGGATTCCTAACCCTAACCCTAGTCTTCTGCACACAAACCAATGCAGTGTCCGTGTCCAAATTGGACACGAACCCGACAGGACACACTGTGCACAAGTGCACAGTAATGCCCTGCTACCCGACCTTTAGTGTGCACAGCACAGGCCATTAGGACACGTAAAAATTGTCACAGACAAGGGGGCAATGTCTGCGAACATGCCCCCAAAGTCTCGTGTGGTGTCGTGTCGTGTCGAGTGAGAAAACTCACTCGCACGGGACACGCACTGGTCACGCACACACGCACAGACACCAACTTCGAGTGTCTCGTGTCGCACGGACACGACACGATGACACCTCGTAGTGACACGAGAGTGTAGCCCTATATGAGGCGTACACGAGGACACGAGCACGTGGTGTGTCGCGTCCTGTGTCGCGAGCACGAGACGTGCAACCGCGTGCACGACGCGGTCTGAAACGCGCGTAACAGTCGTGTTTTCACGACTGATACGGCTTTCGTATCGTGTCCACGAGTGTCGTGGACACGTAGCAGAGTGTCCATCGTGTAGCCCTATAGGTGGGCTACACGTGTGCATGACCACGAGATGTGTCGTGTCTCGTGGTGTGTCTACGAGTGCGTGGAACACGTGCACGATACTGTCCTGTGTACACGTATCAGAAGCTTACCCGTGTGATGTTTTTGAGTGTTTGGACACATTATTTCGTGTCGTGGTGTCGTGTCAGTGTCCTAGGACACTAGAGTATCTACGGGGTGTCAGTTACCAACCCTTGGTTGAGAGTCTTAGCTCGATTAGGTTGTGTGTATTCGAATTTCCCCATTCGAGTGCACTGTGCACTGTCACAGTTTTTGGGATTATTTCCAGTTTTTAGAAATCGAATTTCGATTCGATTTTGTTAATGATTTATACTTAGGACTAGTGTATTTTAGTGTGTAGATGTGAAGTATATGTGTATTTGTGGGTGTGGGTCGAATGTGGGGAGTTTTGGTTGTGTGTAGGTGTAGTGGTGTGTGTATATATATGTATGTATATGTGGTGTGTGTGTGTGTTTTCTGTGGGGGTTTCCTGTCTCAGGAAACCTGAGACACACCCCCCCCCACTGTTCAGTCTCTCTCCCTCTCTCACTGTAGCCCTCTCTCTCTTTCACTCTCTCACTCACTCTAAGTCTCTCTCTCCTATCTATCTATATATATATATAAGTAATATATGTATATAGATTGATATATATATATATATATAGATATATATATATATATATATATATATATATATATATATATATATATATATTTTTTTATATATATATATATATATATATATATATATATATATATATATATATATATATATATATATGTATATATATAAGTGATATATATACATTTGTGTTAGGTCTCACTATGTCATACATAGTGTTATATGTATATAGGTGTGAGTGTGGGTTTGTACTATATATGATATTCATATTTGATATATGGGTAGCTAGTGTCTAATTATATATATATAGATATAGTGATATTATATATATATGTATAACTTGTTAAGGTATAGGTTTAGATGAAAACCTATAACCAATAATCTTTGACAATGGCCTATGGCCTAGGATTACTAGCCTATGGCTTGGGGCTAGCCCTAATGACCCAAAACCACATATTGACCCTTGATTACTAGGGGTTGACCAAAGTCAACCTTAGGTCAAAGTTGACCTAGTTCACCTAGAAATGACTAGGAATGACCTAAATCAACTAGTTTGACTAGTTTGACTAAAACCCTAACTAGTTTGACTAGTATTGACTTAACCTTGACTAGTTTGACTTTAGAGTTGACCAGAGTTGACCAAGAGTTGACTTTGACCAGATTGACCTAGAATCATGTAGTTTGCATAGTAGACTTCATATTTACTATTTAGAACACATTGTGACTTGTATTGCTCTGATTAGGAGCCAGACACCTCTCCTCAGACAGTATATCCTCTTCAGACATTCAGTTATCAGGCGAGTACATTCTCTGACCGTTTCATACTTGTTCAGGCTTTACTTCTCGCTCTAGATTATTTTACTTGTTGCTGTCACGTTCGTAACACGGATTGGTACTATATGGATCTTTACATGAGATGTTATCCCCCTCGGGAGCATCGGGTACTTCATGTTATGTGTGTTTCACTTTCATCATGTACTCCTGTGCTTCCATCATGCATGTATACTCATGTGATCATGTACTCTCATGTTTACTGAGCCCTCATGTATACTATCATGTGCACCCTTTCATGGGCCCCATGTGATATCATGTACAATAACGTAACTTGTATAGATCCTTGTGTATTGATTGGGGAAACGGGGGGAGTAGAAGTAGTCATGTGAATAATTCCAAAGTAGTGTAATCATGTGCAAACTCAGTAGTGTAATCATGTATAAATTCTAGCCATTCACATGCCTATCTTGTGCTCTACATCACTAGTCACTACAGTTCTCTATATACAGTAGATATTCATTACAGCTATCTCTTTTACAACGTATATTTCCTTTCAGCAGTTCATGTATCTTACTCTATTGCCTGTATCGTATTTCCTAACCTGCTATGCACTGCGTGAGATGTATTGTGCTCGTTCCCGTCCTGATTGGACCTGTTGAAAATATTACAGAGGATGAGGATGAGGCCCTGGTGTCTACCTATTATGGAGCAGGACTAGATGATACTTATGTTGTGGACCCTCAGCAGGATCCACCTGCAGCTGAGGATGTTGTTCCAGTAGTCTAGACCAGTTTAGTCTAGGCAGTCCTTTCTATATTTACTTTTTGTCTCATATTCTGAGTTGTATTTTGAGATGTGGAGATGTATAGACTCTTAGACTTTTTGTATTATGAGTTGACAGTTCTGGATATTATGTTGTACTAGACACTTAGACTTATTCATCTATGATACTGTTCTCTTGAGTTACTATCTATCTATCTGTCTTTCGTTCTTCTACCCTAGATGTGATTGAGATGTATATTGTTATGTCACCTCCATTCGGAGAGTATAAACTGTACAGGTATTTGGTATTGATAGATGATTGACCTAGGACAGCGTTCTACCGCCGACACTGCGGCGTAGGCTGGGCGTTGTTACGTTCTCGTACCCTAACAATGGGTGCGGGTCGTGACAGCTGCTGTAGCAGCAGCAGGAACAGCAGCACTGGCAGCAGCTGCTGCCAGTGAGAACCCCCCCCATTTGCCCCTTTTACCCCTATTGAACCCCCCTTATTCCTATATATATATATATATATATATATATATATATATATATATATATTATATATATATATATATATATATATATATATATATATATATATATATATATATATGTTGATAGATAGTAGGATTAGAAGAGAATAGGAGAAGAAGATTAAGGAATGGATAGAAGAAATAAGAAGAAGTAGAAGAAAAGAAGTTAGAAGAAGTAAGGAATTAGAAAGAGTTAGAGGAGAAAAAATTAGAAGAAGTTAGAAAAATTAGTAGAGGAATAGGAAGAAGGAGTTAGAAGAAGAATTAGAGGAGAAATATAAAGAAGAGGTTAGAAGAAGAAGTTAGAGGAAGAGTTAAGGAGGAGAATTAGAATAAGGGCTAAAGGGGAGTTTTTAGGAGAAGTCGAGTTAGAGAGCGAAACGGAGCTCGGAGTATCGGAATGAGATGAAACTTGGCGTGGAGTTAGAATACGTGAATTAGATTTTGCGGGTAGGCTCCCGAGTGAAAATCGGGGTTGTAGGGCGCCGGTATCGCGCCGTACCATTGCGTATCTTGAAATATTCAAGATATCGGCAATGGGCCGTAATGTGGACTAAACGTCCACTTTACTTAGGTATTTTGGTAGGTAACGTATGTATAGGTTAGTATCTTACTACCCTAGGGAGATATGGTCAAAATACCACGCGTAGGTAGGCTAACTTGATAATTGCCTAAGTTAGAATTTTACCCTTTTTAAGGGTAAAATAGGATATTGGCCTACGACCAAGATTTGGATTTCGAAGTCCAAGATGGACTTGGATATGGGTTGTAAAGGTTGGCAATGAATAGAAATAGCCGTCTAGACCTAGTCTTGACCCCGGTTGACCACGGTTGACTTTTTAGACTAAAAGTCAACTATGGGTCAACACTTTACCCAATTTAGTCCCAAATTCTTTTAGACTTGGGCAGTTGACCAAAAGTCAACTATTAGTCACCATTGACCTAGGATTGACCTAGGGTTGACCAGAGTTGACCGGAGTTGACCAAAGTTGACCAGTTTACCAAAAGTCAACTGTAAGTCAACCGTTGACTCAAATTGACCTAGATTAATTCCGTTTGACTTGCATTGACCCAGTATGACCTAGCTGGACCTAAAATGACTTAGATTGACCTCGTATAGTCTAGTTTGACGTGTCTTGACCTAGAATGACTTAATAGGATTTAAATTGTCTTGACTTTATTTCCTAAGCATAGTATTGATACGTCTTGTTCTCTGTAGGTCCTCGAGACGCTGCATTTGCTACGGTAGACATATCATACCATATTACAGGCGAGTACATTCTCTGACACTTTTCCAATTTACGATGATTGTTATAATTCATGTAATTAGTGTAGATATGCTTGTTCTCGACACATTGGTCACACGGATTGGTATTCATGGATCCCGACATGAGATGTTATTCCTCGTTATCTTGGTATATCTTGTGCAAGCCCCTTGTAGTTCTTGTGCAGTATATGGACACCGATTCTCGAGGAGACTTGCTTCCTTCTCGTAGAATCCCGTGTCGTAACGTGTCTTGCTTGGATCCACTCTACCAGTCGGGGACGGGGAGTACTAGTGTAGATGTGTGGTCATACCCGCCTTGTATATATTGTGAACCTTGTGAATGCCAATCCTGCACCACACGTATGATTGGCTAGATCATAACCTTGTACAGACCCAATCCGGCCACATGTTGTAGCTAGTATTCACACACCTAGATATATGATTCTTGATTCTTGTACATGCCATGATCAGTTTACTTGTCTTGTTCTAGCTCTAGTTTTACAGCTTACCTTGCCATGATACTCACATGTACATTCCATAATTTTCTTGTATATACTCTCTATTTACAGTCTTATAGCTTTTGTCATATCTTGTGAACTGTTGTTAGTAGATTGTACTCGTTCCATCCTGACAGGATATGTTGAAAATATTACAGATGCTGACGAGCGGGATTACTGTACCTACTACGGTCTGGATGACGTAGTGGGCCTAGACCTGGAGACTTTGGTCCAGCAGGGCTTAGCTCCGCCTGGCGAGACCTTACCTATTGCTTAGTTAGAGTAGGTCTTTTATACTGGACCTTGTCTCCAGCTACTTTTGAGACTGTTATTATTATGGATTGTATTAGAGACTTGGACTTGTATGTTATTTGGTATTTGGACTTGACAGGTTATTATTTTATCGTCTTGTTGTCTTTATCTTTCAGTCTTTACTGTATCATCTTAGAGTTGTGATTGAGCACTCATATATATTCATTGCTTGTCTTTCGTTCGGACTTGACCATAATCTCGACAGGTTTTGATATATATATATATATAAACTGTTTAGAGTAGAAAACCTACAGCGTTCCACGCTATTTTTACGGTGAGGGCTGGGCGTTGTCACGTGCACGTGCCCTTATAGCGGGTGCGGGTCGTGACACCCCGCTCCCTTTTTGCGCTCCTCTCCGGTTCCAAGCCGCTGTCTGTTTTTGGCGACCGGATCTGAGCGTTGTCCCGAGTTTTCCGCTGTCCGTACGGATAATTTTCCTTCTTTATTCATCTGAGAGCTCTAGCCGAGCACCCCAGGTATCTTCCGTGTCCCTGTGTCCCTCTCTTTGGTGTCAATGTTGACATGGTCCCCGATTCCGCTATAGGAATCGGATCGATTTGAAGTTTCAGATTTTCCGAACTTTCATTCGTAGTGATTTTTGTAGCTTCTGTGGTTCTCGGAATTTTCTGAGTTAGAGTTTGATTCCTGGTATATGGTTCTGAGACCATTTAATATTGGTTTTGTGGTTTTCCGAATCCTAATTCGGGTTTTCCGAATTTTGTTTCGGATAAGTTCTGAAGATTTTGGTTATATTTTATGGTTTATAATCTCTGGGTTGGGATTGTATATGTATTGGTTGGCATTTTTCCAGGATTGGGTTGTTCCAATTATAGAGGAGGTGCTGCCCAAATTTTTGGAAAAATATTAAAGTTTTGAATAAAAATTATTTCCAAATTCTGGCTTTTTGCAAAACGAATTTACAACTTGAAATGTTGATTTAAATATGGTTTTATCATTTTCAGGCAATGACCGTATCGGTTTGTAGTCCCTAGCAAAATGAAAACGAAACCGGAATTTTTCGGAAATTGAGGCATAAGCTAGAATGCAATTTGATATTTTGGACCAAGTCTGAGACTTACCATATTTCTTATATTTTTAATTTAAATAATTATTTTGGAACGTATTACTGGCCAATAGCATTTTTGAGTACAGGACTTCGACCTGCTGAATGGATCGCTTCCCGGCGTTCGGAGCTCAACAATAATTTTAATTAATTTATGTAATAAGTTGTAATGGCATAAGCCCAGTTTTCTATTTCTTTTCTGAGACCTTGTAGTGTGTAGTATAGCGTTTTCTTTATTTTCTGGGTTGTTGCTTTGACATTAAATACGTAGAATATAAAAATAAAATATTTATTTTATATAGAAATTTAATAAGTTTTCTCACATTAAGTTCTTATAAGTTATCAGAAATTCATATTTTTCTCACTTAAAGAAAAATCTAGTTATATATATATATGTTACTAAATTACAAAGTTTTGACAATTAAACTGGTAAATGTTATTTCTCAATTAAATCAGTAAATTGACTTTTACCTCGTTAAATAATAAATGGTAGTTCGTAATGATAACATATTCAGGTAGAATAATTTTTTTACAAATTAAAAACTTGATTAGGATTAATTTTAGAGATTATAACTAGAACACCTAGATCTGGTTCAAATATGTTTCTAAGAAGGGATTCTCAACCGTAGGATTTCAAGGACGAGTCTGAATCTTTCCCCGGTACCAATCTTAAATCCAGTTATAAATAAAGGCAAGTACGGTTGTGTTTATTTTTCAATTTAGTTAATAATTTTAATATTGCAAGATTAAATCACATTGCTACACGAACTCTCTCCTAGAGTATTGATTGTTATTGATTGTGGGATTGGAGGAGTAGTGTAGTGTATTATGACCAATACCCCTCATATTGTATATTGATTGTGCGAGCTTACCCGTCTTACACACGGGGATAAGCCGTATCGTATCACTAGGATACTATTGTACAACCCAAGCCGGTCATAAGCAATACATACTCAAATCACATTGTTTTCAATTATGGAAAATTGCTGGAAAATATTGTTCAAGTATTTCAAACTGTTTAAACTGCAAATTTCTAATTATTAATTGAATTGTTAAATTTTCATAATTGTACTTTGCTCCTTTCCTGACTGGATCCCCCACCCCCAATAGGTTCCTTTGATGAAGCTGAGCTTTTGATAAATAGCTACTACGACCCGGTGCTTTATCCAGCTGTTCTGCCAGAGTCCTATTTGGAGGACGATGATTCTATGGCTGATGAGCCTACTCTCTAGAGGATGATTTAACTTTTAATTTTGATGTTGAATAAAAAGACAGTTTTATTTTATCAGTTGTATCAGTTGAATATTTTGTTGGACAAGTTTTTATTATTCAAAATTTTAAATGTTGTGACAAAATAGTTTGTGTTGCTGTGATTACCTGCATTTGGATACAACTTACTGTCGCCGTCTCACAACGTGCAGGCTGGGCATGATCCGATTCGACCCAACAATTTGGGACCGGGTCGTGACATATTTTTAGTGGTGGCCCATGCAGGTCAGATCAACAACTTAGGTAAACATATCTAGAAACATTTAGAACACTAGAACATTAATTTGTCACAACATAGGACCGAAATATATTATAAGTAAATATTTTTGTTTGTTATAGACTGGTAGGCTACCTTGCTTATGTTTTGCAATCCTAAACCTTCCAGAGTATGGCCACTGACAAGACCAACACTGCTGGCGAGGGGTTGTCATCACCCGATCACACCCCACCTCCTCAACCAAGTCCGGATCCTACACCCCGGCAGCTGACCGATCGTCCCCATAATGCACCATCATCCCGTGGATTTTACACTACTACTCAAGTGTTAGATCCCACATCTTCCCAGACTGAATAGCAAGCGGTAGGGATGGCAATATCCCCCCGAATCCGACGGGGACCCAATTTTTTTACCCGATGGGGACGGGTTTGGGGATTTAAAAACCGGGATGGGGACGGGGATGGGGATTAAAAAAAATCCTCGATCGGATTCGGAGACGGGTATGGGTATAGAGTCCCCGCCCCGATAAATTTCCGACCCCGATTACTTATATCCATATCCATATGTGCAACCCTTTGGAAATGGTATGTTCTCTTGATCTAACTAGTAATATATATATTTATTTTATGAAAACCATTATTAATATGCCATGTAGGTTTTTTGAATGAAAATAATTTTTTTAACTTATATAATGTACATGAAAATTTGTTAATCGAACGAGAGACGGAAATGAGAAAATTCGGCCCCGAAAGTGCTAACGGGGCGGGGACGGGGACGGAGAATGCATTGTTTAACGGGGATGAGGATGGGGGTAAAAAATAAAACCCGACGGGGAATGGGGACGGGGATGGGAATTTAAACACTACTCGGGGATGGGGATGGGGGATATGGTCCCCGACCCCTACCCGCCCCATTGCCAACCCTAAGCAAGCCCCTGCGGTGATGTCCGATCCAGTTGTCCCACCAGTGCCCGTGGACCCCACCGACCTCGTAGGCCTGCTACGAGGAGTGCTTGAGGCACAGAGAACTCAAGCTGAAGCTCATCGCGAACAGACGACGATTATGAGAGAAGGCATGGAGAATGCCCATAATGTGGCTATGGCTGCACTGGAGAGAGGAGAAGCAGCCCAATCTGAACCAAGGCCGGCTAAAGTCGGTGATATTGAGAAATTCAAGAAGCTGGGCCCTCGACCTTTCAAGGGAACCGAGGAAATTATCTATGCTGACGAATGGCTCGACAGCATGGAGCGTCTCCTCAGCGTTGCTCGACTTCCTGATGATCTCCAAGTTGAAGCAGTGGGACTCCAACTGCTAGATGTAGCCAGCACCTGATATCGGAATGAACCCCGACTCTAGGACAGGCAGCTTGACTGGAACACCTTCAAGAGGTTGTTCCGCAGGAAGTTCTTCCCAACATCAGAGTTGCGAGAGATGGAAAGACAGTTCCAGAATCTGAAGCAAGGGAACATGACTGTTGGAGAATATGCGGCAGAGTTTGGTCAACTTAGTCGTTTTGCCAAGAACTTGGTTGCTGACCCCGCCGACCGTGCTGAAAGATTCAGGTATTGACTAAGGGAAGAGATTCGCACACCTGTGATCGCAGGTGGTGCCAAGACGTATGAGAGGATCTTAATACGAGCTCAGGATCTTAATACATGCTACTCGTCTTCAAGTACATGCCCTTAATTTTGTCAAGAGACTTGTCGTCTACAATAATAACCTAAATGGACTCCTTTTATGGAATACAAAAGCATGTTCCTCGTCAAGGAGCTCTAAATAAAGGGTGCTACGAGGCTCATGCTAATAATGCAAGGTTCGGGTTGGGTTAGGTCAAAATGTGTGCAACCTTACTCCCAACATGTGGAGAAGCACTTTCTACCAAACACCCCCGCGTCCTCCATGATCAAGCACCGAGCCTTACCTTCATGCCAAGCAACACGATCCAAAAGCACAATATCAGATATATTATTCGAGCCAGAATTAGATAAACCAAAAAAAAAAAAAATTAGATAAACAAAGAGAAACAACTAACCATCTAACATAGGATAAATATCAAATCCATTCAGCAAAATAATAGATTCCCATCATATACTTACGTCTAAGGGGGCGTTTGGTACGCGGTATTTTTTTTATTCCCGGAAAAATTTAAGATGGGAATCTATTACCACGTTTGTTTGGCTTATAAAAAATTTATTCCCGGAAATTATAAATACCCGGTTAAATAGTTTACCCACAAAACATGGGAATTCTATCCCTTGAGAATAGGTGGGTATTTTTTTTTTGCCCGGGCAAAAAAAAATTGTTTAAATTTTTTTCTTCTTTTTTGATCAATTTTGATTAGTTTGAACATTTTTTCTTTTTTCGTCGTTTTTATCGTTTTTTGTCATTTTTTGTCGTTTTTTACCAATTTTTTGTTGTTTTAAGCAATTTTTGTTCTTTTTACCCTTTTTTTGTCACTTTTGATTATTTTTTGTCGTTTTTATCGCTTGTTTTGTCATTTTTACCATTTTTTTTGTCGTTTTAAGCGATTTTTTTGTCGTTTTTACCATTTTTGTCTTTTTTGTCACTTTTTGTCACTTTTTGATTTTTTTGTCGTTTTTTATCAGTTTTTTGTCATTTTTTTCGTTTTTTACCAATTTTTTGTCGTTTTAAGCAATTTTTTGTCATTTTAAGCAATTTTTTGTCGTTTTTACCCATTTTTTAATCTTTTTTTTTGTCACTTTTTGATTATTTTTTGTCGTTTTTATCGCTTTTTTGTCATTTTTTGTCGTTTTTACCAATTTTTTGTCGTTTTAAGCGATTTTTTTGTCGTTTTTACCCATTTTTTTGTCTTTTTTGATTATTTTTTGTCGTTTTTATCGCTTTTTTGTCATTTTTTTCGTTTTTACCAATTTTTGTCGTTTTTACCAATTTTTTGTCGTTTTAAGCAACTTTTTTTCGTTTTTACTCATTTTGTTCACTTTTTGATTATTTTTTGTCGTTTTAATCGCTTTTTTCTCATTTTTGTCGTTTTTACCCATTTTTTGTCGTTTTAAGCAATTTTTTGTCGTTTTTACCCTTTTTTGTCAATTTTTGTCGTTTTAAGCGATTTTTTGTCGTTTTTGTAGTTTTTTTTGCTGTTTTTTACCGATTTTTTGTCGTTTTAGTCGGTTTTTTTTTCGCTTTTGGTCATTTTTACTTATTTTATGTCGTTTTTTATCATTTTTGTCGTTTTTATCATTTTTGTCGTTTTTGTCGCTTTTTGGTCATTTTTTGTCGTTTTAACCGATTTTTTGTCGTTTTAACCGATTTTGTGTTCTTTTTTGTCGTTTTTATCGATTATTTGTTTTAACCGATTTTTTGTCATTTTTTGTCGTTTTTAACCGATTTTTTTTGGTCGTTTTGGCCGCATTTTGATTTTTTTTTGTCGTTTTTACCGATTTTATGTCGTTTTTGTCGTGTTTTGGTTATTTTTGTCATTTTTACCCTTTTTTTGTTATTTTTTATCGTTTATACATTTTTTGCCGCTTTTTTGGTCATTTTTGTCGTTTTAACCGATTTTTTTGTCGTTTTTTATCGTTTTTGTCGTTTTTTGTTATTTTGTCGTTTTTACGATTTTTTCGTTTTTACCGATTTTTTGTCCTTTTATCGGTTTTTTTTATATTTGTTCATTTTTTTTCGTTATTATTATTTTTTATTTTTTTCCCGGGAATATTTATATTGTCACCAAACATTGGAATATAATTTTCCCGCGAATTTAATTCCTTGGAATTTGATTCCCGGGAATATAGAATTCCGGCTATATAGTATTCTGCATACCAAACGTCCCCTAAATGGCAATAATGCCCAATCTCCACAATTGATATAATCCTCCCATGTTGCATGCACTCGAAACAGCACGACACGTAGTTTAGTTCTGTGTATTGTCTGATAAGTGTCCGACACGACGCTAACCTATCTGGCGATCGATCTAGCAGTGAAAATGTATCAATTGTTGGAATTAATTCCTTTAGTTGTTTCTAAAAGATGAAAAGGAAGAAAAGGGACTTTAGTCCCACATCGGAAAATAAGAAAGGATTTGAGGATGCTTAAATAGGAATGTGCACTTATGATGAGTGTGAAACAACCAAAGGGTTGTTAGTGGGTGACAAGTGTTGTTTTAGCCTCTTCATGAAAATGTAGCCGGTGTTGCCACCGGCAACACCGGCTCCGGCTCGGGCTCGGGCTCGGGCTCGGGCTCGGGCGTAGAGGCGATAGTGGCGATAGTGGCGCATTGTAGACGCACTTGTGCACTTAGGCAACGTGGCCTCGGGCTTCATTCCTCTTATTTTTCTCTTCCAAAGTTTCCAGAAAGGTGTTCTTTCCTACGCTGGTGTCTCACAGCGTCTAGTGAACCTCCGGCAGAAGGCTGTCTTATCCTGGGTGTTCTGGCGTGCTGACTCCAAGACGTTAGAGGAGTGCCCGAAACACTTTAAGAAAAGTGCTGCTAAATGCACGATTCAAGCCTCGACGACGTATTCAATTTTGCAGAACTGGTCAGTGAAGTTCAATCAATTTCTAACAATCTTAAAGTGTTGCAAATAATGGCGTCCGAGGCTGCAATTTCGAGCATCAAGGTCATGAATCAGGATCTAGTCAAACTAGATTGCTTCGACGGGACAAACTTCACACGCTGGCAGGACAAGATGATCTTCCTCCTGACAGCACTGAAGATCTACTACGTCCTCGATCCAGATCTGCCACCCATTACAGAACCCACTGCAGTAGATACAGATGCGGTCAAGGCAGAACGCAAAAAGCGAAAAGAGGACGAACTACTGTACCGTGGTCACATTCTGAACACCCTGTCGGACAGACTGTATGATCTATACACAGAAAATCCTTCGGCAATTGACATCTGGAAGGCTCTGGAATTTAAATTCAAAGCAGAAGAAGAAGGTACAAAGAAATTTCTAATATTAAAATATTTTGATTATAAAATGGTTGATACAAAGCCAATACTGGCCCAAGTACATGAACTACAAGTTCTGGTAAACAAACTCAGGGCAGTGAAGATAGAACTTCCGGAACCATTCCAAGTTGGTGCTATAATTACTAAATTACCAGCATCTTGGAATAGTTATCGGAAGAAACTACTTCACAGCTCTGAGGATTTCTCACTAGAACAGATTCAAAAACACCTTCGAATCGAAGATGAATCGAAGGAAAGACAAAAATCTGATAACAGCGGAGTTTCCAAAGCCAACGCGGTGAGCGCAAAAGGCAAGAAACCTGCAGGAAAGAAGAACTTTCTCGGTCCTAAGAAGGACCAACAAAAGTTCAAGAATTCCAGCACCGCTAAAGGACCCAAGACCGGCTGTTTTGTATGTGGCAAAGCAGGACATTATGCCAGAGACTGTCGGGTTCGAAAGACCCAAAACAGCGAGGTAAATCTCACTGAGACAGATGACATAATTGCTACGGTGAGCAAACTTATGACGGTCAAAGGGAAGGCTCCAGGATGGTGGTACGATACTTGTGCTACCGTTCATGTTTCATACGACAAAGCAGCTTTTAAGACCTACTCTGAAGTCAATGATGGACAAGAAGTTCAGATGGGAAATGAAGGACATTCATCGGTCGTGGGAACAGGTGATGTGGAAATCCAATTCACTTCCGGGAAGAAAGTAACTCTGACTAACGTGCTTCACGTCCCGGATATGAGTAGGAACCTCGTCAGTGGAGTCTTGTTGGGTAAACCAGGAATAAAATCTGTCTTTGAGTCGGGCAAATTAATTTTGACCCGTAATGGTGTATTTGTTGGAAAGGGTTATACCGATGAGGGTATGATAAAGCTTTGTATTATTGAGAATAATATCAATAAAGTTTCAACTTCTGCTTACATGATTGAGTCTTCTTCTTTATGGCATAGTAGATTAGCGCATATAGGTACTAGCACTATGAAAAGATTAATTAAATATGGATTAATTTCATGCAATTTTGAAGATTTAGATAAATGTGAAATTTGTGCAAAATCCAAAATGATTAAGAAACCTTTTCACAGTGTAGAGCGTAATACCAATCTACTAGATTTAGTTCACTCTGATTTATGTGAATTTAATGGCACATTATCTCGAGGAGGTAATAAATACTTTATTACCTTTATTGATGATTGCTCTAGATTTACATATGTATATTTATTAAAGCATAAAGATGAAGCCTTTAATGCTTTTAAAATATATAAATCAGAGGTTGAAAATCAACTTGGTAGAAAGATTAAAACACTAAGAAGTGATAGAGGTGGTGAATATTTTTCTTTTGAATTTAATACCTTCTGTGAAGAAAACGGTATTATTCATGAATGTTCTGCACCACGGACACCTCAACAGAACGGACTAGCAGAAAGAAAAAATAGAACGTATCAAGAAATGATAAATGCAATACTAATGCATTCTGAATTATCATTTAATTTGTGGGAAGAAGCTTTGCTTACTGCATGTCATATAATGAACCGAATTCCTTTGAAAAAAACTGGTATTTCACCATATGAGATATGGAAAGGCCGTAAGCCTAATATCAGTTATTTTAGAGTGTGGGGGTGCATAGCTTATTACAAAAATATGGATCCTAAAAGGACCAAATTAGGTCCTCGTGGAATCAAAAGTGCTTTTGTAGGTTATGCTGCCAATAGTAAGGCATATAGACTTTTAAACTTAGAGTCTAACATTATTATCGAATCCAGAGATGTGGAATTTTTTGAGAACCTTATTACTAAGAATAAGGATCCAGAAATTCCTGCAAATGAAGAGTCTCGTGAGGAGAGCTCTTCACGGTTAGTTGAAAAACAACCCGAGCTTCGGATCAGCAAGAGAGTTCGAAAGGTTAAGGATCTAGGACCTGACGAAATAGATTCTCAACTTATTTCCTTTTACCTAGTGGAAGAAAATACAGAGAAATTTATTCGAAAGATTCCTATCATTCTTCAGGTGGAAGATGATCCTAAAACCTTTAAGGAAGCAATAGCTTCGCGGGGCTCATCTTTTTGGAAAGATGCTATCCAAGATAAAATGGATTCGATAATGTCTAACCACACTTGGGAAATTGTCGATCTGCCCAAAGGGTCAAGACCTATTGGATGTAAGTGGGTGTTCAGGAGAAAGTATCATAGTGATGGTACTTTAAACACCTACAAGGCTAGATTAGTAGCCAAAGGATTTCGACAAAAAGAAGGAATTGATTATTTTGACACATATGCACCAGTAGCAAGAACGACTACAATTAGAATATTGTTTGCGTTAGCTTCATTGCATCATCTTAATGTTCATCAGATGGATGTCAAAACGACATTCTTAAATGGAGATCTCGATGAGAAGATTTACATGGAGCAACCGGAAGGGTTCGTGCTCCCGGGAAATGAACAAAAGGTATACAAACTTGTTAAATCCTTGTACGGATTAAAACAAGCACCAAAACAGTGGCATCAGAAGTTTGACTCAGCCATAATTTCTAATGGCTTTGTTCACAATGTTTGTGATAAGTGTTTATACACTAAAGTATATGGAAATATTGTGATATTTCTTTGTCTCTACGTTGATGATATGTTGATCATTAGCAATGAGATGAGTGGAATTACAGAAACGAAGAGGTTTCTAACTTCCACATTCAAGATGAAAGATCTTGGAATAGTTGACACTATTTTGGGGATCAAGGTAATACAAAACAGTGGGGGTTTTGAACTTACGCAGTCGCACTATGTTGAGAAAGTGCTAGACAAGTTCAAACACCTAAAGTTCAAAGAAGTGAACACCCCATTTGATCCAAGTGTTAAACTAGAAAAGAATTCTGGAAGAGCCATCGCTCAATTGGAATATGCAAGTGCTATTGGATGTCTTATGTATTTAATGCAATGCACAAGACCTGATATAGCATTTGCAGTTAGTAAAATGAGTAGATTTACTAGCAACCCTAATAATGAGCATTGGAGGGCTATCGGAAGAATTTTTGGTTATCTTTTGAAAACCAAGAATCTTGGATTACAATATGGTAGATTTCCTGCCGTATTAGAAGGATATACCGACGCTAGTTGGATATCAAGTGTCGGAGATAACAAATCTACGACAGGATGGGTATTTATGCTTGCCGGAGGGGCAGTTTCTTGGAAGAGCAAGAAACAAACGTGCATTACCCATTCGACCATGGAGTCAGAGTTTGTGGCTCTAGCTTCTGCAGGACAAGAAGCTGAATGGTTGAGGGATCTTCTATTAGAAGTTCCGCTGGCTAAGGACAATGTATCAAAAGTGTCAATACATTGCGATAGTCAAGCTACTCTAGCAAGAGCCTACAACGAAGTGTATAATGGGAAGTCTAGACATATAAGTCTAAGACATAATTACGTAAGAAAATTGATCAAAGATGGAATCATCTCTCTTACGTATGTGCGTACCAGCTATAACTTAGCTGATCCTTTTACTAAACCACTAGCTAGGGATTTGGTAAAGTCTACCTCGAGAGGTATGGGATTGAAACTCCTTGAGTAAGAGTTCCAACAACAGCGGCAACCCAATCTAATGTTAAGAAAACCTTAATCTTAGATTCAATGGGTAACAACAAACTGTTGATTTGGATGTATACGACATGATAATGTCGACTGTTGCAATTTGAGGGTTGAGTTTATAAAACTCTTAATGAAGTTCAGTAATGATGACATGTATCTGTAAAGCAACAGAGATACTGAAAGAACTTCACCTATGTGAATTTAGAGATGGTGCCGTCTCAGTAAGATCTGGAGTTTATCTTATAAAAATTCACGAGACAGGATCAGCACATGGCCATTAATAGTGCTAAGCAAGAGATGTAGGCGAAGAACTACAAAAGAATGTGTGTAAAGTAATACCGATTTTATCACAAGGAATAACTGGTTCAAAGCCAAGCTACCAGAGATTTCGATAAAATCTTGTGTTGCATCTACTAAGGTTAGGTTCAAATCGAAAGATACCTAACTGTATTAACATTCTTTAAGTAATGTATTCTGGAAATTCCTTTCCATCATTTATGAAACAAGTGGGGGATTGTTGGAATTAATTCCTTTAGTTGTTTCTAAAAGATGAAAAGGAAGGAAAGGGACTTTAGTCCCACATCGGAAA
>JANAVB010033020.1:4639142-4762992 GCA_029216955.1 Iris pallida
CAAACTTGATTTGAGGAAAGCCTATGATACGGTGAACCGTAAATTCGTTTGTCATATCATGCTCGCCCTGGGGTTCGATACGACATAGGTTGATATGGTACATGAATGCATCAGTACTCCTACTTTTTCTGTGCTTATCAAAGGAACTCCGCATGGATACTTGGGGAGTAATAGGGGTCATCGGCAGGGAGATCCGATGTCATCGTATTTGTTTACTCTAGTGATGGAGTATTTCTTATGTCTTACGGAGAAGGCTTTATTTCATAGGCGGATCATGCCCTTGCAAAAGAATATCCGACCGCACGTTCATCACTTTATTTATGCAGATGACATTTTGGTTTTTATGAAACCAACAGACGAAGGATTGAATGCCTTGGACTCTATCCTGGCAACCATGGGTGTTCATACTGGACTGCAAATAAATTGGGACAAAAGCAAAATGTATTTCAACCTGCACTGCCCCAACAAGGATGAGAAAGTACAAACTTATAGAAATGGAGCGGAGGGATCTTCCGGTGAAGTATTTGGGCATTCCTCTCACTACTAAAATGTGATCTATTAGCGACGTAAGTTAGCGACGGCGTTAAATTATGTCGCTATATATAGAATTCAGCGACTCCTTTATATAAACATCGCAAAACGTCGCTATTCAGCGACGTTCAGCGACAGATATAAAATTACGTCGCTGAAGAGCGACGTTACGTCGCTGGATTATTAAAATATGTCGCCAGTTTACGACGTTTAGCGACGTCCTCATGTGACGTCGCTAATATTTTTACTTAGGGCACAGCGTTTCGTTTTTCCCACTCACTCGAAATTTCCAATTTTTCCTTCCCCCCCTCCGGCGATTCCTTCGGCGACCGCTTCCCCCCCCCCGGTGACTCCCTCCCCCCCCGGCGACTCCCTCCCTCTCCGGCGACCCGTACCCCCCCGTCGACCTCCTCCTCCTCGAGCTCAGGTAAACCCTAACCTCCTCCTCCTACTCCTCCTCCTCCTCCTCCTCCTTCTTCTCTCCCACGGACACACACACACACACGGACACACACGCACACACACAGACACACACAGACACACACACACACGGACACACACAGAGACACACACACACACACGGACACACGGACACACACACAGATGGACACATACACACACACACTGGACACACTGTGTCATGTTGTGGTGGACACGAGACACTATGTTGGACACGTACACATAGCCTAGATCCTTTACCAACCATTTATTTTCCATTTTAACATGTTTAATTAGGTGTACTCACATATGAATTTTGCACAAGGCGAAGCTACTGTGTATATTGTATTGATGTAATAAGCTTTGGTACTTCAATTCTGGTTGAAACTCCACCTGTTATTAGCTTTCTTCATCAATGCTACTTGACTTGTTTGAAAGACAAGTGAGGGACATTTTTGCTCTTATATCCTCTTATTGATTTATATGGAATAAAGAACTGCCTCAATTCTTACAGCCAAAGATATTTACTGCTTATGTAACATCTTTAGTAGCACTCTCTCTTCTTGTGATGACAAACATTATGCATTTTTGTGCTTTGTTTATTGTGTTGGTTTTGAATTATTAATTCTACACATGGACTAAAATATGGGCATGTTGATATTTGAGTTGATTCTGGACTGAAATCTGGGCATGTTGGACCCTCAATATGGTGGCGTAATATTCTAGATCATAATATGATATATCATATACCGTAATATGATATATGTTTACTACTTTGTATGTTTTCCTAAAATTGCTATCTTCAGCTCTAGACCTGTTTCAGTTTTGATGCTCAATGGGTTCTTTTTTCCTCTTGAACTCTCAATATAGTTTCAAGGAGTCAATATTTCAATATACAATATGTCGGCCGATACTTTAAAATTATATGAAATAGTAGTCACCCCCAAGGTTGACTATTTTTACTGAAAGTCAAAGTAGAGTAAACATCTGACCTAGATTGGACTAAAAGTTGACAAAGTCAACTATAGGTCAACCCTTGACCTAGTTTGACCTTGTTTGACTTTGTTTGACTTAGCTTGACCTTGTTTGACTTTGTTGTCTTCATGTTTGTTAAATGACACCCAGATACTAGTTTTAGTTGTTTAAATGACACCCAGATACTAGTTTTAGTTTCAGTTTGCTTTGGTAACTCACTATTGCTCATTACTTGGTACTAGTTTTAGTTGATTGTGTTTTTTTAAGTCTAAACAAATGACACCCAGATATTACTTGTGTGTATGAGATAGCTTGAGTTGACTCTGGTCATTATTGGTACTTGAATTATAGGTTAGGCTTGTATAGCCTTGAATGGTGTGTGCTAGCTAGTATTGGGATACCAATAGCGATAAGGTAAAGGGTACCTTGGTAGGTCATAACTAGAAATAGGATATTTGACTTAGATTTGACCTTGTTTGACCAAGGTTGACTATTTGACCTAGTTTGACCTTGTTTGACTTTGTTTGACTTAGCTTGACCTTGTTTGACTTAGTTTGACCTAGTTTGACCTAGTTTGACCTTGTTTGACTTTGTTTGACTTTGTTTTACTTAGCTTGACCTTGTTTGACTTAGTACAACCTAGTTTGACCTAGATTGCATATCACTGTTATTAGTAACTGTTCACTACTAATGTGTGTCCCATAATAAGACATAATATACGAATTTGTGCCTGTTGGATAATGTGTGTCCATCTTTGCAGAATTATTTTCAAATGGATATGAATTACTACTTGCGGAATCGTTCATGGATGTACAATCGTCGTCCTGATGATATGTGTGGTGTGCGGGATGAATACATAGCGGGAGTAGAGCAGTTCCTGCAGTTTGCTAAGGCGTTCTCTCAGTACATGGACGGCACCAAAATTAAGTGTCCGTGTGTGAAATGTCATAACGTGAAATATTATCCAGAAGTGGAAGTGACATATCATTTGTACTCGAGGGATTTCACGCCTAATTACTATCAGTGGACCGCACACGGAGAACTTGTGTCTTTAGCATCAGAGCCGGAGCCTTACGTTGAGCCGTATATGCATGCGGGACCTAATTTTGTTTCAGATAATCATGCATACGACGACGGGTGCGTGAACATGGTTTTCGACGCTGCGGGGCCTAGTTTCGTTCATGATGCACCTGAGGAGGCACCGAACGCCGATGCTGCACAGTTCATGGAGTTGCTGGAGAATGCAAGGACTCCATTGTATCCTGGTTGTGAGGATCATTCACCGTTGGAGGTGGTTACAAGACTGTTGAGCATTAAGTCAGATTTTAACATGTCACAAGAATGCTACAACCGAGTGTTGGAGTTGATTATAGAGATCTTGCCGGCGGATGCTAAGTTACCTAAAGACTTCTACCGGTCTAAGAGGATGGTGAGATCGCTCTGGATGGGATACGAGAAAATCGATTCCTGTCGCAATGGGTATATACTGTACTACAAAGATGACAAGGACGCAGATGTGTGCAGATTTTGTGGTGCTGATCGCTATAAGACAACTAGTACAGGACGGTCTACCGGTGCAAGAAGACCGACCGATTCAATGCACTACTTGCCTTTAACGCCGCGGTTGCAAAGATTATTTATGGTGAAAGAGACGGCCGAAAATATGAGTTGGCACATGCAAGAACCGATTGAAGGAGTGTTGGATCACCCATCCGATGGAGAAGCGTAGAAGCACTTTGATCGAGTGTATCCAGATTTTGCTTCAGATCCGCGAAATGTCAGGTTGGGACTATCTTCTGACGGTTTTACTCCTTTTGGTCTTTCGGGATCCCAGTATTCGTGCTGGCCTGTGATTGTTACTCCGTATAACCTACCGCCTTGGATGTGCATGAAGACTCAGTACATGTTTCTAACCGTTATAATTCCTGGTCCGAACAATCCCAAGAGGAACATTGACGTGTACTTACAGCCTTTGATAGATGAGTTGAATCAGTTATGGGAAGTAGGCGCTAACACGTACGATGTTTCCAGGAAGCAGAATTTTCAGATGAAGGCAACCCTTATGTGGACCATCAACGACTTTCCGGCCTATGGAATGTTATCTGGATGGAGCACTCATGGCCGTCTCTCATGTCCGTATTGCATGGACCGTAGTAAGGCTTTCCGCTTGAAACACGGCGGAAAGCCGTGCTTCTTTGATTGTCATCGGCAATTTCTGCCAAAAGATCATCCGTTCAGAAGGAACAGGAATGCTTTCCGTGCCGGCGTTGTAGAGAAGGGTGATCCACCGCCAAGGTGGTGCGGAGACACGATATGGGAGGAGGTTAAAGATTTTCCAAGTGCTATCGAAGATCCTACAACTGGGTACAAGTGCGATGGATTTGGTAGAGTTCATAACTGGACAAAGAGGAGCATATTCTGGGATCTGCCATACTGGAGTACCAATCTGATCAGACATAATCTTGATGTCATGCATATTGAGAAGAATGTGTTTGATAACATAATTAATACTGTGATGGACGTAAAGGGAAAAATGAAAGACAATCCCAAGGCCAGGTTGGACTTAAAAGAAATATGCAAACGCCCTGCGTTGCATTTGATACAGCAGAATGGAAAACAGTTCCTTCCGAAGTCAATTTTTTCGCTGGACAAGGAGGATAAAGTGAGACTTTGTCGGTGGATCCAGGGCCTAAAATTTCCAGACGGATATGTGTCAAATCTGAGAAGATGTGTCGATCCGAAGGAAAACAAATTGACGGGTATGAAGAGCCACGATTGTCACGTATTCATGGAGAGGTTAATTCCGATTGCATTTCGGGAATTCTTACCGCAGGCAGTTTGGGATCCATTGACGGAGCTTAGCATATTCTTCAGGGATCTTTGTTCTAAGAAATTGCTCGTTGATCGTCTAGAAAAGCAAGAGAAGGACATTGCGGTAACACTATGCAAGCTAGAGAGGGTGTTTCCTCCTGGATTCTTTGACTCTATGGAGCATTTGTCGATTCATCTATCCTATGAGGCACGTGTTGGTGGACCCGTCGAATATCGATGGATGTACCCGTTCGAGCGACATTTGAATCACCTAAAAAGAAAGGTGAAAAATAAGGCACGAGTCGAGGGTTCTATTTGTGAAGCCTATGTTCTCGAGGAGATTACAAACTTTTGTTCGATGTATTTCAAGCCTCATGTTGTAACTAATAGAACGAGAGCTTCCAGAAACGACGAGGGAGATCATGAAAGTAATGATACAATACTGAAGGTATTCAATGCTCCAGGAAAGCCATCGGGTAAGATGAAAAAGAGATATCTGAACGATGATGAGCTAAGGGCTGCTCAGGTGTATGTATTACTCAACTGCGACGAGGAGAAAGTAGAGAAACTGGAGGGGTAAGTAACTAATACGTCTATATTATTTTAATAGTGTTAATTATTATACTATTACATTAATTGAACGATGTTGTTTTCAGCATATTTAATGATGATGTGAGGTCGGGTAGGCCACACATAACAGAAGAAGAACTAGAACAAGAAATGAGGTGTTATTTTCCATCATGGTTGAGTGCATATGTAAGACTTGAGAACTCTATAATTATCTTTTTGTATATGCACTTGATTGAGAATGAGCTTAATTGCTTCTTTCGTGGTATTTAGGTCGATCGTCCATACGCAAGACTTGAGAATGAGTCTATTAGAACGCTAGCCAAGGGACCAATTTATGCTGCAAAAATATGGCCAAGCTACTGTGTTAATGGGTTTAGGTTCAAGTCAACAACTTGCCCGATCAGAGACAACTTTGTGGATCTCGATTCCACCAAAAATAGCTGTTTGTGTATCAGATCTTCGAACTACAAAGATGTTGATACGGGCAACGATTTCTATGGCGTGTTACGGGAGATTGTGGAGCTGACATATAGTTATGGAATAGAGCCTGCTAAGATTGTGTTATTCAGGTGTGATTGGTTCGATCCGATTGAAGGTCAAGGTTGGAAAGTAGATAAGCACGGTCTTGTTGATATAAACTATCGGCGTCGATATCAAGCCTATGAACCATTTGTCCTATCAAGTCAGGCTCAGCTCGTGTACTTCACAAGTTATCCTAAACGGGGAACAACAAGGTCAGACTGGTGGGCAGTATGCAAGACCAAAGCTAGAAATACCTTTGAGGTTGACGATATAGCTTATCAACAGGATGAACTACCTCTTGTAACAAATATTATAGAAGTGGACACGACGAAAGTTTCCTATTACACATCTAATTGTATAGAAGAAGTAGAATTATCTGAAGAGGAAGATGCAGATGAAAGTGAAGATGTAGAGGAGGAAGAAGAAGAAGAAGAAGAAGAAGAAGAAGAAGAAGAAGTAGATGAGCTAAACGAACTAGATGAATTTTCAGAAGAGGATTAAATCTGTACGTTTTTTTTATCATCATATTTGACACTTTTGTGACACTTCTATCATATAAATCTGTGACACTTCAGTGACACTCTATTGACACTTTTATTGACACTTCAGTGACACTTTTTGACTATGATATTTTTCAAAAATCTGTGATGTCTATCATATAAATATGTTTTTTTGTTTTATTGTCATATGTTTTATTGTCAGGTATGACTAGATCATTCGGACGACGCGGAGGATTATATATTAGGCAGTCCCGTCAGCCTCGGGCTGTGGATGGAGAGGGCAGTTCCGTACCCTCATCCTCATCTTCGAGTACGCCAGTGTACCATTCTGTTCCCGGTCCATTACCGGGACAGGCTAGTTCTAGCAGGTTGGTGACTCCTCCCTCGTCGTCCAGCCTTCCTGTTCCCGGTCCATTACCGGGACAGGGCAGTTCTAGCAGGTTGGCGACTCCTCCCTCGTCGTCCAGCCTTCCTGATCCCGCGTCCAGCATCCCTGATCCCCCGTCCAGCATTCCTACTGTCGATGGCTCTATAGAGGGAGCCCACGCCGATCATATGGAGGACGGCGATCAGACTGATCCTGCCCAGACAGGAGGTGAGAGCGACCCTCCATGCGCTCCCCCGGGCGAGACGCGTTTGGAGATTTGGACGGACGGGCCTATAAAGTAAGTTAATTAATTATTATATATTTCTCAAATGATTATATGTACATATATATTCATGAAAAATTATTATTGTATAGATATCGGCCTTCTGCAGTACAGAGACAGCTGGGGACATTTGTGAGGCAGAACTATGGTGGGCCTTGGCTCAACTACTCAGATGCTCCCGCAGATAGGAAGGCCTTTTGGTTGGCCCACTTCAAGGTAAAAAATTTGTTTATTTTTAAATTTTAATAATCATTTGTGTATATTATACAACTTTTGTATTTTACTTCTTGTAGAGGACCTATTTCTATCCACCACACCGGGCGGCGAGGATTGAGGGCCAATTTCCTGCCGTCATAGCCAAGCTCATCCGTGATGCGATCGACGACCAGAAGCGTCGTGATCGCGCCGGACGTCCGATCCAGGGTTGGATTACGCCAGAGCAGTGGACTGCGATGAAGGCTAGATTCAGCGAGCGCCAGTACCAGGAGCGGTCTGAGAAGGCCAAGGTGGCGCGGTCGAGCGCCGGTAAGTGGTGTGGCGGCTCCATTCCGATGATGGAGCATTTTCGTCGTCTGGTACGTTTCCTATGACGGACATTAATTTATATATAGTTTGATATAATGTTTAATACTAATAATAGATAATATATTTTAACAGGTAAAGAAGGGTGAGGACCCGAACATGGTGACCGTCTTCCTGGTCACCCATCGAAGGGCTGGGGACTTTATTGACGAGAGGGCGACGCAGGCATATGTAAGTTCTATTCAACTAATATTAACTGACTATAATTTAGAAAACAGGAAAATAGATATCAATATAGACTTTAGTAAACACTTACACGTTAGCAAACATGTTCTAGGCCGAGTTTGTTCGGCTACAGAAGGAGGCGTCTGATGCTGCTGCTGCTGCTAGTGTGCAAGCAGAGGGAGGGGCTGGTACTTCCTCCCAGCCGCCTACAGAGCCATCGCCGGACGAGCTCTGGATGACCGTCGTTGGCGGTCTTCAGAAGGGTACGTACTACGGTACGGGATCCTACGGCGTGTATTTGGCTTCGGAGTCATCCCGGGCCCCCTCTGTCAGTGCGCAGTCTCCGGCTACGCAGGCGTCGTCACGAGCTGAGGATGTTCGTCGTTAGATCGAGGAGCTGCGTCGCGAGTTGCAGCAGCAGATTTCTGATGCGGTCGAGCGACGATCCGACCCTCCGATCGTCACCGGACGATTTGATGCGGTCGAGCGCAGTATACAGGAGCTGATGAGTCTGCATCAGGCTGCAGCTGCCAACTTGCAGACGCTCACCGAGTCTACGCAGCGCACGGAGCGTAGACAGCACGAGCTGGACGGATTGCAGAGGAGCCTTTCTCTCTCAGTCGCTCAGTATACTGAGAAGGTGGTTAGTGCCCTTGCTGCGCATGGTGAGCGACTGCGAGAGCTGGAGCAGGTACGTCCTCCGGGTCCATCGACGGTGCCGACTCCAGATACTGCACTGCCTCCGGCGCCGACTCCAGACATTGTACTGCCTCCTACTGCCCCTACGGTACAGCTCACCCAGGAGCAGTATGACTACATTCTATCCCAGTTGCGCGACAGGGGTCCGCAGTGATTTTATTGGTTTTTTTATGACTTGTATGTATTGGCCCTATGGGCAAATTGTTTATTCATACACTATTGTTTATACACTTGGTGGGAGACTTTTTATCATCTTCTATTTTTATTTGACTCTATTGGATGTTTGTGAGGATGTGTGTCTTTGATATTTACTTTGCACTGCCTCCTATTTTTATTGTGATATTTACTGTGATATCTGCGACGGGATGACAAATATACCTACGCTGGGTTATAAGCGATGATCTGATATACAAAGGAGATGCTGCCAAAATTTTAAAAAAATATATTGTGTATTTTTGTTATGATGTGTGTCTGTGTTTACAGTGAATGTGAAATACAGTGTTCGGAACCATCGACAGTTTCGATTACTGTTGTATGTTTTATCTTGGATAGAAATAGCAACAGTTCAGGGTGCACTTCTGAGAGCTTCATTTTCACGTCCTTCACTTTCTCGGACGTCGTAAAGGTTCCCGAGAAGGTGAAGGACGTGAAGAGGAAGCTCTGAGAAGTGCACCCTGAACTGTTGCTCTTTCTATCAAAGATAAAACATACAACAGTAAGCGAAACTGTCGATGGTTCGAACACTGCACTTCACACACTGTAAACACAGACACACAGCATAACAAAAATATCAATTATATTTAAAATTTTTTTTTTTATATTAGCGACGTATAGCGACGTTCTGCGACGTACTGCGACGTCACACAAACGTCGCTATACGTCGCTAACTAGCGACGTTACGTCGCTCGACGTCGCTAATATACGTTGCTACGATGCCCACGTGGCCACGTGGATGCCATGCCTCGTCATCATTTACAAACTTTTGAAGCGTCGCTAGTGGTCGCTTTACGTCGCAATGTTGGCGACGTACTTATACGTCGCTCTCTGTCGCTCATTTGGCGACGTCTAGCGACAATGGACGCCGCGTCGCAAATAGCGACGTTCGGCGACGAAATTACCATCTGTAACTTGCCTATAAGCGACGTAGGTTTTTCGTCGCTAAATACGTCGCAAATCAGTGTTAGCGACGTACTGCGACGTATTTAGCGACGTCTCCTGACGTCGCTAATCTGGGTTATTTTAGTAGTGTCTCTCCATCAACTATTCCAAGAAAGCTGATTGCCAGAGTTTGATCGAGTACGTACAACGACGTACAGAGGGGTGGTATGCACAAAATCTTTCTTTCGGAGGACGACTGGAAATGGTACGCTCAGTTATTACTGCCATTGCCATCTTTTGGCTTCAATCTATAATGTTGCCAAATAATATGATTAAAAAAATTGAACGTATTTGTGGTGACTTCGTATGGAGGGGAGGATTGCACACAATTGGTTGGGATATTTTATGCAGACCTAAAGAGGAAGGTGGGGTAGATTTGTACTCCTTGAGCACTCTAAGGGAGGTAGCAGTGATGAGACTTACATGGAGGTTCATTTTGTCACGACCCGCACCCACTATGAGGGTACGAGAACGTAACAACGCCCAGCCTACGTCGCAGTGTCGGCGGTAGAGCGCTGTCCTAGGTCAACATACATCTAACAATATATATCTAAACAGTTTATAATCCCCGAATGGGGGTGACATAACAGTAAAACTCAATCACAACTAAGGAAGAGATAGCACGAAATGAAATAGAACTCAAGGAAGTAAATAGATGAAATAGCAGTAGTCTAAGATAATCCCAGCAATATCCAACAGTACAAGGTCTCAGATGAAAGAATATATACAACTCATAACTCCAAATAAAGTCTAACTAAGACATGTCTCAAGACTGCAAAAGTAAGATAAGCCTAACTAGTCTAGTCTAGGCAATCGGGGTGATCTCCTCAGCTAGAGTTGGGTCCTCCTGAGGGTCCAGCTCGCAGGTGTCATCTAAGGCTGCCCCGTAGTAAGTGTCCAGGCAAGCCTCCTCCTCGTCCTCTGTAATATTTTCAACAGGTCCAGTCAGGACATGAGCGAGTACAGTACATCTCAACAGATCATAGCAGGTTAGAAAATATAATCATGCAGTAAAGTAAGATACAAGTACTGAAGAAATACAGTATGTAAACAGAGAGAGAAGCTGTAATAGAAATATCTACTATAAATAGAGAACTATCATGTGACTAGTGAGTCAGAGTACAATATAGACATGTAAATGGCATAGGAGATTCTGATGCTACACTATGGAAGAGATTCTGATACTACACTACTTGGATATTATTCACATGTCCATTTCTACTCCCCCGTACCCCCAATCAATACACAAGGATCCAGCCAGGTTATGTTATATGATGCTATGTAACAGCCCCCGAAGGGTAGTAGACCCCGAAGGTGATAGACCCCGAAGGTGATACATAGTAGTCCCATGAATGGGATAAGGATTCTAGGAAGACTCTACGATCATAAGAGTATATGTCATAAGTGATCAAAGAACCAATGAAGTATAGTGATACGCCATGTAAGTGAAACGCACAGAACATGTAGTATCCGATGCTCCCTAAGGATAACATCTCAAGAAAGGATCCATATAGTACCAATCCGTGTGACCATCGTGACAGTACAAGTAAAGTAATCTACTGCAGGAAATAATTCTAAACAGGATATGAAATGATCAGAGAATGTACTCGCCTGTATCTGAGTGTCCAATATAAAACATACTGTCCAAGGAGTGGTGTCTGGCTCCTAATCAGAACAGCACAAGTCACAACAAGTCCAGAATAGTAAAATGGAGTCCTACTGTGAAACCCATAACTTTTAATTTGCATTATTTTTTCTTTCTAATTAATAAATAAAATTTTCTAGAATAATGTTAGAGTACTTATTTAAATATAAATTATTTTTAATTATTAACTGCTAAATTAAAATTTTACTTGCTAAATAAAATTTTTCTATCATAATGTTAGATAATTAGCTAATGTTTGTTATTATAAATAAATTTTTCCAAAATTAATTAATTTGGATTTTTGCATGTCAACCCAGACCCGCATCCGAATCCAATTGGAAATAATTATTTCTAAAAAAAAAAATAATAATAAATAAAGCTTTAAATAAGAATAAAATTGTTTTTAAACAAATGTTAAACATTTAGTGTTTTTTTTTTAGGCCCAAAGTCAATTTCTATTTATATGGATTGGGCCCATTTGTTAAAGCCATTTTTTTTTCTTAAACCCAAAGCCAACCATATCCAAACCCATTAGTGAAATGGGTTATGAACCCATTTTGTATAACATTTAGCCTGTGACTTTCTCTTAGAAAGAGAATGAGTTGGTTTAAGTCTCTGTGGAACTTCTGAGTTCTTGCAAACCGAAGACTTGTCGTTTTCCCAACTTTTCATCTCCCCAACTGACGAGGCCGGCGCCATCAAGGCTCGGGAGGCCGATCATCTTCCCAAGTCCGGTAACCCCATCCCCAAGCCCTATATATATACATCCCTCTTCTTCTCTACATCCCCATTCCAAACTTCCACTCAAAATCCCTAGATCTAACTTTCTCCGGCGACCAAATTCCGGCGATCTACCCCGTGGCTGACCCGATCCGGTCGAACCTCTGGCCGAGAACCCTTGGCCGAGCAATCTGAGGCCGGCGCCCCTTTCCAGCGGCTCCCGCCAATCCGCGCGGCCCCCGCGTTCCCGTTCGTCTTCGGCGAACCCGTCGCCCGCGCCCCCTTTGCCGTCCCCTGGCCGGCGCCCGACCCTCCGGCGCACCCCCTGACACCGGCGTTTGTTCCCGGTGACGCCCGTTCATCCCGAGCACTCTGCGGTTTTGTTCCGTTCCGATTTTGGTACACTCTGATCCAAATTAAATCTTTTTTTATGTCTGTGATGATTTGGTCCAACCCAATTCCAGTGAGAATTCGGGATTTTCCAGCGACGTAACAATTACGTTACTATTTTTTCTGGCTCCGAAGTTTCTTCGGAAAAGTCGGGTTTCCAAGAACCTTTCGAAAGGAACTCTGGAGAATGATTATAATTCTGGATTTTTCCTATTTGTAGGCTCGTTCTCGGATTTCCGATAATATCTCGGAAGTGTTCTGGAGATTACAAAGTTAATTCTTAATTTTTCGGTTTTGTGATTTGAGAATGGTTTCTGGCTTGATACTTGGATGTTTTCTTAGTTGGGTGAATATTTCAGAATGATTTTTGGTTCTGTTGTGAAATCGGATTTCCAACAGGAAATTGGAATTCTGGAATTTTTCGGGAAATATTCTCTATATGGAAGGTTATATGGATTTGGGGTCATTTTGCAGATATCGGACGCGTTTCCCAGTTTTTGGGTTGACCAAAAACAGAGGGAATGCTGCCGAAATTTTTGGGAAATTTATTAAATGATTTTTTTTTTTTAAAAATGATTTTCGGATTAAATATTATTTTAATAATATTTTTGGGCGACGACCTTAACGGTCACTGGGCCCCAGCGAAATGCAAACGCACCGGTTCGACCGGACGTTGAGGCAGAGTAGCTGATATGACGACTGGACCAGAGTCTGAGACACCTATTATTTTAAATTTAAATTAGAAATTACTAGTTTTATTAATGTTAATTGTAGGTAATTTTCAAGACTAACCTATCTTTTCTTATTTCAATTTGCAATAAAATTTGTAAGGGCATAAGCCCAATTCCAGTAAATGTGGTTTTGTAATAAGTAGGAATTAGCATTTTATTTTATTTTCTGGGAATGTGTGATAGCGTAGGAACAATCAAAATATTGTTATGAATTATTAATTAATAATTCACAATTTCTCATTTTAAGAAAATAAATATATCAAAGTTTTTCAAATAAATAAATATCATGTTTTATACGTAATTTGATAATTACAAGTTTTCCCGAAAAACCAATGTAAATTGATTTCCTTAATTTCAACGCACTAGTAAACGTTGTGATGTTGTGTTAGCTAATTAACAACTAAAACTGATTAGGAAAAACAATTAGAGATTGTAACTAGATAACTCTGGTGATTGCTTCTGAAACAAGTTCCCGGAATGTAGGATTTCGAGGAAGAGCGTGACTGTTCAAAATCCCGAAGTACCGACTTTTCAAACCAAGGAGATAAGGCAAGTACATTTATGTAGATTTTACAATTATTTTCACAATTGTTTCATTGCAAGTTTAAACCACTGTTACACACGAACTCCTTCGGGAGCATTGATCGTACTGTTGGGGACTGGGGGAGTAGAGTAGTGGATATGACCAAATCCAAACTTAGGATAATGAATGTGTTAGCTTTCCCCTCTTCACACGGGGACAAGCCATACCGTATCGTTAGGATACTATTGTAACCCAAACCGGTCATATTCATTACCTATTCACATCACTGTACTGTACTATTTCAAAAACTGCTCATCTTTAAATTGTTTAAAAATGCATGATTTTAATTGTCATTTTAATTGTTAAAAGTTTGCATGAATTGTACTTTGCTCCCTCCTGACTGGAGATAACATTTTAGGTATTACTGAGGATCTGGAGATGATGATCAATAGCTATTACGGTCCCGACCTGTACCCGGCGGTACTTCCACCTGAGGAGGATGATGTGGCATCGACATAGATGCTACTTAGTTGTGGAGAGTTTTTAGTTGCTGTTTTAATTTCAGTTGTGAACCTTGTATTTGGAACAAGTTTTAATATCGTTAAATAAATGTTGTGGCAACTTTGAAATTTAAATTTGTTGTTGATTGACCTGCAATATGGATTACAGCTTACTGCCGCCGTCTCATCAACGGTGCAGGCTGGGCATGATCCGATTCGACCCAAGTATTTGGGGACCGGGTCGTGACATGTTTTTAGTGGTGGCCCATGCAGGTCTCTGTTCAACAACTTAGGAAAACTTAGAAACAATTAGGAACACTAGAACATCATATTGCCACAACTTAGGACCGATATATATTATTAAATATTTTTGATTATAGACGGGTAGGATACCTTGCTTATGTTTATGTCCTAAACCTTTCCAGACCATGGCCATTAATGAGAATGACAATGTCGGAGATGAGCTGTCACCTCAGCACACCCCATCACCACCCCAATATAGTCCGGATCCTACTCCGCGACATTTGACTGATCGCCCTCATAATGCTGGAAACGCTCAAGTTCATCAGACGATGGATCCTTCAGGCTCGAGGACTGGACTGCGGACAGAGATGCCTATCCCATCTGCCCCGCCGCTTCCAGTGAACCCCTCCGAACTCATAAGTTTGCTGCGGGAAGTGCTAGCAACTCAGAGGGCTGAAGCTGAATCTCATCGCGAGCAGAACGCGATTATGAAGGAAGGAATGGAGAACTCCCACAATGTAGCTATGGCTGCACTTGGAAGGAGAGAAGTGAACCCAGAAGAGCCTAGACCAGCTAAGGTAAGTGCCATTCTAGAGGATAAATTTTAGTATTTTTTTTTTGAGACCATTAATAGTGATTAGAGATCATATTATGGTAAGGTGGGGGATATTGAGAGCTTCAAGAAGCAGAACCCTCGACCTTTCAAGGGAACCGAGGGAATTGTCTATGCTGACGAATGGCTCGACAGTATGGAACGTCTCCTGAGCGTCGCACGACTTCCAGAAGACCTTAAGGCAGAAGCTGTAGGACTCCAACTGCAGAATATAGCTAGCACCTGGTATCGGAATGAACCCCGACTCCAGGATAGGCAGGTCGATTGGGACACCTTCAAGAAGTTGTTCCAGAGGAAATTCTTCCCAACTTCTGAGATGCGGGAGATGGAGCGACAATTCCAGAACCTGAAGCAAGGCAATATGACTGTGGGAGAGTATGCGGCAGAATTCGGCCAGCTCAGCCGATTTGCCAAGAACATGGTGGCTGATCCTGCTGATCGTGCTGAACGATTCAAGTATGGACTTAGAGAGGAGATTCGCACTCATGTGATCTCTGGTGGAGCTAAGACTTATGAGAAGATTCTGGAGAGAGCCCAAGACATAGAGAAGAGTCAACCTGCCCGCTCGAAGAGAGATTATCCTGGAACTAGCAACTTCCAGGGTAATCAGAAGAAGCCCAACAACAACAACAGCAGCAACAATAACAACAACCGTCCTCAGCACCAGCAGGCAAGGAACAATGAAAGAGCACCCCAGAGGCAGATTCCTATCTGCGACTTTTGCAAGAGGCCGGGACATCTGGCAAACATCTGCAGGAAGAGGCTAGGACAATGTCTGATCTGTGGGTCTTCCACCCATCAAGTGAGGGACTGTCCCTTGTCAAACAACAAGGCTGGAGGAAATCAGCAGAAAGGACCTCTGCCCACTCAGCAGCAACAATTTGGGCAGCATCAACAGAAGACGGGGCGAGCTTTTGCCCTAACTGCAGAGGAACCAGAGCCGGAGCAGGAGCCTAATGCGGATGTCATATCAGGTTACATTTATGTACATTCTCATCCTGCATTAGCTTTATTCGACTCTGGTGCAACACACAGTTTCATAGCAACCAAATTTATCTCTGCACATCACATAGTTACGGGCTTTAGCAAGAGAATATGTAGGGTTATGACTGGAGGTGGACCCCTACCTATAACGGAGACTTGTAATTGTCCCATTACAATTTCTGACCACAAGTTTGTAGCACCTTTGTTGGTGATGCCCTTGCCCAACTATGATATAGTCCTTGGAATGGACTGGTTGAGCAAGCAGCATGCGCTGATAGATTGCCACAGAGGATGTGTGATCTTCAGTCCACCTGGCGGACCAGAGTTTGAAGTCTCTAGAGCTCCGGAGGTTATGGAAAGTATTGTCTACTCTATTTCTGAAGAACCTGAACCACCTCACCCTATCATAGCGGAATTCATGGATGTTTTCCCTGATAGTCTGCCTGGGCTACCCCCAGATCGGGACATAGAATTCACTATTGATTTAGTCCCTGGCTCTCCACCGATCTCTAAGGGATGTTATAGAGTCAACCCGAAGGAGGCCAAAGAGATGAAGGAGCAGATCAACGAACTGAAGGCTCTTGGATTCATTCGAGACGGAGCTTCACCCTGGGGAGCACCTGTCTTGTTTGTACCCAAGAAGGATGGAACGGTGAGGATGTGCATCGACTACCGGGCGCTGAACAATGTCACAATCAAGAACAAGTACCCTCTGCCCCGGATCGATGACTTATTTGACCAGTTGAGTGGAGCCAAGGTGTTTTCCAAGATTGATCTCAGATCTGGCTATCATCAGATCAAGGTCAGGAAGGAAGACATTCCCAAAACGGCATTCAACACCAAGTATGGGCAGTTTGAATTCTTGGTCATGCCGTTTGGTTTGACGAATGCTCCTGCTGTGTTCATGAACCTTATGAATAAGGTTTTCCATGAATACTTAGACCAGTTTGTCGTTGTCTTCATTGATGACATACTGATCTATTCAAAGACGAAGGAGGAGCACGAAGAGCACCTCAGGAAAGTTCTGGAAACTTTGAGGAAGGAGAAGCTGTATGGTAAGCTTTCCAAGTGTGAATTCTTTCTAGACAAGGTGGATTTTCTTGGCCATGTTGTCACAGGAGAAGGAATTTCTGTGGACCCGAAGAAGATAGCTGCTGTGGAGAAGTGGCCTACCCCAAGCTCAGTTGCTGACATCAGAAGTTTCTTGGGCTTGGCGGGCTACTACCGGAAGTTTGTGAAGGACTTTGCTAGAATTGCTGAACCTATGACAAAGCTGACTCGGAAGAATGAGGAATTCATCTGGACGGAGGACTGCCAAGCAGCATTCGAGGAGTTGAAGAAGAGGCTTACCACTGCACCAATCCTTGCGCTACCCGCAGGATCCGGTGGTTTCACAATCTACAGTGACGCCTCAGGCAAAGGACTGGGTTGCGTTCTTCAACAACATGGGAAAGTGATTGCTTATGCATCTAGGCAATTACGGACTCATGAGAAGAACTATCCCACTCATGATCTGGAGCTTGCTGCAGTCATCTTTGCGTTGAAGCTTTGGAAGCACTATCTGTATGGAGAGAGAGTGGAGATATACACAGACCACAAAAGTTTGAAGTATGTTTTCACTCAGAAGGAGTTAAACATGAGGCAAAGGCGATGGCTGGAGTTAATGAAGGATTTTGACATCGACTTGCAATACCACCCGGGTAAGGCTAATGTGGTCGCTGATGCACTTAGTCGATACCCAGTGGCGATGTTCTTAACCAAGGAGAGGCACCTGCTGGAGGACATCGAGAAGCTTGGACTGGAGATTGTACTGCCTGGACGGAAGGAACTGGATGCTGATTCTGTGATGATGAAGTTACAAGTGAGCTCGTACCTGATGGACAAAGTCAAGGAGACGCAGTTTCAAGACGAGGCACTTTGCAAGCTGAGAGATCAAGTGTTAGCAGGAACACTGGAAGGTTTCTCAATCGCCAGCGATGGAGCTCTGAAAAATGGTACAAGGCTTTGTGTACCGACTGGCGAATTAAGGAATGAGTTGATGAAGGAAGCGCATCAGTCTCAATATTCCATACATCCTGGAGCCAATAAGATGTATCGGGATATGCGCACTATTGTCTGGTGGAGTGGAATGAAGAAAGATGTCACCAGGTATGTCGCTAGATGCTTGATCTGTCAACAAGTGAAGGCTAGTAGACAGAGGCCTGCAGGACTTCTACAACCACTGGACATTCCAGAATGGAAGTGGGAGCACATTACGATGGATTTCGTGTCAGGACTGCCTCGTTCCCAAGGAGGGAAGGATGCCATCTGGGTAATAGTGGACCGACTAACCAAGTCAGCTCACTTTATCCCTTTCAAAGTTGGTTTATCCACTGAGAAGTTGGCAGCATTGTACATGCGGCACATCTACCGGATTCATGGCGTACCGGTAAGCATTGTTTCTGACCGAGACACTCGTTTTACCTCACATTTTTGGAAGAGTTTGCATGACAGTTTGGGAACTCAGTTGAAGTTCAGCACGGCTTATCATCCCCAGACAGATGGGCAATCTGAGAGGACAATTCAGACACTTGAAGATATGCTGCGATCTTGTGTCTTAGAATTTGGAGGATCGTGGGAAGACCATCTGCACTTGGTAGAGTTTTCTTATAATAACAGCTACCAAGCCAGTATTGGTATGACCCCGTTTGAAGCTCTTTATGGACGTCGTTGCCGTACACCATTGGCATGGGACGACGTTGGTGAAAGAGTACTGCTGGGTCCTGAAATGGTGACTGACGCAGCAGAGAAGGTGAAGTTTATCAGAGACAGGCTCAGGATTGCTCAAGACAGACAGAAACACTGGGCAGACAGCAGTCGACGACCACTGACATTTGAAGAAGGAGATAAGGTCTTTGTGAAGATTTCTCCTACCAGAGGTACTATCAGATTTGGCAGAGCCGGGAAGCTGAGTCCCAGGTACATTGGTCCGTTCGAAGTTCTGAGCCGGATTGGAGAAGTGGCGTATAGGTTAGCTCTACCAGCTAATCTAGAAGGCGTGCACAACGTCTTTCACGTTTCGCAGCTCAGGGAGTATGTACCTGATAAGAACCACGTTCTGGACCATTCAGAGTTGGAGATTGGACCGAGTCTCACCATACCAGAAAAGCCAGTGGCGATCTTGGATCGAGGCGAGAAGAAGACCAGAACCTCGGTGACTCCCATAGTTCGAGTGATGTGGAGGCATGATTCCCCAGGCGAATCTACCTGGGAGCGTGAAGATGAGATGCGGGAGAAGTACCCGTATTTGTTTGAGACCTGAGGTAATTTTCTCAACCTAACTCTTTAAATTTCGAGGACGAAATTTTCTAAGGAGGGAAGGTTGTGAAACCCATAACTTTTAATTTGCATTATTTTTTCTTTCTAATTAATAAATAAAATTTTCTAGAATAATGTTAGAGTACTTATTTAAATATAAATTATTTTTAATTATTAACTGCTAAATTAAAATTTTACTTGCTAAATAAAATTTTTCTATCATAATGTTAGATAATTAGCTAATGTTTGTTATTATAAATAAATTTTTCCAAAATTAATTAATTTGGATTTTTGCATGTCAACCCAGACCCGCATCCGAATCCAATTGGAAATAATTATTTCTAAAAAAAAAAAATAATAATAAATAAAGCTTTAAATAAGAATAAAATTGTTTTTAAACAAATGTTAAACATTTAGTGTTTTTTTTTTAGGCCCAAAGCCAATTTCTATTTATATGGATTGGGCCCATTTGTTAAAGCCATTTTTTTTTCTTAAACCCAAAGCCAACCATATCCAAACCCATTAGTGAAATGGGTTATGAACCCATTTTGTATAACATTTAGCCTGTGACTTTCTCTTAGAAAGAGAATGAGTTGGTTTAAGTCTCTGTGGAACTTCTGAGTTCTTGCAAACCGAAGACTTGTCGTTTTCCCAACTTTTCATCTCCCCAACTGACGAGGCCGGCGCCATCAAGGCTCGGGAGGCCGATCATCTTCCCAAGTCCGGTAACCCCATCCCCAAGCCCTATATATATACATCCCTCTTCTTCTCTACATCCCCATTCCAAACTTCCACTCAAAATCCCTAGATCTAACTTTCTCCGGCGACCAAATTCCGGCGATCTACCCCGTGGCTGACCCGATCCGGTCGAACCTCTGGCCGAGAACCCTTGGCCGAGCAATCTGAGGCCGGCGCCCCTTTCCAGCGGCTCCCGCCAATCCGCGCGGCCCCCGCGTTCCCGTTCGTCTTCGGCGAACCCGTCGCCCGCGCCCCCTTTGCCGTCCCCTGGCCGGCGCCCGACCCTCCGGCGCACCCCCTGACACCGGCGTTTGTTCCCGGTGACGCCCGTTCATCCCGAGCACTCTGCGGTTTTGTTCCGTTCCGATTTTGGTACACTCTGATCCAAATTAAATCTTTTTTTATGTCTGTGATGATTTGGTCCAACCCAATTCCAGTGAGAATTCGGGATTTTCCAGCGACGTAACAATTACGTTACTATTTTTTCTGGCTCCGAAGTTTCTTCGGAAAAGTCGGGTTTCCAAGAACCTTTCGAAAGGAACTCTGGAGAATGATTATAATTCTGGATTTTTCCTATTTGTAGGCTCGTTCTCGGATTTCCGATAATATCTCGGAAGTGTTCTGGAGATTACAAAGTTAATTCTTAATTTTTCGGTTTTGTGATTTGAGAATGGTTTCTGGCTTGATACTTGGATGTTTTCTTAGTTGGGTGAATATTTCAGAATGATTTTTGGTTCTGTTGTGAAATCGGATTTCCAACAGGAAATTGGAATTCTGGAATTTTTCGGGAAATATTCTCTATATGGAAGGTTATATGGATTTGGGGTCATTTTGCAGATATCGGACGCGTTTCCCAGTTTTTGGGTTGACCAAAAACAGAGGGAATGCTGCCGAAATTTTCGGGAAATTTATTAAATGATTTTTTTTTTTAAAATGATTTTCGGATTAAATATTATTTTAATAATATTTTTGGGCGACGACCTTAACGGTCACTGGGCCCCAGCGAAATACAAACGCACCGGTTCGACCGGACGTTGAGGCAGAGTAGCTGATATGACGACTGGACCAGAGTCTGAGACACCTATTATTTTAAATTTAAATTAGAAATTACTAGTTTTATTAATGTTAATTGTAGGTAATTTTCAAGACTAACCTATCTTTTCTTATTTCAATTTGCAATAAAATTTGTAAGGGCATAAGCCCAATTCTAGTAAATGTGGTTTTGTAATAAGTAGGAATTAGCATTTTATTTTATTTTCTGGGAATGTGTGATAGCGTAGGAACAATCAAAATATTGTTATGAATTATTAATTAATAATTCACAATTTCTCATTTTAAGAAAATAAATATATCAAAGTTTTTCAAATAAATAAATATCATGTTTTATACGTAATTTGATAATTACAAGTTTTCCCGAAAAACCAATGTAAATTGATTTCCTTAATTTCAACGCACTAGTAAACGTTGTGATGTTGTGTTAGCTAATTAACAACTAAAACTGATTAGGAAAAACAATTAGAGATTGTAACTAGATAACTCTGGTGATTGCTTCTGAAACAAGTTCCCGGAATGTAGGATTTCGAGGAAGAGCGTGACTGTTCAAAATCCCGAAGTACCGACTTTTCAAACCAAGGAGATAAGGCAAGTACATTTATGTAGATTTTACAATTATTTTCACAATTGTTTCATTGCAAGTTTAAACCACTGTTACACACGAACTCCTTCGGGAGCATTGATCGTACTGTTGGGGACTGGGGGAGTAGAGTAGTGGATATGACCAAATCCAAACTTAGGATAATGAATGTGTTAGCTTTCCCCTCTTCACACGGGGACAAGCCATACCGTATCGTTAGGATACTATTGTAACCCAAACCGGTCATATTCATTACCTATTCACATCACTGTACTGTACTATTTCAAAAACTGCTCATCTTTAAATTGTTTAAAAATGCATGATTTTAATTGTCATTTTAATTGTTAAAAGTTTGCATGAATTGTACTTTGCTCCCTCCTGACTGGAGATAACATTTTAGGTATTACTGAGGATCTGGAGATGATGATCAATAGCTATTACGGTCCCGACCTGTACCCGGCGGTACTTCCACCTGAGGAGGATGATGTGGCATCGACATAGATGCTACTTAGTTGTGGAGAGTTTTTAGTTGCTGTTTTAATTTCAGTTGTGAACCTTGTATTTGGAACAAGTTTTAATATCGTTAAATAAATGTTGTGGCAACTTTGAAATTTAAATTTGTTGTTGATTGACCTGCAATATGGATTACAGCTTACTGCCGCCGTCTCATCAACGGTGCAGGCTGGGCATGATCCGATTCGACCCAAGTATTTGGGGACCGGGTCGTGACACCTACTATGCATTCTACATGATTCTAGGCCAAAGTCAACTCTTGGTCAACTCTGGTCAACCCTAGAAGTCAAACTAGGTCAACCAAGTCTAATCAAGTCTAAACTCAACTAACTAGGTCTAACAAGTCTGTACTAACCTACCTTAGCCCAATCAAGCCTAGTTAGCACTCTACACATACACAAAGTCAACCCAATGATCTATGCCCCCTACCTAATACAATACATGTCTATGTGATAGTCATACATCAATAGATTATCACAATCCACATACCCACAATACCTTCATAACTTATATATTAACCACACTTTACATTATATATATAAATACATCCATATTAGAGTATACATTATATATATAGATACATACATAGATAGGCATAAGGAGGAACATATGTAACTGTGTGTGTGTGTGTGTGTGTATACTTGTGTGTGTCAAATGTGATTACATACATGGCAGAAAAACACAAAACAGTGAAAGAAAAGGAGGGTAGTGTGTGTGAGTGCTGTGGTGTGCTATACATTTAGGCATACATGAAGAATGTGCAAACATTTAACAGTGTGTGTGTGTACAGGAATTAACTATATATATGCAGGAATATAAGCAAATAGTGAAGTGACAGTGTGTAAACTGTTGTGGGTGTGTGTGTGTATAAGGCACATAAAAACAGTGCAACATTCAACAGTGTACATGTAACTAGTGTGCAGGAATTAAAAATCAGTGAAGAGAAAGAGTGAAAACTGGAGAAGAATGTGTGTAGTGTTTGCATGACATGAGTGCAAGGGTGAGGGATAATTCAGTTGCTAAATTGGACTGAAAAAGGGGAAGTGTCACACACAGGTTTTCAACCCAACTTCATCACGAATTTACCAAAGAAGCAATTTCCAGTTATCAGTCTACTTATCAAATCCTAACCAATCAAATCAGTAAAAAATATTAAAAGGGCAGTGAATTTGTAATATAAAAGAAACAGTAAGAACAGGGGCCTTCTCAGGTTGCAACAAACCCAGGTTTGAATTCCCTCAAGTCTCTGGTTTAGAATAAGGAGAACATACTCAAAAAAAATAGCTAAAAGAAACTATTCTCAGTTTTTCCCAAAACCTTATTCACAGTGCACATCAAGTTAACATGTAAACCTATATTTGAATTTAAGGGACTTAATTAACAGGGACATGACAAGTAGGAAATTAAATCATCAAGAAATATACACAACAGTAACTTAAAACAAAACCTAGTTTAGTCTATACTGAACAACCATACTGCCAAAGTAAATTCGAAATCCTCCAATAGCCAATACCTCATTCTCACAACCAAAAGCCCAATCAAAAGTAAAGACTAACTAACATGTATATTGATATATAGGGATCAATTTTAATTGAAAACATAACAGAACAATGGATTTAGATAGGTTGGAAACACTGGGATTTCACTGTATCAGGAAACAGTCCAAAACACCCATTCCAATCCAATATTCCACATAAAAACCAACTTAAAACATGTAAACCAATCTACATACACTATACAACATATTAGGATCATAAATTAACAAGTTAAACACAAATTAAACCATTAGAAATTGAATCGAAATAGAAATAGGAACCATTCACTGGAACGCACAGAACCTTCCCCGTGCACACGAGATTTCGTGTCCGACACAACGCTATCTGACACGAGGCTTGGGGAGTGTCATAACAGACACTGCCCCTTTCTCAGTGTCAAAATCCACGCGCTCTAGTGTCCTGTGCAGCCCACACGAGCGCGCTGGTAGCAGGGGAGTTGCAGTGCTCGTGCGCGCGCCACGAACCCGCGTGTGCACGTGTCGACCACGACTCGACACTATACAGGAATCACAATATGACTCTCGAAACCTCTAAGCAAACCCTAGAACTATTTTCCTATTCAAAAACTTCCCTAAAATCTGAACGAAGTGTCCTTTGGGACATTTCGTCGAACACCCTATCAACCCACTGATACGTGTCCGATATGGACGCAAAACGAATTCGAAACCTAGGGTTAGCCTATCCTACAGTTAGGGTAGGGCTAGGGCCTTCCTAAAATGGTTTTAAACAGGATTTAAATGGAGTATAGGAAGTTATACCTATTGATGAACAAGCCTTCACAAAAAAACTAAATAGAGAGATTCTTCAAGCCACCCAACTCTCACAAATTGATGTTTCCCTGCAAATAACCAATACCAACAGCAAGAGCATTGATTTAAGCTCCTAAAGAAATTGGTTTGGGGAAGAAATGATTTAAATTGGATTTATTATGAATTTCTAAAGATGGGCGCTCACCTCTTTCTTCTTGAAATGGATTTCCTAAGGAAAGGAGGCTAGCCCTAGAAATTAGGAGGGATTTTATAGTGGGGAAATCCCAAGACACCTAGGTGACCGGCCATGTTGGGTTAGGGTAGGGTTTGGTAGTTTGGGCTTGGGCCAAGTTACATGGGCTATAGTTTATTTAATTAATAAAAACTCTAAGTCATAAGTCATGGCTTATGGCTTTCTAATTTCTATAGCTAAATAAGTTCTAATGACCTAACCATAGATTGGGCTAGGCTAGACTAGAGTCACAAATCCTAACCAAGGCCAACTAACTAGGGTTAGCTCCTAGTTTGGTCTACATGAGTCAAAACTAGCCAAAAATCAATCTAGTCCAAACAATTCTAAAATAATTCCTAAAAATTCTCATAAATTCTAATTAATTCTAGTAAATTCAAATTACCCCAAAAATGACAAATTTATCCTCAAACTAGAAATATGATAGTGACATATTTTTAGTAACTCCCTATGGGCCAGGTGGATGAGAGCCAAGTACGTGAAGAACAACAACTTTTGGAACATGCAACTGAATAACAATGCATCGGTCACCTTCAAGACCATGCTAAAGCATCGGGGATAGGTGAAGCTGTAAATTTTGCGCATCATAAGAGATGGAAGTGCTACGAGTCTGTGGTACGACCCTTGGATCGGTCACCAATGTCTAGCCGACCTTACTACAGGGAATGCACTCTGCCGACCGAGAGAAACTGATCGGGTCAGCTGCATTTTGAAGGCGGGGTAGTGGAAGCCGGAGTCACATGAGGGGGCGTGGCATGCTGCTACAGCAATCAAAGAAGTACGGGTCGACAACTCGCTTACAGCGGATATATGGGTTTGGGAAGGTTCTAACTCGGGCGGCTTTGAATACAGCATGGTCTACAACTGTAAGTCCCCTGAATTTTAGAGTTTATTTTAAATTTTCTAAATGAATTATTTTTAATAAATATTTTATTATAATTATTTTTGATCATTAAATGTACTTTTTTCGTAATTTTGATTTCTTGAGTGTTAGAGATGTCAATATCTGGAAACTCTCTTTATGAGTTTTGTAGTAGGCCAGATTATTTTTATTTTGGTATAAGGTGTCCCACTCAAACTTATTCCCTTGTACTCTTTTTGTATCGTGTAACTTTCGGGTCAATTTAGGCCAATTGATTATCTACCGTAAAACCTGATCCAACTTACAATTTAATTTCAGGGCCCGACATCGGTCCAATCTAATCGATCCTATATATGGTTCTGATCTGTTTTGAGCCTACTATGCATGTGTCACTTGTGTGCCACCCAATTGGTCTCCCGTGTGCTTCTATTTCATGCATGATTAAAAATGGCTTAAATTTGTATTATGGCTAAATTTTAGTCCAAACTCAACCAAACTTGACACAACACCCAACCTAATTTTATGTGGCCCCTCTCATGACTACCCAAATACCCCACAAATATTAGTCCTTCTCTCTATTCTAAAATATCTCTTTTTCTCTCTACTTATTTAAATATCTATATTTAAATATCTCTTCCTCCTTTTTAATATATTTAAATATCTCTCTCTCTCTATTCACAACACACACACACCCCCTCTCCCCATCACAGCACACACACTCCCCTCCAAGCCAGCCGACCTCTCTCTCTCTCTCTCTCTCTCTCTCTTTCTCTCTTTTTACAAATATCCCATTCTCTCTCTCTCTCTCTCTCTTTCTCCTTAAATACCATATCACCCCTATCACCCCACCAACATCCCCTAGCCGACAGTAGCAGCTCTCTCTTCTATATTTTTCTTCCTCATCTTCTCCATCATCATATTCACAACCCATTCCTCCATTCTCCTTCCTCTTCACACCATCATCTTTATCACCATTTAAAACCACCACCACCACCATGCCCATCATCTCCACCTCCATGGCACCCGACCCCAGTCCCACGACCGGCTGCATGTCGCACTGCGAGCTCCATCCAGGCACGGCCAGGCATGGCCGTGTCACGCATGCACATGCAGGCACGCGTGAGGGGCGTAGCAGTGCACGGGAGCGTAGCTGCGAACGACAGCAACAACAGCCACAGTCGTCGGCCACCCACAGCCATGTAGCACCGCCAGGAACACCCCATGACTCTGTTGAACCCCCAGGTGACCTCCCTATGATGATCGTCGATCTCCCCGACGAGCCACGTAGGAGATTCGTGCGTTTCGCACGGGATCCCGCCGTGACGCACGAGTTTTGAACTCAAAATTTGTATTTCATCGTAGCGACTTCATGCACGTTTTTCGAGAAATCCGACCTTTAGATCGTCGATCCGTTTGATCCTTCTCCATTTTGGTATATCCCTCTTCACTCACCTCAAGTTTCATCCGTTAATTTTGTCGTTTGATACATCAAAATCGGCCGCCAAGTTGACACTTTAAATTGTACTATTTTTGGACAGTTTTGTGGAGCAACTTCGTCGACTCGTAACTCTGTCGTCGCACCTCCGTTTGATGCACTGTCAGTTCCAATGCATAGCTGGTATAACCATCTTCCGGTCCCTCAAGTTTTATTTTATTGTGAACACGTTTGATTGGTTGAATTTGACACCAAAGTTGGTCATCCAAATTTGTAATTTTTAACATGTAAAATTCTATTTTTGAACCCGGGACTCCGAATTTCAATTCTGACACCATCAGTAGACTCATGGTATCGTTCTGGCACGATTTCATGTAAAGTTTGTTAGATTTGGATAACATGGACCCTGGCACGCATTTCGGTACAAAGCGAACCCCATAGTCCGAGTCAACGGGTCACTTTGAGATCGGCTCATCGGAATCCAATTCTGGATATACCGTTGAGTTTGTATCATCATTCTGGACTCGTTGACGTATAATTTGCTGAGTTTTGAGGACATTGGCTCCGGTACGCTTTTTCGTGCAAATCGAAATTTTAATGTCCTGGTCAACGAACCAATTTGAGATCGGGTCAACGGAATCCAATTCCGGATATACCGTTGGGTTCGTATCGTCATTCTGGACGCATGGACATATAATTTGCAAGGTTTTGAGGACTTTTACCCTAACATATTTTTTGGTGCAAAGTGGGTCCAACGGCGGACATTATTTTGACCCAAAATTATCATTTTACACCTGTATCCAAATTGGACTTATGGGTAGGCTACCCTAGCTAATTTGACCATTCTGGACACGTTGGTGATATTTGTTTTGTTATCCGACGATATCTGTAGATTTTACCTTATGTATCATCCTTAATTTATAATTAATTCTTATTATTAGTATATTTGTATACTTGGTTTTTGTAAAACTCTAAAATGATCTTTGTGTTTTTAAGGACTCTAAGTGTTGGTTATAGGCTTAGTGTCACCCTAAATTGGTTTTCTATGCTAGGTCATCCCTTAGCTAAGTGTCTCTGTTAGAAGTCGTGGCACACCACTAGTGTTCGAGTTAGCAGTCTAGAATCTTGAACATAGAATAGGTTCTGAGTTTGTTATACCCTTTTTTTACAGTGACAGGACACCAGGCTTCTTCCTCTGCTTTCTTATCACCTTGTCTTGCTCGAGGCGAGTACCCCTACAAACTCTATCTTACTGCATATGATAATGAATTGCGTATGAACTATGTTAATATAGTTACTTAAATGGAAAATCGTATCTTACATGTTTCTATATATCTTCCGTATGCTTCACATGCTTCTCACAGGCTTGACATGTTTTAAACTGCTCTTAGTATCTTTCACATGCTTTAAACTGCTCTTGTATCTCTCACATGTTATAGCTTGGTTTATGGGAAAACTGATAGTTGAGTACGTGATCATGCCCCCTTTTTCCGTACGTATGTACCGAGCAAGGTCGCATTACATGCATACCTTACCGTAGGCCATTATCCCGTATTTTTGTACGGATATACACCTATGCTTGTACATTTGTACGTATGTACATTTTATTATATGTAGACTTGTACACCGGTATATTTTATACCTATTGACGATCACGCGCCTGCTCCAATTTTAAATATTACATATACATCTGTCACCATGACAAATGTATCCTCTACATGATAGACGGTTATATGACATGATTCTTATTTATTACATCTCTTTTTATTTCATGTTCAGTATGTTTAGTTTATAGAACCAGTACTTGCTCCCGTCCTGACAGGATAACGTTGTAGGCATACTTTCGGAGGAAGATTTGCTCTGTAATCTTTTCTATGGACCCATTGCAGAGGACCGGTCCATTGCTCCCGAGTAAGTCCCCGCAGGGAACCTCGCTTGGTAGTCTCGCTTAGATTATTTTTGGCTTAGTTATTAAACTGTTTAGACTATATCTTGTAGTCACTGGACTTTGTCTCCAGTTTAATACTTTGGAAGTGTATTATTAAGTCTGTACTTATTTTACTTTCGCTTATAGATTTTGTGTTGTGATGAACCTTTTAAAATGTGATATTAGAACTGTTAACAGCTTAGATCCTTTATTGTCTTTTCTTAGAACAGCTTACTACGCTTTAACCAAGCGTTGGCTGGACATGGCTCGATCCGACCCAACAATTTGGGTAGCGGGTCATGACATATTTTAGTGGCGGCCCATGTAGGTCGAGACTTAAGTTGTTTGGTTACGTTATTGTACCAAGCATGCCTGCAATTAGGATCTTAGGACAACTTGTTAACACTAGGGACAATAATTAGAACACCTAGAGGATTTCTAGGATTGTAACATAGGAAAACTCATCACAGCATAGGATCGTTAACTATATTTAGTCTCTTGCTTGAAATTCAGTGAATTACAATTTTGACCAAGATAGTACCTTTGGGATGACCCCTGAGAATCTCACTCTAATCTTAGTTCGAAATCTGTTTCTACTTGTTTCCATTTACTCTTCTTTAATTCGTTGTTGAATTTGATTCCAGATATTCGTTGTTGACTTTAATTTTGCATCGAGATAAATTTATGGATTGAGTTAAGGTGTATTCTGATAACATATTTGATGATAACAGTGAGAACGATAAATGTCTGTTTTAATTATGGAGTTTAGAATTTATCGCAGCCATATTAGCTAGTATGACAAAAACATAGAGCCTGATTTTGGGTATACTTATCTTAGTAATTGAATTTAGATTTTCTTGCAGCCATACCGGTTGGCATGACGAGAATTCTAGATAACATGATTATAGGGTGTATACCTTAGTTATGACTCTATCATTTATTGCATCTAAGCTTACTGGTGTGGCAAAAATTCTGGCAACATGATTTCAGGAAGCCGTGTATGGTTATCAGATCATATCTCAACTTGGTTCACTTCGTTATGACCAAATGAGCAAGAATAAATTCTTATCATTATTCTTTCCCGTCTTTATTAACTCTATCCTATCTACATCCACAACTAGGATTATAGGTTCTCTAGGACTCTCCAACATGATTACTTTCATGTTATCTTTTTGGATATAATTGTTTTTGTATTCCATCTTTCCTATGATTTGACTAAACTTTTCTTCGTTAACCTCTTGGGTAATTCTTCTCGTCCTTCTCGGTAATTGTTGGAAATGCCTTATAGATTGATCCAAGGAAGGTTTGAGAAAGTAGATTTTAACCATGTATTACGGAATCGAGAGTTTTGCGGCCAGAGAAATACTGGCGAGGCAGGACTTCAGATGACGGCATCATGGTTACATATGTTTCACAAATCTTACTTGAACCATACCCTGTGTATTTGATTAATATTTTATGGATTTAGCCAAGATAAGTTCAAGAACATGTATTATCTGGCATGACAGCTGTGCACTGCAGCCATCCGTCGTATTACGGAACAAAGAAGTTATTTCAGCCAGATGCACAGTGACTTGGCAATAACTTCACGTGACCTAATAACGGAGGTATATGGTTCTCGAGTTTTACCTCGACTACGTCCTATGCATCTCGTTGTCCTCGTACCATTCTTGGAGATATTTCGACAAACTTTTCTGTCTTGCTTGACCCTTAACTTGTTTGGATACTTTTATGGATTGCTCGACCCAGTCTTAGGCCTTGTTACCCTCTATTTGATAGACGACTAAAATAGCCAAACCTCTTTAACTAATTCTATAGTATAACTATAAATGTTATTGTGTGATTGTGATGAGTACATTTCCTAGGGATTGGTTAGATTAAGCTTATAGGACAAGTATGAGTGACTGACTATAGAAGACTTGGAAACCATTAAGAATGATTGTATTGATAGTATAACTTGATGATAGGGTATCTAAGATGGAGAAATAAAATATTATATTATTGTGACTACGGATTAAGGATTAGAATCTTGTGCTTAGGTTCGAGGGTTGAGTATTGTAAGTCTTTGATGACCAAGTGATTATTGGTTATCTACAAGCTATTTACTTATGATTGGAGGGTAGATCGATATGTGGAATGATATAGGATAAGGGAACAAACTATTAGTAATTTAGGTTGGAAATATGGTTGATGATTAAGCATTGTTGGCTTATAAACATACCCAGAAAATGACCTATATTTTAGGGTATATATAAGGTTCCATAATAGTATGAAAGATTCCAAAGGATACATAATGTAGTTTATGATAGAAGGACCTTTGTTGAAGAAAGAGAAACAGAAGAGATGATCACAAGGGTAGCAGATTGAGTATTGTAGCCAGAGCAGCTACATGTTATAGTTTGACCGATTGGATGATTTTAAATTTCTAGGAAAAAATTCTTGTAAGGTGGGTAGGATGTAAGTCCCATGAATTTTAGAGTTTATTTCAAATTTTCTAAATAAATTATTTTTAATAAATATTTTATTATAATTATTTTTATCATTAAATGTACTTTTTCATGATTTTGATTTCTGGGGCGTTAGATATGTCAATCTCTGGAAACTCTCTTATGAGTTTTGTAGTAGACCAGATTATCTTTATTTTGGTATAAGGTGTCCCACTCAAACTTGTTCTCTTGTACTCTTTTTGTATCATACAACTTTCAGGTCAATTGATTATCTACCGTAAAACCTGATCCAACTTCCAAATTAACTTCAGGGCCCGATATCGGTCCAATCTAATCGATCCAATATATGGTTCTGATCTGTTTTGAGCCTACTATGCACGTGTCACTTGCGTGCCACCCAATTGATCTCTCGTGTGCTTTTATTTCATCCATGATTAAAAATGGCTTAAATTTGTATTATGGTTAAATTTTAGCTCAAACTTGACCCAACACCCAACCCAATTCTATGTAGCCCTCTCATGACTACCCAAACACACCACAAATATCAGTCCTTCTTCCTATTCTAAAATATCTCTTTTTCTCTCTCTACTTATTTAAATATCTATATTTAAATATCTCCTCCTCCTTTTTAATATATACGAATATATCTCTCTCTCTTCACAACACACACACACCCCCCTCTCCCCATCACAGCACACACACTCCCCCCATGCCAGCCGACCTCTCTCTCTCTATCTCTTTTTACAAATATCCCACTCTCTCTCTTTCTCCTTAAACACCACATCACCTCTATCACCTCACCAACAGCCCCCTAGCCGACAGCAGCAGCTCTCCCTTCCATTTTTTCTTCCTCATCTTCTCCATCATCATAGCCACAACTCATTCCTCCATTCTCCTTCGTCTTTACACCATCATCTTCATCACCATTTAAAACCACCACCACCACCATGCCCTCCATCTCCACCTCCATGGCACCCGACCCCAATCCTACGACCGGCTGTACGTCGCACTGCGAGCTCCGGCCACGCACGGCCAGGCGTGGTCGTGCCACACAAACACATGCAGGCACGTGCGAGGGACGCAGCATTAGGCACGAGCGCAGCTACGAACGACAGCAATAGCAGCCACCGCCGTCGGCCATGTAGTGCCCCGCTTCGATAGGCGACGGACTTCATAATATGCTAGTGCCGAGTCAGATCGGTCGGGAACTTAGATGGCTATCTGACTCGATCGCTGAGCTTGGTAAACGATAACACCTTGCGGCATCGATCAAATCGATTTGGACGGACATTACGAGAATCGATCCAACTAATGGAACGACTTCTGTTGGAATAAGTCCTAGATACAGCGGACTGCGTCTCGGCGAGTGAGCTCTATATAAGAGTCCCTTCGACGGGACCGGACCGCTGTATGGTTTTCTTGGAGCTTTTGCCGCTGGATTTTGATAAAGTGCTTTCGCGTCGTTTTTCTGGATGCAATCTACAAATTTCGAAGCAAGGGAAAAAGAAGAAATTCTAACAAAGTATTGGTGCCATTGCAGGAGCTCGCATAACTAAAGCTTGAACGTTGCGAAGCACTTCGACGGTCGGCACGATCAAAGAACTCGGTGAGTGATTCGGCCCTTCTTTCTACTCTGTCTCGCAAACGAATTTTCTTTGCTTAAAATTCATTCAAATCGACGATGCCAAGTCAAATGCATGCCAATACACTAAGGTCAAGAACTCAGAAAAAAAATGTATCGATTTAGAATAATCTACTCTAAAAAATACAAGTTTATCACATAAACGAAAAAGTTTAAGGTTCTAGTAAAAAGATAGACTATTTCACGTGCTGCAAAATAATATGAAACGTCGATCTTGGGTTATGATGCCTCGGGCAATTTGGTGCCTACGGGACATTAAATCGGGAGTACGGCTTTGGGGAAAATAAATTGTTACATGAGTTGGGAGAAATGATAATGTCACTCAATACTGTCCGTGCTATACAAATTTGTCCGCACATATTAAACGGTTCATGCATTGGCATGGTCATGGACAGCTTGTGCACAAGTTAAACATTCTTCGATGCGGTATCCGGGGCATCGGAACCGAATCGACTTAGGAGGAATAATTAAATTCGTGCTTCGGTGTGAGGCATTGCGAGACCTGCAGCAGGGCTTGCAACCCAAGCTGACAGGCACGTCGTAATGCCATATAAAAGTCCCTCGTGATGCATAGCATCAATGACCGCACATATAAGATAGAGCATGCTCACCTATTATCTTATGCAGGTAGTAAATATCATCTGTATTTTATGCAGGAACGAGCACGGCCGTGGTAAAAAATGTGATAAATCACTATGCTTTACTGTATGCTTTATTTCTCAAAGATGGCTATCGATATGAACTGAATTCATTTAGTTCTAAATAGAAAGACAACTCTAAAGCATGCCTATCTTAATAATCAGAGTCGGTTTAGACGAGTTGGTTCATCTCGTCCACTTAGCAAGTGTGCTAATCTCCTTCCCCAATTTCTCCAGGTGCGGCGGGCGCTCTAAACTGAACCTGAAGTACGAAGAGGCATTTTGAAGCTCTTCCTATGCTGAAGTATTTTGAAGCCAATTCAATCGACGGCTTATATATAAAGGGGCGAATGTATGGAACGGCAAGTGTTAGTTCATGCAGCTTATCGAGTGTGTTTCTTTCTGTTTTCAATCAATGTAGTCGCAACGGCATCCAATGTAATTACGACTTGCACTTCGTTGCAAGCTATGAATGAAAAGTAAATTTCTATCTTCCTATACTGCGTCTTATATTCTGATGTGATTTGTGAAGTTTCAACTTGGCGTATTAATATAAAAATTAATGTAACGTTCTTACCTTGTACGAGTGCAATTCCAGACTCGTACGGCATCACGCCTTAGTGAGGACGATCGAATCGACAAAATAACACTGGAGACGAACGGTTTTTCGACTCGGGACATGACAAATTGGTATCAGAGCTCAGTTATGTTTTCTCGAATTTTCGAAAGATGTTCCATTGTTGGAATGTCCATTGCGATGGCTCGATTGAATGCTTGTCGACATACTGCGTAAAATACAAGTTCCATACAGGTAAGCCCGTAGATATTTTTGAAAAATACTAACAAGTTTACTCTATTTTAAAGGAATGGCTAAGAAAAAGAACAATCTCGGCACAACAACCCAAACCGTGGATAGTACGTCGAGCACAAAGAGTGGCCGTAGCGAGACGACTATGGAGAAAATGCTACAGTTGATGGAACTGCAGCAGCAACAGCTTCAGATGCAATTCAAAGCCTAATTTGATGCACATCATGTAAGCCCCTGAATATTTTAACCATTTTTAAATAGCATTTTTATCCTTAAAATAAGTTATTATAATTTTTAGGAAATTTTCTAGGATTTTTAAATAATTTTAAATAATTTTATAGCTTAAAAATATCAACTTGCAATTTGTTAAATTGTTTTAATATCAATTTGTAATTTACTGAATTATTTTTAGATCAGTTTGTAATTTATATTTTGCAAACTGTTTTATATCAGTTTGCAATTTTTCCACCGCCTCCCACCACTGTCATATTGTTCGCCACAACGTGACGAACTCACCGCCATTTTCCTCCGTCGACCCCGACGCCTCCTCCGCCGTGTAGCACCCTCGACGGCCACTGCCCATCGGATACGTACGTGTCATCTCACCCCTCGTGTCGTTCAGTGTCTCGTGTTTGTGTCACTGGACTCGCCTAGACACGAGGAGTCCACTGATGTGCTCGGACACGGAAAACTCGTGTCGTGTGTGTCGTACACTCCTTGGACACAGGACTCGTGTGTCTTCGTGTCCCTAACTGTCAGGACACGAAGACACAGAATCATAGGCTAATGGGTTTGGTTATTTCACAAGTTATCGGGTTTGGTTTGTTTTCCAACCCGTTATTCTATTTCACTATATAATTAACTCAGACCTAACCCAAACAGCAAGCTCGAGTTGACCCACTGGTCAGTCGAGTGGCGCTCAGACCTACCCCATGTCCCAGCGGGCCGAGTTCGAGCCCTCCTTTTTGTGTTCTTTTGTTTTATTTTTATTTTTATTTGTTTATATATATATATATATATATATATATATATATATATATATATATATGTTTATATATATATATATATATATATATATATATATATATATATATATATATATATATATATATATATATATATTAAACAAATATATATATATATATATATATATATATATATATAGATATATATATATATATATATATATATATATATTTATATATATATATATATATATATATATATATATATATATATATATATATATATGATATATATATATTATATATATAGTAATATATATATATATATATATAATATATATATATATATATATATATATATAGTATATATATATATATATATATATATATATATATATTTTATATATATATTTTATATATATATATATATATATTTTATATATATATTTATATATATATATAGTTTATATAAAATATATATATATTTATATATATATATATATATATATATATATATATATATATATATATATATATATATATAAATATATATATATTTATATATATATATTTTATATATATATATATATATATATATATATAATAAATATATATATATTTTATATATATATATATATATATATATATATATATATATATATATATATATATATATATATATATATATATATATATATATATATATATATATATATATATATATATAGATATATATATATATATATATATATATATATATATATTTTAATATATATATATATATATATATATATATATATATATATATATATATATATATATATATATATTTATATATATATTATTATATATACTGTTATATATATAATTTATATACTGTATTTATATATATATATATTTTATATTAAGTATTTTTTTTATATATGTATATTTATTATATGTATATGTTCATTATATAAATATAAATATCTATATATTTATGTATATATATATATATATATATATAAATGTATTTGTTGTATATGTATATATATTTCAAATACAATTTTATGCAAAATATTATTATGTGTAAATTCATAAGTTATTTTATTATATAATTTTATGACTTGTATATTTTACTACTTTAATATATATTATTAAAATACTTTAATATATATTTTAATATATGAATTATTATATTAATTATGGCCATTTGGTGCCCAAACCTAGCATGGGTTTTTGGGCCCAAATGTGTCTAAATACATTCAAGGTCTGTACAAGTAATATTGGACTTGATTCATGGCTTTGGTCCCGTATCTGGACTTCGGTTCAATTTCGTATACGTGGATAAAATAGTAAATAATTAATTAATTATTTTCTAAAAATTGTTACTTGCTATTTTTAATTTTATATATATATTTTAATGCTTTAAAAATATGTAAAAAATTGTATTTAAATAATATATTAATTTATCTAATTTAATATAATTTTTTTAGCATTTACTTAGTAATTTTGGCATTTTATAAAAATAGGAAAATAGAACTCATTTTCAGAGTACTTATGTTTGCTGATTTTTAATAAATATCTATGAGGGTTTATAAATTCCAAAAAAATTAGTATAAATTTCTATAATTAATAAGGATCGATTTGGTAATTTATTTTATATATAATTGAGCTTTTTTTCTATCTTAAAAATTGTTGGAACACAGTGCACAGTCTGATTTAATTATTGATTAATTACGACTTACGATGTATTGTGTGATTTTGGGATATTGTAGTATTGGACTTCACCATACCGTAGTATAAAGGCCATAGAAAGTTGGTTTGGGTATTGTGTCACCCCACATTGGTCTCCTATGCTAAAATCATCATTTGACTAGGTGTCAGTCAGAAAGTCGTGTCGTACCACTAGTGTCCTAGTGTTTAACTTGATATAAAAACTAAGTTTATGTATCATTCTTTACAGTGACGAGACACCAGACATCTATAGCATTTACATTACTACTTTGCTTTGCTAGAGGCAAGTACCTCTACAAACTTTATTTACAGCATATAATGAATTGTGTATAAACCATGCTAAAATACCAATATCTAAACTGCAAGTCATATATCACCATATTTCATATGCTTTATAGTGCTCTCAGTATCCACCATGCTTTATACTGTTCTCGTATCGCTCACATGTTATAAAAATAGGTTAAGGGGAAACTGCTAGTAGAGTATGTGATCATGTCCCCCTTCTTCGTATGTATTTACCGCGTACGGTAACATGCTATATATAACTTTGTCGTAGGTCTGATCCTGCATTTGTGTATGGATATACACTGATGTCGTTAGTGTACGTATATAAAACTTGATATGTACCACTGTACATCCTATTTACCTATTGACCGATCACGTATATGCTACAGTTTTAAACTTTAAAACAAACATATAATGCCATGATAGTTTGTGATATGCCATGATCCCTACACTCCTGTTCATTTCATGTTTCGTATATTTAGTTTGCTAGAAATTTGTACTTGCTCCAGTCTTGACAGGATAAACGTTGTAGGTATACTTACCAAGAAGGAGTTGCTATGTGATTCCAATTATGGAGTTGCCATCGAGGATCAGGCTTTACCTTACGAGGATGTACCTGCAGGGAAACTCGTCTAGTTTGTTTATTTTTTCAGGACTGTTGAGAGTAGTCATGTTTTATACTATATATTTTGTGACTGGACCTATATCCAGTTTTACATTTTAGCCATGTACTTGAAACATATTTATATACGAGATAATTTTGTGTTTGGTTATTTTCTGACTCAATTTGACATATAGAACTGTTAACACACTTTGGTCTTATCTTATTTGTCTTTAGAACAGCTTACTATGCTTTATCTCAAGCGTAGGCTGGACATGACTCGGCCCGGCCCAACAATTTGGGTAGCGGATCGTGACACAGCATAAGCAAATGAACGCCCTGACTCAGATAGTGAGCAAGATGGCGGGCAATACCAAGGCAACGAAGGAGAAGCAAGGTGATCAAGATGAAGACGAGGAAGAAGAAGTCCAACCATAAATGATAGACTCTTCGTCCATGCTCAAAGTAAAGGAGTTCCGTAAGATGAACCCACCGAAGTTCAACGGCCAAGCAGAGCCCGATGTGATAGTGGGATGGCTCACGGAAACGAAGGACTTGTTTGATCTTCTCTGCATCGAAGGGTCCCAGAGGGTGGCCTGTGCAGTGCTACAGCTACAACTGAGAGCATACGACTGGTGGGCGGCGAAGAAACAGGAAAACTGTGAAACCGATCCCAACACCAAGATTTTCTGAGAAATGTTCAAGGCAACCTTCCTTGAGCAATACGTTCCTCGCGCCATCCGTCGACAGAAGGAGGATGAGTTCATGATGTTGAGGCAAGGGAACATGACTGTTGAAGATTATGATGCAAGCTTCTCAAAACTTGCAAAATTTGTCGGCTCATTCCTGTCCAACAAAGAAGAATGGTGCGAGCGTTTCCAACAGGGCCTCAATGACGAATTGCGTAGGGATGTCATGAATCAGCGATGCCAAACTTATCGTGAATCCTATGAAGCTGAAGTTGATAGTGAGCGAATCTTCGACCGTATGTCGCAACGAGCCGTGCCAGTCGTTCACAACAATTTCAACAAGCGTCTAATGACGCTGGAGGATCGAAAGTACAAAAGCGTCCAAACACATTTGAGATTCGGCGTCCGTATCCAGGATTACACTGCAATATTTGTGGCAAGCATGGGCATCGCCCGAGCGATTGTTTCCACAGAATATGCTACGGGTGTGGCGAGAAGGGTCATTCAAAGTCGCAATGTCCGAGAAATGTTCTGAATCAACACCAACCACCAAGGAACATTCAGAATCAATATAAAGTGCCTACACTACAAGGCGCAAATGCGGTGCCTGTGACCCCGCAGAATCAACGCCATAGAGCTCAAGGCCGAGTTTATGCATTAACTCGGGACGAGATATTCGCATCCGATACTGTTGTAACAGGTATATTACTCTATAAAAATATACCTGCTCGAGTACTATTCGATTCGGGTGCGACGCATAGTTTTATATCTGCTGATTTTATGAAAGAAAATAAAATAACCATGCAATCACTAGATATAGACATTAGCGTTAGCACTCCGTCAGGAGTCGATATGCCTGCGAACTTTATTTGTAGTAATGGCCACATTTGCATCGGGAGAAAAAATATATCCTTGGAAGCCGTCGTACTAGACCTCAAAGAGTACGACATAATCCTGGGCATGGATTGGTTGGGCGCTTGTCATGCAACGATCGAGTGCGCGGAGAAAAGAGTGGTATTTCGTCTTTCTAGCGAGACAGAGTTCTCATATTCGTGCGGTACGGTCTCTAAGACGGCAATGATGGTATCGACAATCTCGGCGAGGCGCATGTTGCGTTCCGGCTGTGCAGGATACTTGGCTTCAGTTTGAGACACACGGAAGGATAATACAAACACAATACAAACTGATGTTGTGGCAGATTTTCCTGACATTTTTTCTGACGAGATGCCCGGGATACCGTCGGATCGAGAAATAGAATTCAGTATCGACACCTTTTCGGATACACGGCCGATATCAAAGATGCCTTACCTAATGGCTCCGGAAGAACTGAAGGAGCTGAAGGTGCAATTACAAGAGTTGCTAGACTGCGGATTTATTCACCCTAGCGTCTCTCCGTGGGGAGCTCCCGTACTATTTGTGAAGAAGAAGGATAGATCGATGCGGCTATGCATCGACTATCGGGAACTCAATGTCACGATCCGCACCTTGAAGAGGGGCACGAGCACGTGGTTACGTCCAGCCTATGCCGCAGAATCGACGGTAGAACGCTGTATATAGGGTCTGTAAATACTACGACTAAACAGATAAATATACCTGTACAGTATATACACTCCGAACGGAGGAACAAAGCAATACTGTCTCAATCACATAATCAAAACTAAGGTAGAAAGCATGGAAAAGAGATATGATAGATAAACAGGAAACGAGTCCAAGATATCCACAAGTCACAGCTAAACACAATCCAGAGTCTCAGAATAATAATAAGTATATAGAGATACTACAACAGAAATAAACTAGCTGGCTCGCAGGCCAGGCAAACCTAACTAACTAGGCTACTCCAGGTGGGCGAAGTCTAGTGGCTCTACCACTAAGCCACTGTCTAGGTCCAGTCCATCAGACTCTATCCCGTAGTAAGTCGGGCAATCAGCCTCTAAATCATCTGTAAAATTTGTCAACGGTATTCTGTCAGGAAAATAGGCAAGTACAAACATCAACAGCAGTTCCATATGAATTGAGAAATACTATAAGAGACAGTAATAATGAAATACAAGACAAAAATATTGGCGACTTGGGAACCATTTGAAAGCCGAGTTACAACCCTTAAACCAAACAAGGACCGGGGTTGTAACCCTTCTTTCAAACAGAACTTAGTCCCATAACCAAGGTACAGTATAAAAGACAGATAGAGCATATGAGAATGAATCATAGCATGGTGAAAGTACAGTAAGTAAAGCTGAAACTGGAATATATGACATGACAAATAAAGTAAAAAAGTGTTTTGAATTATTAGAGCGATATGTGATCGGCTAGGTAAGCAAGAGCTGGTTATCCACTTGGCCCGGCAATCCACGGTGTACTCAACGGAGAATCATACCGTCCAACCTGGATAACTGGTAATGGGGTGTCTGCAACACCCTACGTGAGGCGAGGGTGATGCTAGCAATGTATAGTTACAGGAAGGCTTGATCACATAACCCCTAATAATTCCCCCATCCCTGAATAGTATAAATGGGTCCGGTTATAGCACGTCATGACGCGGGATTCCCTAAGAGGGGAGCAAGTCCTCTTCCGGAATCGGCGTCAATACAAGTACAAGAATCAAGACCAAGCAAGTACCAGTATCCCAAGAAACCCAGGAATGATATCTTATGACCGGAATCCGATAATACTAGTCCGTGAACTATCGTGTCGAGAATCTAGTAAGATACTACGACTGAATCGGATATAGTAGATATCAAGACAATGAAAACTATCAGTGAATGTACTCGCCTGTGGTCCTGAGCTGATAGAGTGAACAGACGCTCAGAGCGACCACAGACCTAAGATAAGATACTATGAGTCAAACAGGACTAAATACTGAAAAGAAAACTAATACAAGTCATGAATGTAAGTCTAAGTCAAAACTAGGTCAATCTAGGTCAAACTGAGTCATACTAGGCCATACTGGTTCATACTAGGTCATACTAGGTCACTAGGAGTCATTCCAAGTCAAACTAGGTCAATCTGGATCAACGGTTGACTTACAGTTGACTTTTGGTCAAAAAGTCAACTCTGGTCAACTCTAGGTCAACCCTAGGTCAAACTAGTCTAATGTTGACCAACTATTGACTTTCAGTCAACTGGTCAACTCTGGGTTGGTTTCGGTCAAATCGGGTCGCTTAAAGGCTAAGTTTGACTCTCGGTTGACTTTTGTTGACATTTGGTCAACAAGGTCAACCGACGTCAAAACTAGTCTTTGAGTACCATATTTGATCATTACCAACCGCGGGAATCAAGTTCTAACTCTATCTTAGACTTCTAACACAAATATCCTATTTCTAGGCAAAACTAGTATTTACCCTTCTAAGGTAAATCCCGATACCTTGCCAAAAACCAATAAAACCCCGCCAATACCCATGGCACTAGCCTAGGCTCCTTAGGGTTGCTAGATATCAACCTATCTAAGGTTTACCTACCAAGAAATTTGGGTATCCTAAGTATCTAGGCCATGTTAGGATACGGGGTATAGGTTTACCCTATTACCTATCCTATGTCATGAATTTACCCTCAACACTCTCACACTCAACCACACACACCCATCTCACATGATACCACACTCTATAAGTATCCCCTATAGGTTTCCTACTAGTTTGCACATAGGCTAACTATAGGCATCAACTTAGGCTTCCTTACACACACTATATCCCACATATATTCCTCACAACTTACACACACACACAAACTAATATAGGACAGGTTTTGGGGATACATGGACTAATTTTGATGGTGTTTGTGGACTAAAGTGTAGTGTATGGACAACAAGGTGAGGGGGTTTTATGGGTTGATATGGTAATAAAAGGGCAGCCAACATTGGCTTGCAAACTGGACTGTTGGGGACTGTTCTAGGCAGTGAAGGGCAGCCATGAAATGGGGCAAACCTGGGCTGAAACATGGACAAAAATATAGATGTTTAGGACCATGTTTTAGGGGTGAAAGACAGTCAAGAATAGGCTAAAACCTGGGCATGTTTTGGGCTGGAAATGGAGCAATGTGGACAGCAGGGTGTATTCCCCCCCTTCCTAGCACTCTACACACTCCTATATATCCCTCTCACAAACTCATCTCTCAACCAAACTCCCAACATATTCCCTTCTCTAACAAATCCATAAACACCACCATCACACTATCTTTCACACATACCAAAACCCCTCTTGGCTGAACCTGGTGTTCTCTCCCCCCCTTCAACATAATCGTTGCAAGACCGCCAAAACCAAGAAGAGCGAGTAAAGATAACCACCTATAGTTTTACGATATAGATATTGCAAAATCAAATTGGTTAGGATTGATTATTACTTAAGTTATTTGGAGAGACCGTAGTGACCTAGCGTATCTCTTAAACTATTCCTAGTTACACTAGTGCGGTTTTTCGTTACTAAGGGTCCTTATTTTAATTTTGAGGACGAAATTCTTTTAAGGTGGGTAGATTGTGAGGACCCTGATTTTTAGGAATTATTTTTTTATTTTATTTTATAGTATTTCTAATTATTAGGTTATATTGTATATTTAATTAGAATTTTATATGTACTTTTTGTGTCTTTGGTTGTTGGAGCACATGACATGCCCATCTCTTAAAACGTCCTTTATGAGTTTTGTAGTAGACAGGATGAGCTTGAGTTTGTTATATCATGTCCCATCCAATTTTGCTTTTCAATATTCCTTTGACTTTGCGCAATTTTGGGCCAACTTAGGCCAATTTGAGCCATTGACGTAATTTTAAGCCAACTTCCATTTTGCTTTTGGGACTTGACATAGATCGAAACCGTATGACCCAATATATGGTTTTGACCCATGTTGAGTCTACAATTCATATACCTAGGGTGCACCATCCAATCGAGTTTTCATGTGCTACTTATTTGCAAATGGCACATGAGACTCATTAAATTAATTTTTCGGGTCCAATTCGACTAGTAATGCTACTCGGACCCTAACCTAGTCAACCCTACTAGTTAGAGCCTAATTAGGAGTACCAAAACCAAGTATATATATATAAGAGAATTTTAAGAATTAAATTGCAGCCATATGTAATATTCTCTTATATCTTTGACTTGGTCAAACATCTAACCAAAATAGGAAACCTATTAATAATAGTATGATTTGGAGAATCAAATCCTATCCAAATTAGATCAAACCAAAGCCCATGCACTATATATATATACCTATCAAACCCTAACCATCCCCCTCTCTCATAACCACCCACTACTCCACAAATCCTCCCCCCAAACCTAGCGGCCACCACTCCAAACCCGAAACCCTAGCCGACCCCCCTTTCTTCACAAAATATAATTTCTCCTCGATTTTTTTTGCGCCAACCACCACCACTTGGACATCTCTCTCAACATCCTCTTCCACCCTAGCAACTATAGGAGCAACCTTGCGGCCGTTAGAGAGGTGCACGACGCGCTACTTGGGCCGAAACTCCGTCGAATCGAAGTCTGAAACGTCACAGCAGGTTAGTCGAATTGTAGATGATGTTTCACCCACTTTTTCTCATCTTTTTCTCCTCAAACCAAATCTTAGAGTTACCATTATGTGTCTAGTCCAACCTCTGATCGCCGGATCCCCTAGTTCCAAGCGGTTTGTCCGTGGCGTTGATTCTACGACAGGGTATCCAGAAGAAATGAATTCTGTTGCAGGCCACTTTTCGCCTATCTAAGGTCAGGTTATAACCTTTTTATATTTTTTTTCAGAATCTAGACGTCGATACCTTTCCGACGCATATCTGAAAGTTAGGTTTTGCATCCGTTTGCTATTTTAAAAATTCATAACATTTGTCATATCATTGAACTCCGAAAAATTTTGTTTTCCTTGTGTCCAAAAGTGTCAAAACTCCATGAATCCATATTAAACTTTATGTTGTGCAAGGTTTAACATTATAAATACTATTTTAACTAATTTTTGGGATTTTTTTATAGAATTTATTATTTTTATTTTATCATTGTTTCGGAAGTAAATTAATGGGTCGCTTTGAGGAAGTCTTATGTAACATTAACATAAGACCTCTTGTGAAAGGATTTTCCTTTTGAAAATATAATTATAGAAATATATAAATATTTATAGATAAATTTCAAAAATTAAATATATTATTTTGTTATAATTGTAAAGTATTTACGAAAGGATTTGGTACCCATATGTACTTATATAATAGATGTAGTATTGTAGCAACGTTATGACAACTAGGAGTCATAAATACTCATATAATTTATATATGGTATATTGATATAGAATAATAAAGGAGGCACATTTATACAGCTACTTGGGATAGTGTTCACAAAACCAATTCTACTCACCCCGCCCCAATCAATACACAAGGATCCGTTCAAGTTATGTCATAAGCACATGAATACAGCTAAGATACGTGAACTCATGAAATGAGTAGTACATGAGCACATGATAAGCACATGAGCACATGAAGCACATGAGAACATGTAAAAACATGAACTAGTATGAGTACAAGGAGTACCTGATGCACATGATAAAGTACATGAACATGAAATACCCGATGCACCCGTAGAGGGATAACATCTCAGGAAGGGATCCATATAGTACTAATCCGTGAAGATACGTGTCAGCATCATGTAGAGTAATCTAGAGCATGAATATATCCAGACAGGTATAAAAAGATCAGAGAATGTACTCGCCTGCTATCTGAAAGTCCGAGATGAAAGTACTGTCCGAGGAGTGGTGTCTGGCTCCTATTTAGAACAGTACGAGTCACAACAAGTCCAGAATGATAATACAATGCAATTTAATGCATTCTACATGAATCTAGGTCAACGTAGACCAAAGTCAACTTTTGGTCAACTCTGGTCAACCCTAGAAGTCAAACTAGGTCAACCAAGTCAACCCTAAGTCAAACTAGTCTAATTTGGTCTATTCTAGGTCTAACAAGTCATATCTAGGTTTTCTAGGCAATACATGCCTAACCCAACTTATAACATAAATCTACACAAGATATTATCTATGTCTAACAATACACATATTGTCTAGGCTACAATGTAACTTGAAATACCTAACCTATAGCCACTATACAATATCACTCATACACTATACATATATCTATATATATATAAAACACACACAATATCTATTGGAACTTATATATTACAATTCACATAATATATATATATACATAGGAAAAGAGAGAGAGAGCACTCAAGTACAAGGCATATGTGGTGTGTGTGTGTGAATTAGAGTGTTAGGCCTTGTGTGTAGGCTAGAGTGTCAAATGAAAGTGTATTTGTGAAAACAGTAAAAAAATCAGTGATGATGAGTGTGTGTGGCAAAACAGTGAGAAGGGAAAGGAAATTAGAAGACATAACTCAACTCAGATTTTTACATGTTAAACTCAAAATCTCAGATAACATTTCAGTTTTAAACCATCTCTTAAATCTCAGATTTTTCATTCACATATAAACTCAAAAAAAATAATAAGGAAATAGTCCAACAGTTCAAAACAATCCATTTTAGTCCCTCAAGCATTTCTCAGTTTTTGATAACCTTTCCCCCCCCCCCCCCCCCCCCCCCCCTTCTCAGATTTTAAAGTCCAAACTCAGTATAACAGTTAATTAACTAACTCCAGGTTTCAGTTGAATACATCACAGGCTTTACAAAGCATGAAACTCAGGTAATTAAACTTCATTCTCATTAACAGCCTATACACTATTATCTCAGGTTTTTCATTGGACTAAAACTCAGATTTCCATTGAACTAAAACTCAGATTTTGATACCTTAACATTCAGGTTAATGAGAAGAACATTGGACCAATAATGTAAACTCATGAATCACACATAACCAATTAACATGTCCCAATATGATACCCCATATTTCAGTTGATAATTCATTTAACAGTTAAGGAGAATCAATCAAGACAATCAGTAAAACCAAACAAGAGTTTGACAGTTTAAAAAAAATGAATCTCAGATTTTAGAGCCTCAACCCACTTCAAAACTGCCCCAAATCACCTCAAAATCGACACACATTTAGGATTCATATAGGAGAACATATTAGGTATTTAAAAACATGTAATTAACTGTGTTAAGAATGTTTAAAAGACTGTTAAAACTCATCTTTGCAAAACTGGAAAAACAGTAAAACTGATACATTGGTTTTCAGGAAAAGAAAAGGGAAAATGACAAGTGCATAGTAAAATTCGAATAGAAATCAATTACAGAGGTGGGTAACTAATAAACACAATGTACACATGCTACATGATGTGTTTGTGTCCACAGAAGTGGACACAAACGTGTCCAACAATTAAATTCCAAAAACAGTGAACTGTGCAACACAGGAAAACAATCGTCGTGCACGTGTTCGTGTCGATCGTGTGCACGACACACAGCGACACGACTCACGAGAATTGGTCTACGTATTCACCTAGACTAGGGCCATCGACTGGACACCCTGAATCGTGTCCAAGTCGCGTGTACACGACACAAGACATGCGTGTCAGTGCCCAAAAGGACAGCCGACTGCACAGTGCACAAATTGGTCCACGCGTTCGTGCGTGTCCGACACGACACGTTGGGCTCTGAAAATTGGGGAGCCCTGTGTCAGTGTCAGTCCCTAGCTACACGTCAAATTTGGCGTGTTGAGGAGCCGTGTCCGTGTCGTAATCATGCCCGAGCAGCAGGGCACGCACAGTGCCTGTGCACGCGCGCACGCGACCACGTGTTCGCGTGTCCGTGTGGACTCGACACAACACTAAGACACGACACCAAGCACAAAAATGTGTAAGCAAGACCCAATCATAAATTCCTATTCAAACAGAACACCAAAAACCACACGAAATGCCCATTGGGGCATTTCATCAAACACCTAGCAGTGTGCACTGATACGTGTCCAGAACGGACACGAAACGACACGAAAATTTTGGAAACCCTATTCCTACAGTTTGGCTAGGGTTAGGGCAACCTAGAAATGATTTTTACAGAATTTAAAATGAATTGTTGAGGATTATACCTATAGGTGTTCTAACTCCCAAAAGCTTCAAAGAGAAGGATTTCTCAACCCACCAAAACTCTTCCAAATTGTTCCTTTCCTGTCAAAAATTATTTCCAACAGCAAGAGCACAATATTTAGAGCCTATTGGAATTTGTTTGAAGGAAAAAGGACTTAATTTGGATTTAATAAGAATTTATGAAGATGGAACATTACCTCTTTCTAAAAACTTGATGAACCCTAAGAGAGAGGCTAGCCCTAATCCCTAGGAGAGTATTTATAGAGGGGGGGGGGCTGTCATGTGGCTGGCCATAGGGTTTAGATCTAGGGTTTTGGCTAGTTGGTTGAGTCCTAATTAGTTTAAGTCATGATTTGACTTGTGACTTCACAAGCCATTCTTAGGCGAAACTAGCTCCTAATCACTCCAAACCAATTCTAATGAACTTGAAATGAATAACTTAGGTCACACTAGAGTTTCTTAACCTAACCTGGATGTCTTAACCTAGGTTAGCCAATAGGACAGTCTCCTAGTCAACATGAGTCAAGGTCAACTATAGGGTCAAAAACAATTCTACCAAAAATCACCAAAAATCACTAAAAATCATATTAATTATATTTAATAATAAAAATCCCAAAATAATTCCAAAATTTTGAAAATGACCAAAATACCCTCAAGCTAGAAAAGTGGCAGTGACAAATCTACCCCCCTTAAAATAATTTCGTCCTCGAAATTAATGGCGAAACTAAACTGCTGAGAAGGATAGAAAAGTATACCTCAAGGTCCAAAAAGATAGGGATACCGCTCGCGCATCTCATCCTCCCGCTCCCAGGTCGACTCTCCTGGAGAATGATGCCTCCATGCGACGCGTACCAAGGGTATCACCTGGTTCCTCAATACCTTCTCTCGGCGATCCAGAATCTCCACAGGCTGCTCCGGATAACTGAGAGTAGGTCCAACCTCTATCTCCGAGTGATCGAGCACATGGCTAGGGTCAGCCACGTACCGTCTCAGCTGTGATACGTGAAATACGTTGTGGATGCCCACTAGTGCAGGTGGCAAGTCTAGCCTGTATGCCACGTCACTGACTCTCCCGCTGATAACGAAAGGGCCGATGAAGCGCGGGCTAAGCTTCCCACCTCCATCAAAACGTATCGTACCACAAGTCGGAGATATCCGCAGAAAAACCATGTCTCCAACCTAATCACAAGCAAGGTCTCAAGTTACTAAAAAATCAAACACGATCAATCAAACAAAACAAATAAAAACAACCTACTTCTAATCCTACTCTAAATCTGTACCTCAAACTCCAGCGGCCTCCGGTGGCTATCGGCCCAGTGACGATGTCTGTCATGCGCCACGCGAAGTCTGTCCCTGATGAGCTTCACCTTCTCGGCTGCGTCAACAACCATCTCTGGTCCCAGTAAAGCTCGCTCTCCAACATCATCCCAAGATAAGGGTGTACGACACCTACGCCCGTACAGAGCCTCAAACGGTGACATCTTAATGCTGGCCTAAAAACTGTTGTTGTAAGCAAACTCCACCAAATGCAGGTGATCCTCCCAGGAACCTCCAAAATCCAGGACGCACGTCCGCAGCATATCCTCAAGGGTCTGAATAGTCCTCTCTGACTGTCCGTCCGTCTGGGGGTGATATGCGGTACTAAACTTGAGCTGAGTGCCCAAGCTAGTCTGCAGACTCCTCCATAAATGGAAAGTAAAGCGGCTATCTCGATCTGAGACTATGCTGACGGAAACTCCGTGAATCCTGACTATCTGTCTCATATACAACTCCGCCAGCCTCTCTGTAGACGTACCCACCTTGAATGGCAAGAAGTGGGCCGATTTGGTCAACCTGTCAACGATGACCCAAATCGCATCTTTCCCTCCTGGTGTACGGGGCAATCCTGATACAAAGTCCATGGTAATGTGCTCCCACTTCCACTCTGGAATGGGCAGCGGCTGCAATAATCCTCCAGGCCTCTGCCTCTCAGCCTTGACCTGCTAACAGATCAAGCATCTAGCTACGAAGTTGGACACCTCCCTCTTCATCCCGTACCACCAGACATGCTCTCGCAGATCTCTGTACATCTTGTTGACACCAGGATGTATAGAGTACTGCGATATGTGAGCCTTCTGCATAATCTGCTCTCTGAGCTCCCCGTTAGGCACACATAACCTGGCACCGTGCCTCAGGGCACCATCCTCTGCAAGTGAGAACTCAATATCCTGCACTTCCATACTGATCTGCTCTCGGATACTTCGCAGAGCCACATCATCAAACTGTGCCACCTTGATCCTGTCCATCAAGTCTGACTGTATCTGCAGGCCCCATAACTGCATCTGCACTCCGGGCACGATCACCTCTATTCCAAGGCTCTCCAAATCTGTAAGCAGGTGCCGATCCATAGTCAAACACATGGCTGTCGGATACCTACTCAAGGCATCGGCAACCACGTTGGCCTTCCCCGAGTGATACTGGAGTGCGATATCAAAGTCCTTCATCAGTTCAAGCCACCTGCGCTGCCTCATGTTCAACTCCTTCTGAGTGAACACGTACTTCAAGCTCTTGTGGTCTGTGAAGATCTCCACCCTCTCGCCATACAGATAGTGCTTCCATAACTTTAAAGCAAAAATCACCGCCGCCAGCTCCAGGTCATGGGTAGGGTAGTTCTTCTCATGAGGACGTAATTGCCTGGAAGCATAGGCAATCACCTTTCCATGCTGCTGCAAGACGCAACCCAGCCCCTTCCCTGAAGCATCACTATAAATAGTGAAACCACCTGATCCTGAAGGCAATGTCAGAATCGGAGCTGTCGTAAGCCGCTTCTTCAACTCATCAAAAGCTGTCTGACACTCCTCTGACCAAACATACTCAGTATCCTTCCGGGTCAACCGTGTCAACGGCTCTGCAACCCGGGAGAAATCCTGTACAAATCTCCTATAGTATCCTGCCAGCCCCAGGAAACTCCTGATCTCTGCTACTGAAGTCGGCGCTGTCTAAGCCTCAACTGCTACAATCTTCTTGGGGTCAACTGAGATACCATCTCCAGTCACCACATGCCCCAAGAAGTCCACCTGGTCTAAGAAAAACTCACACTTGGAGAGTTTCCCATAGAGCTGCTCCCGCCTGAGAGTCTCTAGCACTATCCGCAGATGCTTCTCGTGCTCCTCCTCTGTCTTGGAATATATGAAGATATCATCAATGAACACCACCACAAACTTGTCCAAGTACTGGTAGAACACCTTGTTCATTAGATTCATAAACACTGCTGGTGCATTGGTTAGCCCAAACGGCATAACCAAAAACTCAAACTGCCCGTACCGCGTCCTGAAGGCGGTCTTGGGAATATCCTCCCTCTTCACCTTCACCTGGTGATAACCCAACCTCAAGTCAATCTTAGAGAACACCCTAGCTCCGCTCAACTGATCAAACAGATCATCGATCCGCGGCAGTGGGTATCTATTCTTGATTGTCAGGTTGTTGAGTGCCCTGTAGTCGATACACATACGTACCGACCCATCCTTCTTCGGTACGAAAAGCACCGGTGCACCCCAAGGTGAAGAACTCGAGCGAATGAAGCCCTTGTCCTACAGCTCATCCACCTGCTTCTTCAGCTCCACCAACTCGCTGTTGTTTACTCGATAGACATGCTGGAAGATCGGTTCCGCGCCGGGAACCAAGTCTATCGAGAACTCTACATCTCTGTCCGGTGGAAGCCCTGGCAACTCCTCTGGAAACACGTCCATAAACTCTGCGATCAAGGGATGCGGAGCCACCTGCTCCTCGACTGATGCTCCACAGAAGACTCCGCCGTCCTGCTCTGCCTGCCGTCGGGTGTACTCAAACTCTGGCTCTCCTGGTGCCCCGAACAAAACTCTACCCCCATGGCAATCAATACGGGCGTGGTGTCTACTCAGTCAGTCCATACCTAATACAATGTCGTAGTTCGGTAATGGCATGACTAGTAGACTCACCCCCAACTCTCGGCCTCCCAATATAACACTCCGCCCTCTGCAAACATCACTCACGAGGATGACCCCACCCCCGGTCGTGATCTTGCAGGTCCTAGGCAATGGTTCAGAAATCAAACTGTGTCTAATAGCACACGATACAGACACAAAGCTGTGGGAAGCCCCGGAATCAAATAATACGAATGCTGGAAGGGAGTCGAGAAGAACCGAACCTGCTATCAGCTCTCCGATGACCTCAGCATCCTCAGCTGCCATGGCGAAAGCTCGCCCCTGCTGTCCACCCCGTGCCTGCTGCTGGTGCTGCTGTAACCTCTGCTGCTGGGTCTGCAGGGCTGGTCCCCTCTGCTGGCCTGCTGGAGCCTTGGCTCCACCTCCCTGCTGTCCTCGTCCAAAAGCCCCTGGACAGTCCCTCAACTGGTGATCTCCAGCACCACAAAGTAGGCACTTGCCTAGCTTCTTCCTGCACTCATGGATCATATGCCCCGGCTTCTTGCAGAAGGCACAAATGATTAACTGACGAGGTGCCTGCTGTCCTCTCTGCTGCTGGTGCTGCTGCTGAAAGGGTGCACGACCCTGCTGCTGAAACTGCTGCACTGGCCTCTGCTGCTGAAACTGCTGCTGGAAATGAGGCCTCTTGGCCTGCCCCTGACTGCTACTGCCTGACTGAAAGTCGCGACCTCTCTTCTGCCTCAGTCCCAGGTCGTTCTCTGCCGCCATGGCCCCAGAATAAATCTCAGCGAAAGTAGCATTCCGGTCGCTCTTGGTCAGCGACCGAATCTCCCTAGTCAAACCTCGGCGAAACTTCCTCGCCTTGGTCTTCTCCGTCAGATCATCAATAAACCGGGCCAGTCGGCAGAACTCCCCGGCATACTCAGCAACAGTCTGGTTCCCCTGAACCAGAGCCTCGAACTGCGCCTCGATCCCACCCAAGGCTACATCGGGGAAGAACTGCTCCTTGAACAGCTCCTTGAACTGGGCCCAAGTCTGGCCCTCTACCCCCACTCTGGGATCAGTCTGGTACCATGCACGGGCTAAATCCTGCATCTGGCTGCCCGCTGCCTCAATGTGAAGCCGAACTGGTATCTCTGCCAGTCGGAAGATCTCCTCTATGTGCTCAATCCAGTCATCGGCATAGTGAATGCCCTCTGTACCCAAGAACTCCCGAGGGTGCATCTTCTGGAAGTCCTGGATATCTCTCTCCCTCCGACGGGGCTGCTGCTGGGCCCCCTGACCAGTCACCATCTCAAAAGTCGTGCGTACTAGCTGGTGCACCTCATCAATCCCCTGCCTGAAATCTGCTGTCTGCCTCTGACTGCGCTGGTGCGAGGACTCCAGAATCCTCTCCACGAAGGAGAAGAGATGGGCAGCATCAACCATCCCCGCAGACGGAGGCTACTGCGTGGGAAGGATCTCTGGAAGCACCAAGCTCGGCCTCCCAACTGGTGGAGGTGCTCCTCCAAAGGCTGCCGAGGCACCAACCCCCAAGGGCTGCACTGGCCCTGTGGCAGGGGGAGCTGCCTGCTGCCGGGGTCGAGAGGTGCTAGACCCCTCACCAGCATCTTCCTGTCCAGGACGCTGCGATCGCGTCTCAACCATCCTGGAGACACAGATCAAACAAGAAACAATTACTGAGAATGAGTCAAATTATCAAAGAAGGACAGTTAAAATTCTAAGGAAGACAATATGCAGCAAAGTAGATATACGGAATCTGATAAGGAGTTTTCCTAGTGTGATTGAGTACCTTCAGAAAAAAAATTTCACTAATTTCTACTGCAGGCTGCAGCGGTATTCTAGTTCGAACACCATTACATTTCTAATCTAGACCTGCATGGGCCACCACTAAAAACGTGTCACGACTCGCACCCTAGAGTAAGGGCACGAGACGTGGGTACGTCCAGCCTACGCCGCAATATCGGCGGTAGAATGCTGTCCTAGGTCACAACATCTAACAACTGAAGTAATAGCAGTTATACTCCCCGAATGGGGGTGACATAACAGAATATAAAACTCAATCACAGCTAAGGTAGAACGGGTAAGATGGAAAGATAATGAAGATAACAAAATCCAGAACAGAGAATCACAGAAATACATCTAGAACTAAGTGTCTAAAAATAAATACATCTCAGAATATCTCAAAGTCTAGTACAATAATCCCAAATAGAAAAGACAGTCCTAATCTAAAGGAGTGTCATCTACAGCTAGTGGCTCCTGCTGCTGGTCCAAGTCTGGGCACTCATCTAGTGTGGCACCGTAGTAAGTAGGGCAGAACGCCTCAGCCTCGTCCTCTGTAATATTTCAACAGGTCCAGTCAGGACGGGAACGAGCACATATCTCTCAACAGTTCATATCAGGTTAGGAGTATAAAACATTGCAATAGAGTAAAATACAGGAAGTGTTGAATGGAAGTACAAGTAAAACATGAGATATTTGTAACTGGAAATAGATACATAATAGTAAAGACTGTAAGTGACTACGTGATTTAGAGTACAATATGGTTATGTAAACGGCTTAGGGGCACATGAATACAAATAAGGAGGCACATTTATACAGCTACTTGGGATAGTATTCACATAACCAATTCTACTCACCCCGCCCCAATCAATACACAAGGATCCGTTCAAGTTATGTCATAAGCACATGAATACAGCTAAGATACGTGAACTCATGAAATGAGTAGTACATGAGCACATGATAAGCACATGAGCATATGAAGCACATGAGAACATGTAAAAACATGAACTAGTACGAGTACAAGGATTACCTGATGCACATGATAAAGTACATGAACATGAAATACCCGATGCACCCGTAGAGGGATAACATCTCAGGAAGGGATCCATATAGTACTAATCCGTGAAGATACGTGTCAGCATCATGTAGAGTAATCTAGAGCATGAATATATCCAGACAGGTATGAAAAGATCAGAAAATGTACTCGCCTGCTATCTGAAAGTCCGAGATGAAAGTACTGTCCGAGGAGTGGTGTCTGGCTCCTATTTAGAACAGTACAAGTCACAACAAGTCCAGAATGATAATACAATGCAATTTAATGCATTCTACATGAATCTAGGTCAACGTAGACCAAAGTCAACTTTTGGTCAACTCTGCTCAACCCTAGAAGTCAAACTAGGTCAACCAAGTCAACCCTAAGTCAAACTAGTCTAATTTGGTCTATTCTAGGTCTAACAAGTCATATCTAGGTTTTCTAGGCAATACATGCCTAACCCAACTTATAACATAAATCTACACAAGATATTATCTATGTCTAACAATACACATATTGTCTAGGCTACAATGTAACTTGAAATACCTAACCTATAGCCACTATACAATATCACTCATACACTATACATATATCTATATATATATATATAAAACACACACAATATCTATTGGAACTTATATATTACAATTCACATAATATATATATATATACATAGGAAAAGAGAGAGAGAGCACTCAAGTACAAGGCATATGTGGTGTGTGTGTGTGAATTAGAGTGTTAGGCCTTGTGTGTAGGCTAGAGTGTCAAATGAAAGTGTATTTGTGAAAACAGTAAAAAAATCAGTGATGATGAGTGTTTGTGGCAAAACAGTGAGAAGGGAAAGGAAATTAGAAGACATAACTCAACTCAGATTTTTATATGTTAAACTCAAAATCTCAGATAACATTTCAGTTTTAAACCATCTCTTAAATCTCAGATTTTTCATTCACATATAAACTCAAAAAAAAATAATAAGGAAACAGTCCAACAGTTGAAAACAATCCATTTTAGTCCCTCAAGCATTTCTCAGTTTTTGATAACCTTTCCCCCCCCCCCCCCCCCCCCCCATTCTCAGATTTTAAAGTCCAAACTCAGTATAACAGTTAATTAACTAACTCCAGGTTTCAGTTGAATACATCACAGGCTTTACAAAGCATGAAACTCAGGTAATTAAACTTCATTCTCATTAACAGCCTATACACTATTATCTCAGGTTTTTCATTGGACTAAAACTCAGATTTCCATTGAACTAAAACTCAGATTTTGATACCTTAACATTCAGGTTAATGAGAAGAACATTGGACCAATAATGTAAACTCATGAATCACACATAACCAATTAACATGTCCCAATATGATACCCCATATTTCAGTTGATAATTCATTTAACAGTTAAGGAGAATCAATCAAGACAATCAGTAAAACCAAACAAGAGTTTGACAGTTTAAAAAAAATGAATCTCAGATTTTAGAGCCTCAACCCACTTCAAAACTGCCCCAAATCACCTCAAAATCGACACACATTTAGGATACATATAGGAGAACATATTAGGTATTTAAAAACATGTAATTAACTATGTTAAGAATGTTTAAAAGACTGTTAAAACTCATCTTTGCAAAACTAGAAAAACAGTAAAACTGATACATTGGTTTTCAGGAAAAGAAAAGGGAAAATGACAAGTGCATAGTAAAATTCGAATAAAAATCAATTACAGAGGTGGGTAACTAATAAACACAATGTACACATGCTACATGATGTGTTTGTGTCCACAGAAGTGGACACAAACGTGTCCAACAATTAAATTCCAAAAACAGTGAACTGTGCAACACAGGAAAACAATCGTCGTGCACGTGTTCGTGTCGATCGTGTGCACGACACACAGCGACACGACTCACGAGAATTGGTCTACGTGTTCACCTAGACTAGGGCTATCGACTGGACACCCTGAATCGTGTCAAAGTTACGTGTACACGATACAAGACATGCGTGTCAGTGCCCAAAAGGACAGCCGACTGCACAGTGCACAAATTGGTGCACACGTTCGTGCGTGTCCGACACGACACGTGGGGCTCTGAAAATTGGGGAGCCCCGTGTCAGTGTCAGCCCCTAGCTACACGTCAAATTTGGCGTGTCGAGGAGCCGTGTCCGTGTCGCAATCATGCCCGAGCAGCAGGGCACGCACAGTGCCTGTGCACGCACCCGCACGACCACGTGTTCGCGTGTCCGTGTGGACTCGACACAACACTAAGACACGACACCAAGCACAGAAATGTGTAAGCAAGACCCAATCATAAATTCCTATTCAAACAAAAAACCAAAAACCACACGAAATGCCCATTGGGGCATTTCATCAAACACCTAGCAGTGTGCACTGATACGTGTCCAGAACGGACACGAAACGACACGAAAATTTAGGAAACCCTATTCCTACAGTTTGGCTAGGGTTAGGGCAACCTAGAAATAATTTTTACAGAATTTAAAATGAATTGGTGAGGATTATACCTATAGGTGTTCAAACTCCCAAAAGCTTCAAAGAGAAGGATTTCTCAACCCACCAAAACTCTTCCAAATTGTTCCTTTCCTGTCAAAAATTATTTCCAACAGCAAGAGAACAATATTTAGAGCCTATTAGAATTTGTTTGAAGGAAAAAGGACTTAATTTGGATTTAATAAGAATTTATGAAGATGGAATATTATCTCTTTCTAAAAACTTGATGAACCCTAAGAGAGAGGCTAGCCCTAATCCCTAGGAGAGTATTTATAGAGGGGGGGGCTGTCATGTGGCTGGCCATAGGGTTTAGATCTAGGGTTTTGGCTAGTTGGTTGAGTCCTAATTAGTTTAAGTCATGATTTGACTTGTGACTTCACAAGCCATTCTTAGGCCAAACTAGCTCCTAATCACTCCAAACCAATTCTAATGAACTTGAAATGAATAACTTAGGTCACACTAGAGTTTCTTAACCTAACCTGGATGTCTTAACCTAGGTTAGCCAATAGGACAGTCTCCTAGTCAACATGAGTCAAGGTCAACTATAGGGTCAAAAACAATTCTACCAAAAATCACCAAAAATCATATTAATTATATTTAATAATAAAAATCCCAAAATAATTCCAAAATTTTGAAAATGACCAAAATATCCTCAAGCTAGAAAAGTGGCAGTGACAAGTATTGCTTGGCCTCTGTCGTGTCCCTTTGACATAATTGAGATGGACTTGACTTGTTGACATCTTGACTTGACTTGACTTGACTCGTAGTTCTAGGCGAGGAACTTGTGATAGACGATGACTATACTTGACTACTCTCTGTTGTGAGCCCCACTGAGCTACGATAGAGACTTACTATAGGTTGTGAGCCCCCACTGAGCTGTGATCTATAGGACCGTGAGTCCCCACTGAGCTGCGGTTTACTCCGATTTATTCTTAGTCATGTTTATCAGCACGATTCTTGACGGCATGCCACTTCCTTATATTTTATTTTTGTACTACTCTATAGTCTTTATTTCTTGTACTATTTCCTATCCTTCCTTGCATGTTAAAACTGTTACAGTAGGCATGTATATTATGTGTCTTGCTAGTCCTCTGAGGACCTGGTGATCTCTCCAGGTATTAGTTGATGGCACGGTACACAGATGGATGATGTTTGCTACACCGAAACTTCAGGTATACATAGTGTGTTATTATCATATCTTCCGTATTTCAATTTTGTCCTATATTTGATTCTTGCTACATTATAGCCTAGTCTTGTACAAGCTTCTATTTTTCTCTAGCTTGTTCATGATAAATATGCTATTGGGGATCCACTTTTACATATTTATCTAATCTAGAATCAGTGTATCATGGCCTGATCAGCCTTACTGCACTTGATTCGTCATATTTATCATTATTAAGTGGAATGAGATATAGTTAATCTAGAATAACCATACAGCTTACACGTATTCGAGCTGGGCTGGAGTCCTCTCGATGCGTAGCTGGCATATACACGTATCCTAATCCTACGTATTTTGGGACTGGGGCATTACAGAGACGCTGAAGAGACGTGCCTAACTGAGATGCTAAAGGGATGCGCCTAACTGAGAAGCTGAAGGGACGCGCCTGACTGAGACGCTAAAGAGACGCGCCTGGCGGAGGATGCGCCTAGTAGGGGCGCATGGCCCTTGCTGCGCCTGGATATAATCTTAGGATCTTTCTTTTTGTAGAATTTCACCTTTGTAAAGCCTTTTTTGGACATGTAATAGACTTTTATATGAAATAAAAATTCTCTTTTGATGCCTATACTCTTGCTGTCTGCTGTGCCAAGTACTTCGTCTGAGATCCCTAGCGCATGTAATGTTAGGCGCATAAGAATTCTGGCCTATGGATGCGCCTGAAATTTCATGCTTCTACAAGACCCCCTTCAAAGTTTTCAAAACTTTTCATCAAGTTTTGGAATACTTTGAATAAGAAGCATGGTGTTGACTTCAAATGGGGCGCATAACTGTCACGACCCACACCCATTTTTTTTTAAAAACAGATACGAGACGTGTCCAAGCCAGCCTACGCCGCAGTGTCGGCGGTAGAACGCTGTCACGGCCATGAAGATCAAATCACAAATAATACTCATTCACAAAATTAATTTAATTTACAAAGAGCACAAGTTTTACTTTTACAGAAAACATAAACTTGTACATATATTGGAATGACTACAACTCATCTAACTAGCTACTCTCTAGGCCTTTCGTCTGCAAGTTTCCCCGTATCTTCCATGCTAAGTGAATCCATGGTTAACCTAAAAATGTTGATTTCCAGTCAGGAATGGAACGAGCACAATTCACTGAATGCAATTTCAAATAAATAAAATGACTATAAAATAATGGTTAGACATCAATCATGAGTTTTAAAAATAAACAGGAAATACAAAAAACCAATAGTAAATAAATAGACACAAAATACTTTCCCCAACTGTTAGAAGTATCTTTGATATGTGATCGGTCTCGGGACAATTATACGACACGGTCTACACGGTCTAAAGTTACACGGTCTACAGTTACACGGTCTACAGAAAATATTGTAATAAAGAAACACTGTCTACAGAATAATAATCACGAACTACACAGTTTAAATGCAATAATAATCACGGTCTACACTATCTACTTTACAATAAATAAATCACTGTCTACACGGTCTACTTTGCAATAAATAAATTACTGTCTACACAGTCTACAAGAAATAAATGCAACACGGTCTACACGGTCTAAGGTCAGATCACACATCGTTGATACTTCTCATTCCCGACTCAACAATTTATAATAGAAAATAATCACATAATCAATGACTAATCAATGAAATATAGTAAAGATCAATATCGAAATGCAGACAATAAACTGTACTCGCCTGTGGTCCTCTGCTGGTAAAACTGACAGTCTGAACTACTCAATGTGCCACAATAGTCAAAACCCGTACAACAGTTCCCGGAAGCTGAAATAAATATTACCAATATTCTCAGAATAGTCAAAATAGCTAGGATTGCCTGTTCTTAAGTCCAATTCTGGACACAGGGACAAAACGGTAATTTCGGGCCAAAACGGTATCCGCTGTTGGACCCGCTTTGCACCGAAATGCGTGCCAGAGTCAACGGTCTCTAAAGTCATCAAACTATATGTCTACGGATCTAGTATTTTGATACGAACCCAACCGTATGTCCAAAGTTGGATTTCGGCGGGCCATGCACAAAATCGCCCGTTGAGTGGGACCGTGGGGCCCGCAAAACAACGTCGTACGATTCAACTGTCTCAAAATTGGACCAAACTTGCCATACAGGACCAAAAAAAATGATACGGTCCTGCTGGCACAAGTTTCGTCTCGATCTGACGAGCGTGCACAAAGTAATTGGAGAATTTGTAAAGTGCACGATACGGTGAATTTCGACGGATACGCATCAAATTCGTCGCGCACACGCGACCAATTTGAATTCCGTCAAAGCCCACACGACCACGAAGCCGTTACACAGCTTTCGATGCTTACGGTGCGCGACCACGTCGCCTGGATTGGTGGGACGCACGTCATATCGGACAATTTCTATATTTTAAAAACAGATTTTTAGTCAACTTTACACAGGTTTTATTTAATAAATATCTAGACTTATTTAAAACTAAAAGAAGTGTTTTGTTGCCCTATAGGTTGTCAATAAGTGTCTTCAAATGGAATTTCAAAATCGTGCATGGACTGGGAGAAAACGGAACGCGAACTAGAGTAGTCGGACTGGTTTCCTGTCCTGTTTTCAACAGATTTTTGGGTGATTTCCAACTCGATTTCTCTCGAGTTTCGGATCGCTAGAATTTAAACTATTTAGCAGGACTTTAAGAGGGTTATATCCAGATCGTACCAGAGTAATTGGTTCGGGAATTCGTTGCACGATGGTGGAGAAAACGCAACGCGAAGTGGACCTTTTGCCCACTGTTGCTATGGTCGGTTCTCTGCTATCCGAGCGGCCCGCGCGCGTGCTCCGGCGCGATGGCGGTGGTCGGTCGACGCTGCTCAGCCACCTGGCGGCGCGCCGAGCCTACGGGGTCGGGGCAGCGGTCTGATGGAGGTGTAGGTTAGGGTTTTTGTTGTTCATATGCGCGCGTTATATACATACAGGGAAAGGAAAGCTCAGGTCCGGGACTTCACAGAGGTCTGCTATGCTCGGCCTGTGGAGAATTGCTACAGTGCTGCTGCGTTGGTTTCCCGTAGGACTGTGGGCCTGGCTTAAATGGTCGGGCTGGGCTGCTAATCTGCTAGTCCCTGTGGAGAATTGGTCAGGCCTGGCGTGGGCTTGCTGCTGAATGGGTGTTTTGTTTTCCTTTTTTTTTATACAAATCCACACGTATATATTTCTATATACACACACGTATATATATATATATATATATATATATATATATATATATATATATATATATATATATATATATATATATATATATATATATATATATATATATATATACATACACATGCACTTATATATGTATATGTTTGTACACGCGCATATACACCCTTATTTATATTTTTATACGTATACGTCTACACATATATACAATATATATATATTTATATGTATATATACATTTGCACACACATATATAATATATATATATACACATATATGTATCTATATACACGTATACGCGTATATACATATACACATATATACTTCTCCAACATATATTCACATACAATATATAATAATATATAATATATATATATTATACCTTTATTAGATAATAATAATAATAATAACCAATAATAGAATATTATTATATAATAATAATCTCAATAATATCGATAATAGTAATAATAATAATAATAATAATTTCAATAAATCAATAATGATATCTATCCCATATCGCACAGTCTAAAATCCTAAAATGCACAAAGACCCATTGTATACAGGTGTCATTGAATATCAACTAATAATAATAATAATATTTGATTATGAATACTTAGAAATATTCATTAAATCATTAAAACGAAATACAACACCCTCTTACCAAATTCCACCAACACGAATGTCATTGGACGTGCCGCCTGACTACATGGGCTTGTGCTCAGTTCGGTTCTAGTCTGGGCTAAAATGATATAATCGATTTCTCAAACTTAATAATATAAATAATAAATAAATAAACCTTCGGTAAGGGTTAAGTCGCAACTTAGCCTGGTTTTCCTAGTTAGGACATTACTATGGCTCGGCCTTCCCTACCAGGGCTAGTACTCTGGTCAAATCACGCCATTGCACTATTCGCGTCATGATTCCTAATCGGTTTGTGCTCCATAACTCCACAAAGACTTAAGTCATCCATCATAATAATTTACTAAATAATTATTTACAAAATATTAAAACTCACCATTTAATTCCAATAAATGAATAAAAATATAATTCAAAAATTTTGGAAAGAGGGGTTACAAATCTATCCACCTTAAAATAATTTCGTCCTCGAAATTCTAATTCATAACTATTCCTTAAATTCAACAAGGAAACTACCATTACCTCAATCTCTTCGAATTTTAATTCCTCAAAAACAGTTTATATCCTCCTCCTAGCCATTTTGTAACTACGAAACTCCGAGGACTTCTACCCACCTTTGGCCACACTACTCCCTCAAATCTCATGTCACTAAAACTTTACAATCTTGCAACTAATTGCTAAAATTGCTACCAATAGATATATATACTGCTTATGGCCACTATAATCCTCTTCTATTTATCGAACAACCCGAAATCTAACAAGCAATAATTTACACAAGTAGCTAATAGGTATTGGTAAATTCTAATAAACATGACCTTTCATCGTTCCGAAATAGGAAGAACATGAAGATAAGGAAGAATAATCAGGAGCAAGTATGAAATTCCAGGGCGGTAGAGAGTATCCAATGATGTAGACGGAACGAAGGTCTGTGAACCGTCGACTTATTTGCTAGATTGGGCTACTCCAGTCTAGTCACTTGCTAAGTCTAAGAACCCTTCGTTTCTTAGAGGGGCTTAAAATCCGTACAATACAAAAGTTCTGTCTTCGAAATTCTGAACAGGTTTCATAATAGAACAAAAATTGGAGAAATCAAGATTGTGAACCATTCCGTGGATATTTAAACACACGAGCAAGGGATAAAGTGCAACACAAGTTCGTATCGTGACTTCCAGGTAGATGGAATATTGGTTACGAATGACTTCACATTCTAAGAGGTAGGGACTACATACTAGGTATAGGGACCTATTTCAAATAGTTCGGTTTTAAAGTCCAAATATGGTGATACGCATGGATGGATTTTACTGGATCTTAATGGATTTCCTGATTGGACATCAATCGTTGGTTGTATGAACCTTGGATTTCAGTCTCTATTGACTGGTTTAGTTCCCAATGGTAAACTTTTATTGCTAGGTTAGGATAATCCGAGAATAGTTTTCACCCAAGTGATTGAGCTAGATGGGCAGTCGGATTGGTTCGCTAGGTTCCTAAAGCCCAAAAATGCGTCTTCGGTGACTTCTGTGTTTAAGTAGCACGAGAAAACACAATTGAGCGGCACACCAGTGACATGTGCATAGTGGGCTTCGAGTAGATCACAACCATATATTTGGTCGAAAGGTTTGAGTCGAGGTTGCGACTCTAGTGGAAGTCGGAAGGTATACCGGTATTATGGTAAGGGTTATAGTTAGTCCTTTCTACCTGAAAGTTGTACCATAAAATAGAGTACAAGGGGACGGGTTTGAGTGGGACATGATATACCTAGACGAAGGTGGACTCGTCTAGAACTTACATATAATATTTGTTGGAAGATAACAGCTGGCCTCGTGCTCTAAATATTAATGGCACGGCCGGGACACAAAATGATCTAAATGAAAAGTGGGAGTCCATGGGGCACTAATTGTCATTCTAATGTAAATTACTCTAATCAATCGGTAATCCTCATACATCCTAAAATATTAGAAGGCTTATGGTCTACCCACCTTAAAAGCTAGGATATGGTTTTAGGAATAATGAGGTTAGAAGGATTCCAAGTCCGGATACTGTACCTCGATTCTTGTTAATAGAGGATAAGGCACTGCGTATCGGGATACGGTAGATATAGTCAAGTCAAGGTTCGTTTCTCAATAAATGGAAAACGAGCGTGTATAATGACACACGGTTGATAAAATAGAATGACCTACTCTTCCGCAGTATACGGGAGTTTCCGATGGGGTAACCAACTCCAAGGCACAACATAAGAAAAGATTTCTAACAACTGAGTCAAGAAATTCTATTTGTGTCAAACCTGCCAGACTATGGTCACAAGGGTTGTAGTGATCAGGTATTGCTGTTGACAACTGGTAGGTCATAGTGTGACAGGGTATTTAAGCTATGGTATTGGCTAGGCTAGTGACTGTGGTGTTCCAACACTAGTTAGGTCTTAATAATAAAATTTACATAACTAGGACGATACTTGTTGGAAACCAATCTCGGGATGAGTGTCTACCATAGTTATAGTAAATTATTGTCCTTAACCTTGTCTATTCATCTCATGTCTAAACTGTGGGCTTTGGTTGAGTCAAGGCATAAGGGTTGAAAGTTAAGGCAAGCTTCCAGCAAATAATTAGAGACTCACAATATTTGGTTTCTTGAGAATAGATAGTCTCCCAGGTTGGCGTTCTGACTAAGGGTAAAACCCTAATCATTCTCAAATTCAGATGGCTCGAAAGTCTCGATAGTAGTTTGAGGGTCGATGGGAGAACGAGTAACTCAATCATATGACTGGCCGATGGTAGCTACACTTGTGCCTACCATTATCATAGCCATGGGAATACTCTGTATCTATCTACCATCACGAGCTTTCGTCTTTCCAAATCGGTGAAAGACAAAACAATAAAGAATTCAAGGAAGATGTTTACTGAATATAATTTCATGATTCAAGGACGAACATATAATTCAAGAGGAATTGTCAAGCAGTCGCGGATGAGATCCAAGATACCTATATCTCCATCCACGTAGTGTAATTAAATGAAGAGCGAACCAAATGCATCATGGTTGATCAGACCATAATACACTGATTCTGATTAGACAATAAGTTAGTAGGCGTCCCCGCTATACATATGTCTCGAATCAAGCTCGAGAACAGAGTGAGCTTGCAAAACTAGGCTGTAATAACAGCGTTGGTCAAAATAGTCAAGATACAAGTACGCGAGATTTTTGAAAAGAGGCACAAGTAGTTCGAGTTTTGAGAGAATAAAAAAATTACCTGGTGTTCTGGCTTATACAATCTTCCTAAAATCTTTCTGTCCACAAGGACTTGGTTGACTAATGGGTTATGACCTCTAACTTCTGTATCCTAGGTAAACCTATTAGTGTCGATCAATTTCCTCGTCAATAAGTCACAAGGACTACAGAATGCTAGATCGGGAGACGTGCTACCCAACTTACAAAACTTCCACTAGTATTGGCTTCGGATCTTATAGAACATACAGGGCACTGTCCTATCCTCTATGGTATCCCAAACTTGTAATCATGTTTGAAGTCATTTTACCGCGGATTATGCCACGCCCGTATACTCTGGCTGTGGTACACCCTTGGTTTCGTAACTCAACATGATACAAAATCGAATACTTCTTAACGCTATCCAATATTGGCTCAAGGGTATCTACGATCAAGAGAGGACCACTAGCCATAGTTTTGGCAATATCCCATCACCTATATTTTCTTAAACTAATTTCACCTCTAGGGGTTGTGTTTCTCCAGTGCGCTGCTGGCCGCAGTGTATCCATAGTCTCCAAAATTCAATTAAATGGCGACAGTGCGCTGCTGTCCTGCCATTATGAGTTAACTAACATTCCTTTAATTATATCTATAAAATTCATAGGTTTCCAGAGATTCAAACAGGTTGACTATGAAATAAAGCGTAAGTATTATCAGTCACAACCCTTAAAAAGGGTGAACTTGGAGGGAAATAACTGAAGACAAAGAATTACAAACATCCTAGTATCTATTTCATATGTATTCAAACCATTGGGGAAAACTTTGAATCGAAACTAACTCAAGGTCCGTATATGGATAACATAATCAGAAATTATATAAAATAATAATTCTTGGCAAAATAGGAACTAAATAGGTAATTTGGGGCTAAGACATGAGGATGATGTCTAACAGACAAGGATGAGGATTGCACTATTTATCAAGGTTAGATCATTATCTCTATGAAGCCCTGTCTCACCAAGCAAATAGTCTATCCACATTGGATCGTGTCGTCATATCAAGAGGTAATAGTGTACCTATGGGGATCTAACAAAATATCAAAATTAATAAATTCTCATCTAAATTCCAGGGCCTAGACTACCCATCGGTAAATTTGTATAGGGGATTCCTAGCCCTAGTCATTCACTTAAATTAATTTAATCATAATTCGTGAATGAGCATTTCCTTGCCGCAGGCTCGCAATAGTACAACTAACTTAAGTACCATCAAGAGTTCGTGTGATTTGCGAAGACTGACCTACATGGGCCACCACAAAAACTTGTCACAACCCGCACCCGTTTTTTATTTTTTTTAAAACGGATACGAGACGTGTCCAAGCCAGCCTACGCCGCAGTGTCGGCGGTAGAACGCTGTCACGGCCATGAAGATCAAATCACAAATAATACTCATTCATAAAATTAATTTAATTTACAAAGAGCACAAGTTATACTTTTGCAGAAAACATAAACTTGTACATATATTGGAATGACTACAACTCATCTAACTAGCTACTCTCTAGGCCTTTCGTCTGCAAGTTTTTCCGTATCTCCCATGCTAAGTGAATCCATGGTTAACCCGAAAATGTTGGTTTTCAGTCAGGAATGGAACGAGCACAATTCACTGAATGCAATTTCAAATAAAGAAAATGACTATAAAACAATGGTTAGACATCAATCATGAGTTTTGAAAATAAACAGGAAATACAGAAAACCAATAGTAAATAAATAGACACAAAATACTTTTCCCAACTGTTAGAAGTACCTTTGATATGTGATCGGTCTTGGGACAATTATGCGACACGGTCTAAAGTTACACGGTCTACAGTTACACGGTCTACAGAAAATATTGCAATAAAGAAATACTGTCTACAGAATAATAATCACGAACTACACAGTTTAAATGCAATAATAATCACGGTCTACACTGTCTACTTTGCAATAAATAAATTACTGTCTACACGGTCTACTTTGTAATAAATAAATCACTGTCTACACTGTTTACAAGAAATAAATGCAACACGGTCTACACGGTCTAAGGTCAGATCACACATCGTTGATACTTCTCATTCCCGACTCAATAATTTATAATAGAAAATAATCACATAATCAATGACTAATCAATAAAATATATTAAAGATGAATATCAAAAAGCAGACAATAAACTGTACTCGCCTGTGGTCCTCTGCTGGTGAAACCGACAGTCTGAACTACTCAATGTGCCACAATAGTCAAAACCCGTACAACAGTCCCCGAAGGCTGAAATAAACATTACCAATATTCTCAAAATAGTCAAAATATCTAGGATTGCCTGTTCTTAAGTTCAATTCTGGACACAGGGGCAAAACGGTAATTTCGGGCCAAAACGGTGTCCGCCGTTGGACCCGCTTTGTACCGAAAAGCGTGCCAGAGTCAACGGTCTCTAAAGTCGTCAAACTATATATCTACAGATCCAGTATTTTGATACGAATCCAACCGTATGTCCAAAGTTTGATTTCGGCGGGCCGTGCACAAAATCGCCCGTTGAGTGGGACCGTGGGGCTCGCAAAACGACGTACGATTCAAATGTCTCAGAATTGGACCAAACTTGGCATACAGGACCAGAAAAATGATACGATCCTGCTGGCACAAGTTTCGTCTCGATCTGACGAGCGTGCACAAAGTAATTGGAGAATTTGCAAAGTGCACGATACGGTGAATTTCGACGGATATGCATCAAATTCGTCGCGCACACGCGACCAATTTGAATTCCGTCAAAGCCCACACGACCACGAAGCCGTTACGCAGCTTTCGATGCTTACGGTGCGCGACCATGTTGCCTGGATTGGCGGGACGCACGTCGTATCGGACAATTTCTATATTTTAAAAACAGATTTTTAGTCAACTTTACACAGGTTTTATTTAATAAATATCTAGACTTATTTAAAACTAAAAGAAGTGTTTTATTGCCCTATAGGTTGTCAATAAGTGTCTTCAAATGGAATTTCAAAATCGTGCATGGACTGGGAGAAAACGGAACGCGAACTAGAGTAGTCGGACTGGTTTCCTGTCCTGTTTTCAACAGATTTTTGGGTGATTTCCAACTCGATTTCTCTCGAGTTTTGGGTCGCTAGGATTTAAACTATTTAGCAGGAATTTAAGAGGGTTATATCTAGATCATACCAGAGCAATTGGTTCGGGAATTCGTTGCACGATGGTGGAGAAAACGTAACACGAAGTGGACCTTTTGCCCACTGCTGCTGTGGTCGGTTCTCTGCTGTCCGAGCGGCCCGCGCGCGCGCTCCGGTGCGGTGGCGGTGGTCGGCCGACGCTGCTCAGCCACCTGGCGGCGCGCCGAGGCCACGGGGTCGGGGCAGCGGTCTGATGGAGGTGTAGGTTAGGGTTTTTGTTGTTCATATGCGCGCGTTATATACATACAGGAAAAGGAAAGCTCGGGTCCGGGACTTCACAGAGGTCTGCTATGCTCGGCCTGTGGATAATTGCTACAGTGCTGCTGCGTTGGTTTCCCGTAGGACTGTGGGCCTGGCTTAAATGGTCGGGCTGGGCTGCTAATCTGCTAGTCCCTGTGGAGAATTGGTCAGGCCTGGCGTGGGCTTGCTGCTGAATGGGTGTTTTGTTTTCCTTTTTTTTATACAAATCCACACGTATATATTTCTATATACACACACGTATATATATATATATATATATATATATATATATATATATATATATATATATATATATACACATATATATATATATACATATACATACACATGCACTTATATATGTATATGTTTGTACACGCGCATATACACCCTTATTTATATTTTTATACGTATACGTCTACACATATATATACAATATATATATTTATATGTATATATACATTTGCACACATATACAATATATAAATTTATATGTACATATATATACATTTGCACGCATATATAATATATATATATATATATATATACACAAATATGGATCTATATACACGTATACGCGTATATACATATACACATATATACTTCTCCAACATATATTCACATACAATATAATAATATATAATATATATATATATATATATATTATACCTTTATTAGATAATAATAATAATAACCAATAATAGAATATTATTATATAATAATAATCTCAATAATATCGATAATAGTAATAATAATAATAATAAATGATAATAATAATTTTAATAAATCAATAATGATATCTATCCCATATCGCACAGTCTAAAATCCTAAAATGCACAAAGACCCATTGTATACAGGTGTCATTGAATATCAACTAATAATAATAATAATAATAATAATAATATTTGATTATGAATACTTAGAAATATTCATTAAATCATTAAAATGAAATACAACACCCTCTTACCAAATTCCACCAACACGAATGTCATTGGACGTGCCGCCTGACTACATGGACTTGTGCTCAGTTCGGTTCTAGTCTGGGCTAAAATGATATAATCGATTTCTCAAACTTAATAATATAAATAATAAATAAATAAACCTTCGGTAAGGGTTAAGTCGTAACTTGGCCTGGTTTTCCTAGTTAGGACATTGCTATGGCTCGGCCTTCCCTACCAGGACTAGTACTCTGGTCAAATCACGTCATTGCACTATTCGCGTCATGATTCCTAATCGGTTTGTGCTCCATAACTCCACAAAGACTTAAGTCATCCATCGTAATAATTTACTAAATAATTATTTACAAAATATTAAAACTCACCATTTAATTCCAATAAATAAATAAAAATATAATTCAAAAATTTCGGGAAGAGGGGTTACAATAACTGTTCGGGGCGCATGATTGCTCCGCGCATCTGTTATGAGGCGTACGCTTCTCTCAGTTTTAAATTATAATGCTTTGTAATAAATAAAAAATATTAATGATGATCTTTTGGTTTATCCGCAATTATCACTTTGTAGAATCCTAAGCGGCGGCTGACGTCACCCAAGCCTATAAATAGGCATCTGGTAGAGAGAGAGAGTCTTCTACTCTCTGTCAAATCTTTCTTCTTCTTTAGAGTTCATGTTTTTCAAAAACCCTAGCTTCTTTTATCGAGATGGCTCCCAAAACTCCTTGTGGTGGTGCTGGCCGCGGACAAGACCGGGGTAAGGAGCCGATGGAGTTCGATGAGGAGGACGTTCCTGTCGTCACTGTGACTCCTGCCGACGTTCGACCAGCGGTGATGGGTGGGTGTCTTCTGACTTTGTAGTTCCCCACTTTTTTTAGACGAGTTTGGGGCATACGGATGAGTTGCATCCGGTTGTTGTGCCCTAACTTCTTGTTGCCGACGTACATGGACTTCTGTACTGATGATGCGCTTAGGTTCTTCTGCCGACGCACATGGGTTTAGGCCCTGATTATGTGCCAAGGCTTTGCTACTGACGCACATGGGCTTGGGCCCTGATTATGCGCCGAAGCTTTACTGCTGACGCGCATGGGCTTAGGCCCTGATTATGCGCCGAAGCTTCACTGCTAACGCACATGGGTTTAGGCCCTGATTATGTATCGAAACTTCACTGCTGATGCGCATGGTCTTGGGCCCTGATTATGTGCCGAAGCTTTTGATGCGCCCCAAATGTTTTTTCTTTGAGGTCTCTAAAAAAAATTTCTTGATGCCTGTCTTTTATTTTTGCTGTGTCAGTGTCAGTGACTATCCCCTTGTTAAACGAAGTCCTTCTGGATGCTTCGCTTTGCCAAATGGGGGTTGACTTCAACGAGGAAGTTATTAACCCAGCAAAGGCTGCTATCATGCTGGATCAGCCTCCCGAGAGGATGTTGCAAATCTGGGATCAGTCGCCTATTTTTTGCCAAAGTATGATGGAGAGCGGCAAACTGAAATCTGTTGAATCCGAGAATATGACTTTCTTAAAACCAGCCTTCCTGTTTGGTGACCGTTTGATCTCCACTAAGGCGAAGATACTGAAGATCAAGGAAGACTGCTTCTTCATAGCGAAGGGCGTGACCCTATACATGCGGCAGTCTGAGCATCAATTGCCACTGACGGCTTTATACCGTTTGGCCTCCAAGAAGAGGATGCCATGGGAACTTACTCCTTCTCAAGGAGGGACAGTGGGGGTACCCTTCGTATTGATGTTACTTCAAATCAAAAAGATACCTTGGCCTCCTCGCGAGCTGGGACCTTGTACCATTGCCGAACTTTGCACCCTGGGAGCATTTATAGTGATGTTTCCCCCGGCACCTTCGCCTTCGGTGCTTCGACCTTTGCAAGCCGGATGCTAGCATCGAAGGTTATGTATCCGAAGGAAGGTTTTCGGGTCAAGGGCTGGTGTTAACACGTGTCAAAGTAGGACGAGCTGACCCTTTGGGTTTTGACGAAGTTCAAGACTGAACTGAAAGCGACTGGGCTGACCGCTGCTCTTTGCGCCACCCAAGCAGGTGTCGACCTTAATCGACATATGTTTCTTGCTCTCTTGGAGATGTTTAATACCCAGACTGGCACCTTTTTTACTCTGGTAGGGGAGTTAGGATTGGCTCTCCATGAGATGTATGAGGTGTCCAAGCTTTCCTGGGGCTCGGAGCCATATGAGGAATACTTCCCGACAAATAAAGAGATTCAAGTTCTGGAAGACAAGGACCCCAAAATGGTAGCTGTTTTCAAGGAAGTGGCGAGCTACCATTATCTGCTGCAACGAAGGGAGAAAGGCGGATCACTGCCCCATGTGACTGCTTGGAGGGATTATATCTTCAAGCAGGACCTGACGGACCCTTCGAAGATTCGGTTTGTGACTCCGCAGGGACTGAGTCACACGAAGGTGACCTCCGACATGAGCCGATTAGGCGAGAAGACTCCTCGTTCAAACGAGAGTGGTGCCGACTTATATAGTTATTTCTCGCATTGCGCGTACCGGATGTCTTCCAAGGCTGTATTGACTGCCTACTTGATGCTATGGCTCTAGGACTATGTGTTCTTGGACGGATCTGGATTCGTAGAGAGAGTGAGCAGGAACCTCAGTTTGCCAGTGTTAAAACTGGTTTTTGGTCATCCTCTGGCACTCCTTCCCGCGATGGTGTGTAACCTATTACGGGGTTTGAAAGATTTTGCCGACGATGTAGTCCACGGGAGGGGCAAGAAAGACAACTTTCCCCGAGCCGAGCTACCATTCCATTATTTGATGGGATGGTTGATTCTGTACCATCCAAATGTGATGAGCCCAGGCCCTGAAGAGGATCATGTTGAAGGTGACGCCTTTATCCGTCGCTTCTATAAGAGGAAGTGGCTGCACAACGGTGTCCCTGTCTGCAGGAAGGTTTTGTCTTATCTTCAAGGGTGGGAAATCTCCAAGGTCAGACCTGTCTTCACAGACTTTGAGGCTGACCAAGAACTGGAAGACCCTGGTGAAGATGCAATCGCCCTGCCGATATGGGGGTTTCGCTGGTTGCAGAGTATTCGACCGTCCTATTTGGTCTACCGCAACAGAAATAAGTGCTATCTGGAGTCGTATTTACCGAGCCGATTTGTGCTCCAGTTTGGTTATATCCAGCTGATATTAAGGAACCCCAGTAATAGTCTGGGGTCCGTCGGGAGTTTACTGGATGGGGCCCGAGGTTGGCAATATTACAACGTCGGATGCACTGGAGTTCGTTTCACTATTCCAGTTCACAATCCTCGGCCGTAAATCTTGTATTCGGCTGTGAAGCTGTATTGCGCCATGAACACCATGTCCCCAGATTATAACAGGGAGACTAGCTTCATTGTTGGCACCCAGCTAGAGGCAACAAAAAATATGCTGGCGGCGGCCCGGTCATATTGTCCACCGGAGGTTGCAGGTTATCGAGCTGCTGCTGCGGCATCAACGGGGGATACTCAGGACGAGCTCCCAGCTGAAAAGAGGTGAGCCGACGCGGAGGCTGGTTCGTTTATGCCAAAAAGACCGAAGAAAGCGACGACTCCGAAGGTGGTAGCCCCGAGGGTGCCACATGTGGTACCAACGGAATCTGCTCCCGCTGAGGTAAAGACATCCTACATAGTCTGATTTATTCTTTGATTTCTGTGACTTATGTCCTCCTTTCTCTTTTAGAAGGTGCCGAAGAGGAAATCTCGGGTTTCAAAATCGAGTATTAGTAGGCCGAAGGAGGTGGCGAGCTCTTCCGACGAGCGCATTCCTCCGATTATAGCATCTCTCAGGGAATGGAGTACTGATGACGTCGCTTCTGTGGAGATTTTGGTGTCTCCAGATTATGTTAGAAGGGAGGCCAAAGATGTATTAGCGCCTCAGGTTGTTGTGGTCTCTCGATTGGTCCATCAAGAGGGCGGCATGCAGCCTCGACCGGGAATCGATCCGGCTGTAAAGGGGGTACCTGAAAGCATCGGGGCCTCAGAGAAAATTGAGGGAAAAGTCCTTCCAGACGATGAGGAAGTATGGAGCTCGTCTTCTTCTGACGATGGCGCGCAAGAAGATGTTGATCAAGCTGTCAGAGAGATCGTGTCTAGCGGAGACGTCTCTGAAAAAGATTTGTCGGTTGGGCTTCTTCCTGGTTGTGGTATCGAGGTGCTGGTCGCACATGAGGCCTCGTGGCCCAGTCCTACCCCTGCCCCGGAAGTGGGGGTTGATGTGGTAGGGTTGACGTCACTGCTGAGCCCTACACCCGTCCCTGTAGGGGGAGTTGATGCGGGTGATGAGATTCGTTTCTCGAGCCCGGCTCTGAGGGAGGTTGAATTGTCAGGGGCGGACTCCGTCGCTTCGAACGAAAGGGAGAGCCGCCCTGCCCCGGACGGGGATAATATCTTGGATGTCGGGGGACCATCCGTTATTGGCTCTGATAAGGGCAAGGGCCCTGTTATGGAGGACACTCCTCCTGTTCTTTCCACTTAGGGGACAGTATCTAGGCCCCATCCGGCTCCTTCCGTCCACTTGGTACCTCGGGCTAGTGGCGACGTTGAAGTCCCCGTCGAGAGAGAGTCCGCTGATGTTGAGGTTTTAGCCTCGCAGATTAAAGTCGGTGGATCTTCTTCAGGCCCGTCGCCCTTACCGCAGCTCCTACAACTCCTACTATGATGCCTCAGGTGTTGGCAGACGCGGATGAGTATGTACAATTTTTATTGAAGTAGTGTACAAGATACTGCAGAAAGACGTATCAATTGTGCTGAATGCGAACGGAAGTTTCGCGACGGCAAAAGCCATGTCGCTCCCTTCCATAGGTCTGATACGTTCGCACTGTGGTCATGATCATATGGCTGAGATTCTGGAGGCGTCGGTGGCCGTGCTCGACCAGCTTCTCTCCGTGCTTCAGAGTATCCGGCGAAATGACTTTTCTGCTCTGATAGAAGCAGAAAAGGAGAAACTGATAGCTGAAGTCGAGTTATCGTATCAGGCCACGGTGGCTGTCTGGGACCGCGAGGTGGCTGAAGCTGAGGCTGCGGTGGAGAGGCTATCTCAATATACGCAGGAAAAGGTAAAGTTGCGGGCCTCGTTAGATGCTAGCATAGCGGAGGTCACTGCCAAGATCCGCCTCCTTGAAGACCAGCGGGCCCAACTCTTGTTAGATTCTGAACGAGTCCAGGCTGAACATGTAGCATCTAAGGAGGAGAAAGCAGCTTTTACTCGCCAGATTCTTTTCCTAACCCCACCAGCGGCAACAGCTAGATGAGAAGTATGAGAATGATACTGCCCCTGAAGCTGTCGAGGTGATGCGTCAAGAAGTCGAACGCCGGGTCTTGGCGACTGCAGAGACTCGGGCGGAAGACTTGAAGCATCGGATTGAAGAGCTTTCTGCCAATCCCAATGATGCTTAGGGATTGTAGTCTCTCACTTTTTTTGTTTATTTTGTAGTTGCAACTTCTGCTGGGGATGTAATTCTGTACTTTTAAATAAAAAATAAAGAATTTTGTGGTGTGTTCATTGTTTTGCTGTCATGAACTGGTGATTTGTGTGGACCTATTATCTTTTGCGCACCTTGGTTTTTAGGTACAGATAATAAGTTTGAGAGAACCGACATGTTTGCTCAGAGGTAATGTGGACGTGGCAAATATGGGGTTTAAATGATGAAGTCTTCCTACTCAGAGGTGTTATGGATGTGGTGAAAGTGACTCTGGGGGGATACGCAGAACTACTCAGAGGTAATATGGACGTGGAAGTTTTGCGATCGATGTACGGCAACGCGGGGGTTGTTTGTACGGGATGTTTACTCAGAGGTAATATGGACGTGGTAAACATGATAAGCGGCACAATCCTACGTGGTGTAAGATTACGCTTTGCAGGACGTAGAGGAGCAACTCAGAGGTAATGTGGACGTGGTTGTTCTTCTACTGGAGATAGAATGCCACGGAACAACTGGGTTCCGAAAGCATAAGGTTTTGTGAAAGGGAGATGTACGTGAGCTTTGATGATCAGGTCCACTGACTCCCTTGTTGGGTAGAGATGGAAGTACATGTCTGAAAGATGTCATGAGTAGTACTTCTTAAGGAACTTGCCATTGATGGGCATTATGAACAAGTCCCCGTTCGGTCAAGCGAGGCGGTAAGCACCGTTTGAGTATACCGTCTCTATGATGAAAGGTCCCTCCCACTTGGGCTCGAACTTTCCTGGTATTTTGTGAGTCAACACCATCAGCCTCCTGACTGCTAGAACCAAGTCGCCTACTTGGAAAGTCCTCTGCTTGACCTTTTTGTTGAAAGCATGTGATATACGGGCTTGATAAAGTTCAATCTGCTGCTGAGCTAGGAGTCATTTTTCGTCCAGTGCCTCCAATTCTCGCAGACGGCGACATTGATTGTCTTCTTCTGTCAATTGATTAAAGATCGCTACACGGAGTGAGGGTATCTGAATCTCGAAAGTCAGTATCGCTTCGCTTCCGTAGACTAAGGAGAACGGGGTGTTACCCGTCGGAGTCCGTACCATTGTACGGTAGGCCCAAAGATAATCGCCGAGCTTTTTGTCACAGTCGCGTTTGTTGGATGATACGACCTTTTTGAGTAGCTTAACGATAGTTTTGTTAAAAGCCTCGGCCAATCCGTTTGCTGCCGGATTGTAGGCGGTTGATGCCACGTTCTAAATGCGGTTCTTGTCACAGAATCTGCTGAAAACATGGCTGATGAACTGAGGACGATTGTCGTGGATAATCCTACGGGGTACCCCGAAATGGTAGATGACATGGTACTTGATGAAGTTGATCACCCTAGAGCTTTTTACCTCTGTCAGAGGAACTGCTTCTGCCCATTTAGAGAAGTAGTCGGTGATGGCTAGGATGAAACTGCGGGTTCGGAGGCCGCGTCTCTGTCCGAAACTCCCTTGCGCTGGCCCGGTACCTGTACGCCTACATCGAGAAGGCCGAATTCGTGTCTGTGCCATTATGGCACGGGTTATCCACTAGTATATATATATGAATGGCAGTAAAGCTCTTAACCCCATCTACCATATCAAAAGTCTTATTGCCCCTCTCCTTTCTCCCGGCCAGAACCACTCCCCTACCTTCGCCACCATAGCCGATTATGCAACACCAAACACCGCCACCATAGAAACCATCGCCACCGTCACCATTGCCAGTACCATCACCACTATCGTCCGCCTTTGTCCATCCATGTCACGACCACCATCCAATACACAGAGCAGCAACACCCAGAAAATATGTCTGTGTCTACCATGCCAGTCGGATCCGACCCCGAGTGTCTGTATCCATGTCCACACCGATCCATAACAAAATCGTAAAAACCCAAAACACTATTGCATACAAGGAAAAAAAACCTCGTCTCCGGCTATCTCTGCCACCACGACCATCACCAGCACCGAGTCCTGGCCAACCCCCGTCCCTTCATCACCATCTTCGTCCGGCACTGCTGCCACAAGTCCCCGAAGCCGCAGTGTCCGAGCTAGACCCCGGCTTCCTCGGTGCGACATCTTCTCGCGGACCAAACTCCGCTGACGGCCAGATCCGCGGCAAACCCGCGCTTCTCCGGTCGAGATTCTGCCACGGTAAAGGTCGGCGAGCACTCTCCCGGCCAAAAACCTGCGCCGACGACCTTCATACCCCAACGTTCAGGCCCTCCGCCGGAGAGCTCTGCCCTCTTCCCTCCGCGTGGACTCTCGCCGTCGTGTCTGCCGAACCACTCTAGCCGCCGTGTCTGCCGAACCACCCTCACCATCCTCGAGCATCAATTCGTGCGCCGCAGATCGACCGCCCCGTTCCTCGAGGGTCACCGTGACTGCGCTGACTGACTCCCCAGTCGAGCAGCCCCGCTCCACCAGCGAACGCCACCCGCGCCAGATGCTTCGCCGCCCTTAGCCGATGCCAACGAGCTGCCCGGATCCAGCGTCGCCTGGACGCGAGCGTCGCGATGCCATGGCGAGCCCGCATCCCGTACTCCGATGGTCCCTCTGCCGTGCGGTATCCGTGTCGCCTCCGCCATCGCAATCGGTGGCGCCGCACGCATCTCCATGCCGAAAGCGGGTCACCGCCTGACGAACTCGGAAAAACCCTCTCGGTGAGCCTCTCTCCTCACTCTCGATCTCTGACTCTCTCACAAATCTCTCTTTATTAAAAGAAGGGATGATAAGCTATTGTTTGCTATTATTGGGAACATGGGAAACCACACTTGCTCTTGTCCCAATATACACAGAGAATATGGGAACAATGCATAAGGGTTAATTTATAGCAAGTAATAAGTTTTATCATTATTTTACTTTTCATGAAAACCAAGATTTTAGTCTAAATACACTATTGAGTAATAGTTTTTCTACTTATAAATTTGTATTAAAGTGCTGATGGCAGTGTTCGATTACTAGTACATTTTATGTATTCAGCATGATGTATTAAAATGTAGGAATTTACCATAATAGGTATATGTTATATTAGCATGAGAAATTCACATTGGTATTATTATAGCTAGTACTTCTAGTTATTTTTTTATATCAATTTGACGAAAAATTGTATTTGAGAAAATTATGGTTTTGACCTAAAAATAGGATATTTCTATATTCTCAAATAGCTATCTAGAAATATTTTCAGCTAATAAAGTATCATTTTCGAATATCGTGACTAAATAGTTTGTAAGTATCTTTCTATCTATTTGTACCGTAACTTTTGACCAGGAAGGTGTAATTTGACAAAATTGGATTATTAGTTTTAAATTAATTTTCTAGCTTTTCCAATATTTATTTAGAAATAAAAATTATTTGATTAATAAATTATATTTTCTAAGATAGTACGAATAGTTTCTAAAAAAGGTTCATAAAAATTTTTCGGTATACTTTTGTAATTAAAAATTTCTTAGTAAACAAAATTCCTTCAAAAATCAATCCTTAATGTGACTAGTCATAAGTTCCTATTTCTTGTGATTTTGACCTCCTCATATCGATCCTAGGCTAATCGGACTATCCTGGACGCAATGGTAGTATCGGTTTCACCAGCAAAGGACCCCAGGCAAGTACACTTTCTGATTGCTTTCGATTCATAGTAGTCTTTTCACTTCATGTTTAGACATATGTCTTGTTGCTTGTTGACACGCTCGTCACACGGAGTAGTCGGGAGGGAAAATATCTTAGTAGATATGTAAACTACCCAGAACTATCCCATGAGTCTATTCTTGAATGATAGCAGCTGCACACGACACGCACAGGGTGCCGGATTTACCCCCTAGCTGTTCACATGTCGAAACAGATATTTCACACCACATAGGTAGTTGTATTTAATTTTACTTTTCATTGTCTTCTCCACCGTGCCATGTCATCAGTACTTTCTGTCACGACCCGTACCCTAGGTAGGGGCACAAGTGCGTGACAACGTCCAGCCTACGCCAAAAAAATGGCGTAGAACGTTGTAGAACTACTAGCCAACAAACAGTATATAATCACCTGTCATCTCCGTACGGAGGTATATAATATAAAATACTGATAAACTCAATCATAATCTAGAAGGAAGAATCATGGCACGAAAACCAGATAGATATAAACCACAAGTGCAATATCCAGCTCAACAACGAGAAGAGAGACACAAAGTAATATAGTTATACAATCCCAAATATAATATCATAACAAAAGTAGCAAGCTGGAGACAAGGTCCAGTCCAAAATATCTACTCTAACTAAACTAAGCTAGAGGCTCGTCAGGCGGAGCTAAGCCCTGCTGAACCAAGGTCTCCAAGTCTAAGCCCACTACGTCATCCGGACCGTAGTAGGTATAGTAATCCTCCTCATCAGCATTTATAATGTTTTTTTAACATATCCATTCAGGATGGAACGAGTACAATCAACTAACAACAGTTCACAAGATATAAAAAAAGCTATAAGACTGTAAATAGAGAGTATATACAAGAAATCATAGAATGTACATGTGAGTATCATGGCAAGGTAAGCTGTAAATCTAGAGCTAGAACAAGGCAAGTAAAACTGATCATGGCATGTACAAGAATCAAGAATCATCTATCTAGGTGTGTGAGTACTAGCTACAACATGTGGCCGAATTGAGTCTGTACAAGGTCATGAGCTAGCCAATCATACGTGTGGTGTAGGATTGGCATTCATAAGGTTCACAAGATATACAAGGCGGGTATTGACCACACATCTACACTAGTACTCCCCGTTTTCGACTGGTAGAGTGGATCCAAACAAGACACATTATGACACGGAATTCTACGAGAAGGGAGCAAGTCTCTTCGAGAATCGGTGTCCATATACTGTACAAGAACTACAAGGGGGTTTGCACAAGATATACCAAGATAACGAGGAATAACATCTCATGTCGGGTCCATTAATACCAATCCGTGTGACCAATGTGTCGAGAACAAGCATATCTACACTATTTACATGAATTATAACAATCATCGTAAATTGAAAAAAGTTATCAAAAAATGTACTCGCCTGTAATATGATGGATAGATCGACTGAGTCCAAGAACAGTGCCTCGAGGACCTATAGATGGAATACTGTATCAATATAATGGTTTAGAAGTGAAATTAAGTCATACTTAGTCAAACTAGGTCAAGCCACGTCAAACTAAGTCAATCTAGGTCAAACAAGGTTAAACTAGATTATACAGGGTCAATCTAAGTCATATTAGGCCTAACCAGGTCAAAATGGGTCAATGCAAGTCAAATGGAATTAAACTAGGTCGATTTAAGTCAACGGTTGACTTATAGTTGACTTTTGGTCAACTGGTCAACTCTGGTTAATCCTAGGTCAACTCTAGGTTAACTTTAGATCAAACTTGGCTAACGTTGACTAACAGTTGACTTTGGGTCAACTGGTCAAGTTTGGTCAAGTTCTAGTCAATTTTAGGCTTCGGTTGACTTTTGGTCAAAATAGTCAACCGTGGTCAACCTAGGTCAAAGCTAGTCCAAGTCCACTATTTCTAACCATTACCAACCATAATATCCTAATTTTAACTATATCTTAAAGTATTAAACTCATATGTTGAGAAATGGGTATTATCCCTACTTATCCCATTTACCCTTCTGCTCTAGTACTAAGGCCAAGTAGATTTACCTTAGGAGTTTCACTCTCGGCTTCCTAGGGTAGTAGGATACTAGCCTACACTATCATTACCTACCAAGCTTCCTAGGTAAAATGGACATCCAGTCCATCTTACGGCCCATGTTGTTGATTTACCCATTATCTTGAGTATCGCAAGATACTCAATGATATCGTGTGATACCATCCTCCTAAACCTATACGAAATCCCGATTTTAACTTAAGATCCTACCCACAAAATATAATTCACATATCTAAGTTCCATCTCAAATTTGGACGCGTTCCGACACTCGGAACTCAAAATCCCCCTCTCACTCACTATCCTACAAATTTTCTAATTCACTCACACTCATTCAAAAACTCACTCTACACATTCACTCATAGGACTAGTTGGGGGGTTATTTAGGGGGTATATATGTGTTTATATATAGGTATATAAGTGGGTATATATTGTTATATATATATATATATATATATATATATATATATATATATATATATATATATATATATATGTATATATATATATATATGTATATATATATATATAGGTTTTGGGGGGTTAAAGGGGGGCTAATGCTGCTGCTAAGCTTGCTGCTGCTGCTGCTGTTTGTGGCTGTTTTGGGGGGGGTTTCCTGCCCACAGCAGGCCCCCAAGGGAAACAGGGTTGCTGTCCCTGTTTGGGACATCCATGGGGGGGGGGGGGGGGGGGGGTTGGCTGCCACTTGCAGCCCCAAACTCCCTCCCTATCCTACTCTAAACTCTCCTCCATTCCTCTCTAAACTCTCTTCCTCTCTAACTCTCTTCTCTCATTCCCTCTAATTCCTCTCTAAACTCTCTCACACACACACACACACACACACACACACACACATATATATATATATATATATATATATATATATATATATATATATATATTATTTTTTTTTTTTTTATATATATATTCATAGGTGTGCATGTGTCTATATATACATATATATGTGTGTGTGTGTCCATATATCCATGTATCCATGTGTGTGAGTGTGTGTGTGTGTATATATATATATATATATATATATATATATATATATATATATATATATATATATATATATATATATATATATTCATAGGTGTGTATGTGTCTATATATACATATATATGTGTGTGTGTGTCCATATATCCATGTATCCATGTGTGTGAGTGTGTGTGTGTATATATATATATATATATATATATATATATATATATATATATATATATATATATATATATATATATATCCACTAAATTCTCCAAATCAGTCCAAAATGGAAAAAGACCCAAAATGACAAGTTCCAACTCATGAATGGGTCTCCCAAGAGCCTTACAACATCCTAAAATGGGTTCATGCAAGGGGGTGGTCCTATGGGTTCCAAAATACTAAAATACAAGGGAAAAGAGAAGGTTAGAGAAGGAATTACCTCTTGGAAGTTAGATCCCAAGGTTAAACCCAATATGACTCGAATCGGATACGAGAATCCCTAGAAATTGGACTCTCCTCCTTCTTCTTTGCTCCCTACTCTAGGCTAGCACCCTCTCCTTGAAGGATTGAGTGGAAAGGAAGGAAAATGGAAGAATTTTGGAGATGAAATCAAAAGTTTAGGTTTAGGTTTGGGGAAGAACTAAAAGGGGAAGAATTTTGAGAGTGGAAAATGAAGTGAATGAAGAGGGAGGTCCTCCATAGGTGGCCGGCCATGTAGGGGGGCTTGGGGCATTTGACAAATGTCCAAAATGTCCTCCAAGCCTCCTCTAGGTCAAAATTTACTTAAACAATTTTTCGGGGTCGGAAAAACCAAGTTAAAATATGTAAATTGACCGATTAAGTCACGGAAAATTTTTCTAAATGTACTAGACTAATTTGTGGGATTTTATGGGCCATGTCTAACTCAAGTTTGGGTCTCGATCAGAGTCTAAGCAATCCCGGGTCTCCGATACAAGTCGGAATGAGCTAAAATTCGAACCCGACTCTAAAAATCCCCAAATAATAATAAAATTAAATAAAAATTTCTAAAATTCCTAAAAATGTAAAATTGACCATTTTATTCCTATTTGTGAAAAATGGGAGTGACACTTTCTAGTTTTCATATCTCTTATGTTATTTTTCATATCTTGTTAATTCTATTGTGTTCTCGCATTGTCGTCGGTTTGTGTGCTTATTCCATTCCTGACTAGAAACCAACATTTTTCAGGTTAGCCGTGGCTTCTTTAGCATTGGAAGATTCTGGTGTATTTGCAAGCAGAAACCTAGAAATAGATAGCAGTTATATCATTTTCATAAATTGTAAAACTTTATATTTCCTTTAAATATAAATGTTGTAACTGTTGTAATAAACTTAGAAATGTGAATGAGCAGCAAATGTTATATTTTGTGATTTTGAGCATCTTGGCCGTGACAGCGTTCTACCGCCGATTCTGCGGCGTAGGATGGCTTGGACACGTCTCGTATCCGGAAAAGCGGGTGTGGGTCGTGACAAGTTTTTATGGTGGCCCATGCAGGTCAGTTTTTGCAATTTATGCGAACTCTTGGTAGTACAATATTAGTCATGCTACTGCGAGCTTACGACTAGAAAATGCTCATTCACAATTAGGATTGAATTAATTTAGAAGAATGACTAGGAATAGGAGTTCCTTATTAATTTTATTATTGGGCAGCTAAGGATTAGGTCATACAATTTACTAAATTTAGATGACCTGGAAGGTTTTATCGATATACTATTATATTTTGATACGACGTTATGACCTAGGGTGGGTCGACTATTTACTCATCAACTTAGGCTTTTCTGGAACCCAATTCTAGACCGTAACCCCTCTTTCCGAAAGTTTGGAAAATGTCCGTTTATTTAATTGTTTGAATTAAAATGTGCTTTTTAGAATTTTTATAAATATTTAATTAGAGGAGGCCTTAGTCACGGTTAAGTTATGGAGTGCAAGATGACCAAAAAATTTGGCACTGAGAGTGTGATCGAGTGCTTTGACTAGAGTTCTAGCCATGGTAGAGAAGGTCGAGTCATAGGTGTGTTTTAACTAAAAAAATCAGGACAAATCGTGACATAACCCTAGGAATAATTTAATTACTTATTATTAAGATTATTGGCTTTTAGAAGACTCAGTTATCCTAAACTAGTCCGAACACAACCCAAACCTTGGTAGTCATGTAGAGCAACCGACGACTTTCATGTATATATATATATATATATATATATATATATATATATATATATATATATATATATATATATATATATATATATATATATTGGTGGTCTATATTTAGTCTCGTGAATAATTTCTATAAATTGTATAATTGATATAATATATGTATTATTGTTATTTAAACTTATTACTCAGAAATAAATAATCTTCTCTTAGATTGATTTTTTGGAATTTTTGGAGTTTCTTTAGGCTAGACATATATACTTGTGTAAAGATATATTCATAATAGGTAGACATAGTGCTTTATACGTATTTTTTCCTCGATCTTGAATATTAGAAAAATATAAATTTAAGTTTATATTTTTTTTTTGCCTTCAGTCATTTTTTTCCCTAATAATGATCATTTGTACTATTTTATTTTATGTCTTCTCTAAACACCGCCATATCATAAGTTCGTACCACTTATATTCTTTTCCTTGGACCTAAGGAATTATTTTCAAAAATAACTTCTCCCTCATTTGTCTACTAATCTCGAGTTAAGTTTTTTTTTTTAGATTCAAAAGTTTTCCTCTCAATCGTTAAATATTGAATACCCGTGAAATAAGAATTAAATTTTTTTTACTTATTTCGACTTCGATCATCATCCTTCCTAATCAATTGTTTTTCTTTTCAAGAAATTGAATCTTATACTTGAAGAACAGATACTTGCACTTTTATATCTTCATCAAATTGTATGATATTTTTAAACTTCCTTGATATTCTTGGAGGATATAGTTGGAATAATTCTGATGACTTATGATGGCAGACAGCCGCGCACTGTCGCCATTTATTTGACCTATAGAGACTGTAGGTTCACTGCAGCCAGCAGCGCACTGGCGAGGCATGATCCCTAAGTTGAAGTAATCTCGAGTAAGTATAAGTTATCGGATGTTGTCAAAGCTATATCTTGGTAGTCCTATCTTCGTCTTTAAGTTATTATGTCCAGATTGGATAGAGTTGATAGGGTAATCGTTACCGTATCCTTGCTTGAGTCATGGAATCAAGAGTTTATTGCAGCTAGTTGTACACTGGCGAGGCATAAATTCTCGGTAAAATGACTTCGATCATGTTTACGAGTTTCGAATTCCATAGAGACTACGTCTTATTGGCATGTAACTATAAGTTTTCAAATTGATTTGTGCTTATTCCTAGTCACAATCTTCTCAATAAACCGGTAATTCTCCTTTCCTTTCTTATCCTTCTATTTTTCAGGTTGTCACCTTTTAATGTAATTTCGATTAGATTCTTAAACTTATCTAGATTTTATTTCTAAACTCGTGCCTAAATAATCGTGGATAAATATTTTAGGCATATCGAAACAATTTTGGATTTAATCATCCCTGAACAATTTTGATCATGACTGGACTCCTTTTATTATATTTCGATCGAGTCAATTCGTATCCTTTCCTAGGTTTGATTCTATGATCATGCCCACACCATCGTTCGTGTTGGAACGATTTCAATTGGATCGTCCTTAAATATTTTTGATCACGGCCAAACTATTTGATTCTATTTCGATCGTGCCAATTCGCCTGTCATCCTAGAATTCGATTCCATGATCGTGCCTAAATAATTTTGTTCAACTAGTTGTTCGTACCAAGATGATTTCAATTTTGATCGATCTTAAACCATTTTATCATGACTAAATCATAGCTAAGGTTATACCTTCGTTCCAACCACGATCATAACTATTTTGATCATGATCATGCTCGTGCCCAACCATTTCACCCTTGATCGTTCTTAAAACATTTGCTTGTCAACTAGACATGTCACGACCCGATCCCAAATAATTGGGTCGAACCGGATCATGCCCAGCCTGCACCGTTGTTGAGACAGCGGCAGTAAGCTGTTCAGTAGCAGGTAACCACAACAACACAAGTACATTTGTCACAACCGTTATATTCGAAATTTGAAACTTTGTTTAATAAATATTCAGAAATACAACTGGAAGGGAAATGCTGAAATAAAACTAAAAACTCCAAATAAAAGAAAATGCAGAAAAGGAAACTATCTAGACATCAGGTTCAGCAGTCCCAGGATCAGCGTCCTCCAGAGACGGCTCCGGTACCGTTGCAGGGTAGAGAACCGGGTCGTAGTAGCCATAATAGAATAGCTCGTCAACCTCAGTGTTACCTAAAATGTTGTCTCCAGTCAGGAGGGAGCAAGAACGAAATATGCATCTCATATCTTAAATAGTAATTGGAAAGTGCAGGATAAACAGTTTGAAATAATGATTTTCAGCAGTTTAAAACAGTTCAGTGTGTTTTGAATATGCAAACGTCAGTAGTATCCTAGCGATATGATATGGCTTATCCCCGTGTGTGAGAGGGGTAAGCTAACACAGTCAGTTCAGTAGAGGCTTTGGTCATAAACGTTTACACTATTCCCCCAGTCCCAGATTCAATAACAGTAACAGTCGGTAGAGTTCCGTGCCAGCAGTGTGGTTTAACATGCATCTTAACTTTACTAAATAAAATACAGGAATACATAAATCGTAACTTGCCTTGTATTAGATTGACTGGAAGAACGAGTCGGTACCGAGGAGGAACGTCAGTTGTAACTTCGAGTTCCTACAGTTGAGAACTCGACTTAGAACCTTTAATAACCAGACTAAGTGTGCTAGTTGCAATCTCTAGTAGTCCTGTCCTAGTCAGATTTTAAATTGTATTAAACTACAGCTAACGATTACGTCGCAACTACGTGCGTTGATTAAACCGGTTAATTGGATTATTTGGAAAATACACGAGAATCAATTACAATTTGGAAAACTTTGTGTTTTGTAATATATTTATAAAAATACAGTTTTCTTTTAGTGATAAACCGTGAACTAGTTATTTACTAATATTTTATCCATTTTAATTAGTTCTTAATTAATCAGTAAATCGCGCTCTAATCTACGATTATGCGACTAATCAAAAACCACCCAAATTTCACATCCACCAGAAAAATAAAATAAAACTATGCTACACAATACAATGGCACAGCTAATGGTCCTAGGGTGGGCTTATGCCCTGTACAATTTTCTTTTACATCAAAATAAGAGAAAATGACTTAATTATTAAATAAAGTGCAGGAATTAAATAACTATAAATAATAGCCTAAATATTAATTAAAATAATTAAAAAGATAGCTAAGAGTCTCAGACTCGGTCCATTCCTCAAAATTCGGCTAATACCCCAACGTCTGGTCGGACCGGTGCGTTTGCATTTCGCCGGGGCCCACAGACCGGTACGGTCGTCGCCCGAAAAATCAGTTTAGAAATTCATTTTCGAAAGCCAATTTTGAAATCAATATAAATATAGTTTTTGTAAAAATTTGGGCAGCACTTCCTCTATTTCGGGACAAACCCAAAACTGGGAAATACGCCACGGAAAACCTGCAATTATTCCACCCAAAATAATCCCGCAAATATCCACCAAAATATTTCCAAGCCACCAGAAATAATTCCCAAACAACCGAATTTCCCGAAATATTCGGGAATTCCATAATCAAACCAATCCACACAAACCAGCAGATAAAAATCACAGAAAAATAAGCTAACGCAGCTAACCGAAAATACTATGCTGCTAACCGGATTTCCCGAAGGAAATCCGGGGACCGATTTTCATCACCGACTCTACGGGAGGGACGAACTACTGTGATTATCCAGAAATTACCAAATTCCGTTGGCGGGGAGCCGCGGGAAAAAACTCGGGAATAATCCGAAACAAAGTTCGACAGCAGGTCGCAGATCCCGGACAGCGGGAGAGGGCTCGCGAGCAGATCTGGCTCAACCACGCACAGAAGAGGGGCGCGCACGGTAGAGAGATCGGTCGGCTGCGCTAGGGCACGCCTCGCCGGGACAGAGGGTCGGCCGCGGGGGAGTCCGCGGACAGCGGCGGGGAGAGGCCGCGGAGGAGCGCGGTGGGCGCTGGCCGCGGGAGCTAGGGCACCGGGCGGGGAGCCGCCGGTCTGGCTGCGGGCGGAGGAAGCCGCGCGGCCACGGGAAAGTCCGACCGAGGGGGTCGCGGGCTCGGGAGGGGGAGCACGCGCGGAGGCGCGGTCGGCGGGGGGGAGCGCGAGGCCGCGCTGGACGGGGCTCGCTGCGAGGGGGGTCGAGCTCCGCCGGGAGAGGGGTTAGGTTTGAGAAAGTTTGGTGGAGGGAGGGTTTACTGTGAAGCTTCCTTCTCCAGAGAAGAGAGGGAAAAATAATGAGTGAACGAGAGAGAGAGTTTAAGAGAATGAAGAGAGGGTGTTCTGTTGTTAGAATTTGTGAGGAAGAGAGTGGGAGTTATAAGGGAGGAATGGGAGTTAAGGAGTTGGCCGTTCGTTGAAGGGGAAGGGGCTCAGCCATGAATGGGAGGGAGAGGAGAAGTCCACGGTTTAGAAAGGAAAGGAAAGGCTTCTTTCCTTTGCTGGTGAAAAAGAAAGAGAGATAAAGCTTTAATGAGTTATAATAGTAAAAAAACTTATATTTATATAAAAACCCTTTCTTTTATTATTATTTATTCTTATTAAACCATAGTATAACTCCAAAATAGGTTTGGCCTTATTGGGTTCGGTCTCTTAATGGGTTTTGGGCTAAAGAGCATATAATTGTTGTTGGGCTGCTGGATTTTATAGCAAAAAGATTCATGGACACTAAAAAAATGGAATGGATTATAAATTTAAATATTATTTTCTTTGGAAAAATTGTAACTAAAATTTTGTAATCCCTAAAATATATTCGGGCTCAGAATTAGGGTTCGGTACTGGGCCAGGCAATCAAAAATCCAAATTCAATTACTTTGAAAATAGTTTTCTATATTAATTTGAAAAATTAAAATAGCAAACACATATTTAATATTTAAAAAGGAATCGAAAATTTACGGGTTTCACAACCTTCCCTCCTTAAGAAATTTCGTCCTCGAAATTTAAAGGATAGGGTAGGATAGGATAGATTTACCACAATCAAGCAGGTACGGTACTGCGCCTGTAACTAGAGTCCAACAATAAGAATTTCCAAGACAGTCGTGGATGAGACGGTTTATGATATCATCCTTGTAGAAAAATACTAAAGCGAACCAAAGTACACAAGGTTGATCAGACCATCATGCACCGGTCCTGATTAGACAATATATTAGTGGGTGCACCCAATAAAATACCGTCATGATCAAGCTTGACAAAAAAATAGCTTGCAAAACTATGCTAATTTAGCAGCATTAGTCAAATTTAGAACGGGAAAAAGAAAAGATAAGAAATAGGAGTTTAAGTGATGGCTCAAATTCTAATTTTCTTCTCATCTCTGACTAGGCTTGCAACTGGTTTCTCTGGCACTGAAAAGGTTGCGTCCAATCTTCAGCTCTGATTTATTCAAAACGTGATTCGGATCCGAAATGTAGCGTCTGAGCTGTGACGTAGAAGACGTTGCACACTCTCAAGATTAGCTGGTAGAGCTAACTGGTATGCTACTTCCTACGCGTCTTACACTCCAAATGGCCTGATGTTCCTGGCCTCAATTTCCAGCTCCGTCAAAACTGATTGTTCCTCTGGTAGGAGAAAACTTCACCAAAAACAATTTGGTCTTCCCAAGACCTACCAAATTCCAAGACGCAAAATCTCAATACATCTTCAAGCGTCTGGATTGACCTCTCTGCTTGCTCGTCCCACGGTACTCCATGAATCCGGTAGATGTGCTTCTCATACAATGCCGCCCACTTCTTAGTGGATAACCAACTTTGAAGGGAATAAAGTGTGCTGACTTAGTCAGTCGGTTTACTAAAATCCAATTGGTGCCCTTTCCTCCTTGGGAACAAGGCAATCCTTACTCAAAGTTCATGGTTATATGCTTCTACTTCTACTTCCACTCCGAATTGTCCAGCGGCTCCAACAAACTTGTTGTTCTCTTGCTAAATTCCCCATATTGACAAATTCACTTCTAATCCCATACCTGGAATCGTCCTTCTTTATTCCATAACACCAATCAATGGAGGCATATTCCGATACATCTTATTATCTCCTGAATTTATGGAATACAGCGACTGGTGCAACTCGTTCCTCCGTTTGTCAGCCGATACGTAAAGTCTCGTACCATTCTTCAGAGTTCCAATACTGATCAATTTAGAAACCCTCGAGTGTTCCTGCCAATACTTGATCTCTAAGCCTGCAAAGTGCCTCGTTTTGAAACTACGTCCTCTTGATTTTGTCCATCAGCCTCGAACTTCATTAATACTGTATCAGCATCCAGCTCCGTCCTTCTATCCCCAGATAGTATAACCTCCAGTCCAAACTTCTCGATGTCTTCTAGCAGGTGCTAGTCCTTGGCTAAGAACTCCGCCATCAGTATCGACCAAGTGCATCAGCGACCACATCAGCCTTACCTGAATGGTACTGCAGGTTGATATCGAAATTCTTCATTTGCTTCAGCCAGCTTCTTAGTCTAACATTCAGCCCTTTCTGAGTGAAGACATATTTCAGACTTTTGTAGTCCGTATAAATTTTCACTCCCTTTCCATAAAAATCATGCTTCCATAGCTTCAAAATAAAGATAATTACAGCAATTCAAATTAGGCGTGGGATGATTCTTCTCATGAGTCTGTAGTTGCCTACACGTGTAAGCAATTACTTTCCCATGTTGTTGAAGAACGCAATCCAGTCCTTTTCCAGAGGCATTACTGTAAATTGAGAATCCACCGGTTCCTGCGGGTAGCGCAAGGATTGGTGCAGTGGTAAGTCTCTTCTTCAGCTCCTCAATGCCGTCTGGCAAACTTTTGTTTAGATGAACTCTTCATCCTTCCAAGTGAGCTTCGTCACTGGCTCAGCAATCTTGGCGAAATCCTTCATGAACTTCTGATAGTAGCCGGCCAAGTTCAAGAACTTCCGAATTGAACTTGGGGTATACCACTCTTCAACAACAGCTATCTTCTACCGAAATTTCTTCTCTTGACAACATGGCCAAAAATTTACCCTGTCAAAATTCCACGTTCAGGTAACTTACCATAAAACTTCTTTTTCCTCAAAGTTTCCAAAACTTCCTCAGGTGTTCTTTATGCTCTTTTTCAGTCTTCAAATATATCAGAATGTTATCTATGGAGAAGATAAACTGATTCAAATACTCATAAAAATCTCTGTTCATGAGATTCATGAACACAGCAGAAGCATTTGTCAGTCTAACGTCCTGACCAGAGAAAACTACCCATACTTGGTGTTTAAACGCCGTCTTGGAAATGTTATCTTTCCTGACTTTGATTTGATGGTAGTCAAATCTTAAGTCAAACTTCGAAACACCCTAACTCCACACAAACAAATCAAACAGATCCTCGATCCGGGCAGAGAGTACTTGTTCTTTAGTGTCTTGGTAAATGATGCACATCCGTTTGTTCCTTTCTTCTGGTGCTCAAACAAGATAGGTACTCCCTAAGGTGAAGTTCCACTCTGAATAAATCCTAGAGCCTTCATTGATCTGGTCCTTCATCTTCTTGGCCACCCTCGGGTTGACTCTGTAACATCCTTTAGAATTTAGGGAAAGAGCCGGGGACTAGGTCAGGGGTGAATCCTATGTCTAGATCTGGGATAATCCGGGGAGACTATCAGGGAAAACATCTGCCATAAAGGTGTAACTAAAATTTCTATTCATGGGGAGAATTACAGCAAAACTCTTATGATTGATCTAAGGGCATCCTGTTACAACTTCCAAAAGATGTTGCTATTCAGCGGTTCTAGGTACTATTCTTCATGGTCCTGGCTCTTGCATGAGCAGTCTCCAACTGCTTCCTTTTCTATGAACCTCGAGTATGCATCATGCCTTATTGTAAGGGCAGGGTCTGCTGGATAGAAAGAGGGTCCCCAGGTTGTGGCCTAACAGGTGTTGCTGGGATATGAGCTCTGGTTTGATGGAAAGATAAGGGGCAGTCCTTTACCCGATGTTCAGCAGATCCACATGCCAAACATCGTCCCAAACTCTTGCGGCAACTAACGGCCTGATGACCAGGCCTCTTGCAATAGTTACAAGCCCATAGCTTCTTACGACAAGGCTGCCGGAAAGTAGAGTACTTGATGGGACCCAATTATCTTCTAGATTCAGGGGTATCCTTCCTAGGACAAAAAGTTCTGCTCTAACTTGGTTGGAGATAACTAAGGCTACATCATGACGTTCTTCATGTCTTCTCTCGTGATATTCTTCTGTTCCTGCTGGGCTTCAACTTGTGCTTTCTGGAACTCCAGGGTTTCTTGAAATAGGACAACCATTTGGAAGGTGTTTGCTGGTACTGGTGGAGCAACAAAAATGGATACTCCACCAAGGAAATGTAACTCAGTTGAGATGAGGTAGGAATCGCCAGTGTAGTGAAAAACTTCACTGGATGCATTATGAGGACGGTCAAACAGCCGCGAAGGAAAAGACTCTGGGCTTGGTTGAGGAGATGGGGTATGATCCGGAGATGACACCTCATCGCCAACAGGATTTGGTCTTGTCAATGGTCATTCTTTGGAAGGTTTAGGATACACACATATGCAAGGTAGCCTACCAGTCTATAGTCAAACAAAAATATTTATTTATATATAAATCGGACCTATGTTGTGACAAATCAATGTTCTAGTGTTCTAATTGTTTCTAGGTATATTTTCCTAAGTTGTCGTAGACCTGCATGGGTCACCACTAAAAATATGTCACGACCCGATCCCAAATAATTGGGTCGAACCGGATCATGCTCAGCCTGCACCGTTGTTGAGACAGCGGCAGTAAGCTGTTCAGTAGCAGGTAACCACAACAACACAAGTACATTTGTCACAACCGTTATATTCGAAATTTGAAACTTTGTTTAATAAATATTCAGAAATACAACTGGAAGGGAAATGCTGAAATAAAACTAAAAACTCCAAATAAAAAAAAATACAGAAAAGGAAACTATCTAGATATCAGGTTCAGCAGTCCCAGGATCAGCGTCCTCCAGAGACGGCTCCGGTACCGTTGCAGGGTAGAGAACCGGGTCGTAGTAGCCATAATAGAATAGCTCGTCAACCTCAGTGTTACCTAAAATGTTGTCTCCAGTCAGGAGGGAGCAAGAACGAAATATGCATCTCATATCTTAAATAGTAATTAGAAAGTGCAGGATAAACAGTTTGAAATAATGATTTTCAGCAGTTTAAAACAGTTCAGTGTGTTTTGAATATGCAAACGTCTATGACCGGCTTGGGTTGATCAGTAGTATCCTAGCGATACGATATGGCTTATTCCCGTGTGTGAGAGGGGTAAGCTAACACAGTCAGTTCAGTAGAGGCTTTGGTCATAAACGTTTACACTATTCCCCCAGTCCCAGATTCAGTAACAGTAACCGTCGATAGAGTTCCGTGCCAGCAGTGTGGTTTAACATGCATCTTAACTTTACTAAATAAAATATAGGAATACACAAATCGTAACTTGCCTTGTATTAGATTGACTGGAAGAACGAGTCGGTACCGAGGAGGAACGTCAGTTGTAACTTCGAGTTCCTACAGTTGAGAACTCGACTTAGAACCTTTAATAACCAGACTAAGTGTGCTAGTTGCAATCTCTAGTAGTCCTGTCCTAGTCAGATTTTAAATTGTATTAAACTACAGCTAACGATTACGTCGCAACTACGTGCGTTGATTAAACCGGTTAATTGGATTATTTGGAAAATACACGAGAATCAATTACAATTTGGAAAACTTTGTGTTTTGTAATATATTTATAAAAATACAGTTTTCTTTTAGTGATAAACCGTGAACTAGTTATTTACTAATATTTTATCCATTTTAATTAGTTCTTAATTAATCAGTAAATCGTGCTCTAATCTACGATTATGCGACTAATCAAAAACCACCCAAATTTCACATCCACCAGAAAAATAAAATAAAACTATGCTACACAATACAATGGCACAGCTAATAGTCCTAGGGTGGGCTTATGCCCTGTACAATTTTCTTTTACATCAAAATAAGAGAAAATAACTTAATTATTAAATAAAGTGCAGGAATTAAATAACTATAAATAATAGCCTAAATATTAATTAAAATAATTAAAAAGATAGCTAAGAGTCTCAGACTCGGTCCATTCCTCAAAATTCGGCTAATACCCCAACGTCCGGTCGGACCGGTGCGTTTGCATTTCGCCGGGGCCCACAGACCGGTACGGTCATCGCCCGAAAAATCAGTTTAGAAATTCATTTTCGAAAGCCAATTTTGAAATCAATATAAATATAGTTTTTGTAAAAATTTGGGCAGCACTTCCTCTATTTCGGGACAAACCCAAAACTGGAAAATACGCCACGGAAAACCTGCAATTATTCCACCCAAAATAATCCCGCAAATATCCACCAAAATATTTCCAAGCCACCAGAAATAATTCCCAAACAACCGAATTTCTCGAAATATCCGGGAATTCCATAATCAAACCAATCCACACAAACCAGCAGATAAAAATCACAGAAAAATAAGCTAACGCAGCTAACCGAAAATACTACGCTGCTAACCGGATTTCCCGAAGGGAATCCGGGGACCGATTTTCATCACCGACTCTACGGGAGGGACGAACTACTGTGATTATCCAGAAATTACCAAATTCTGTTGGCGGGGAGCCGCGGGAAAAAAACTCGGGAATAATCCGAAACAAAGTTCGGCAGCAGGTCGCAGATCCCGGACAGCGGGAGAGGGCTCGCGAGCAGATCTGGCTCAACCATATACAGAAGAGGGGTGCGCACGGGAGAGAGATCGGTCGGCTGCGCTAGGGCACGCCTCGCCGGGACAGAGGGTCGGCCGCGGGGGAGTCCGCGGACAGCGGCGGGGAGAGGCCGCGGAGGAGCGCGGTGGGCGCTGGCCGCGGGAACTAGGGCACCGGGCGGGGAGCCGCCGGTCTGGCTGCGGGCGGAGGAAGCCGCACGGCCACGGGGAAGTCCGACCGAGGGGGTCGCGGGCTCGGGAGGGGGAGCACGCGCGGAGGCGCGGTCGGCGGGGAGGAGCGCGAGGCCGCGCTGGACGGGGCTCGCTGCGAGGGGGGTCGAGCTCCGCCGGGAGAGGGGTTAGGTTTGAGAAAGTTTGGTGGAGGGAGGGTTTACTGTAAAGCTTCCTTCTCCAGAGAAGAGAGGGAAAAATAATGAGTGAACGAGAGAGAGAGTTTAAGAGAATGAAGAGAGGGTGTTCTGTTGTTAGAATTTGTGAGGAAGAGAGTGGAAGTTATAAGGGAGGAATGGGAGTTAAGGAGTTGGCCGTTCGTCGAAGGGGAAGGGGCTCAGCCATGAATGGGAGGGAGAGGAGAAGTCCACGGTTTAGAAAGGAAAGGAAAGGCTTCTTTCCTTTGCTGGTGAAAAAGAAAGAGAGATAAAGCTTTAATGAGTTATAATAGTAAGAAAACTTATATTTATATAAAAACCCTTTCTTTTATTATTATTTATTCTTATTAAACCATAGTATAACTCCAAAATAGGTTTGGCCTTATTGGGTTCGATCTCTTAATGGGTTTTGGGCTAAAGAGCATATAATTGTTGTTGGGCTGCTGGATTTTATAGCAAAAAGATTCATGGACACTAAAAAAATGGAATGGATTATAAATTTAAATATTATTTTCTTTGGAAAAATTGTAACTAAAATTTTGTAATCCCTAAAATATATTCGGGCTCAGAATTAGGGTTCGGTACTGGGCCAGGCAATCAAAAATCCAAATTCATTTACTTTGAAAATAGTTTTCTATATTAATTTGAAAAATTAAAATAGCAAACACATATTTAATATTTAAAAAGGAATCAAAAATTTACGGGTTTCACAAGACCATTTGACCGAATACTTGTCGTACCGAATCACACTCTCCTTTTGTTTAGTATCCTTGTCATTTTTTTTACACGTGACTAATTAGATCATGAATCATATCACTCCCTTGATTATACCCTTCGTTGTTTTATTCATATCAATTAAATATTTTAGTTTCTTGATTATTCATAGTCGTGCCTAAATCGTGATGTTTGAAATTTTGGAGACAAAATATTTTTAAGGTGGGTAGAGTTGTAAACCCACATCCCTACTTTCAAAAGTTTTATTTTGTTTATTTTAATAAATTTTGGTTAGAAAATAGACTTTATTTACCACTATAGAATATATTTGGATTGCATTAGAATTTTTGTCAAGTCAATTTTTTTCCTTTTTTTTAGAATTTATAAAACATCGTTTAAATTATTTGTGAATATTAATTATAAACTAAATTCATTTGTTATATTATAATTTGTTTGATTCAATCTTGGACTAATAAAGATATATTCCGTTTAAATAATATATACCATAATTTCCAAGTCATTTGATAAACACATTATTCATTTAAATTATTATTATATTATATTTTAGATTCGATCAAATGCATTTTATATTTTAAATAAAACATGGGATTATTTTTTAAAATCATTATGGATTGATCTTGATTTATTAAATTCAATATTTATATAAAATCTTAGAAAGATTTGATCATCCTAATCCTTAAATTCGAGGACGAATTTATTTCTAAGGTGGGTAGATTTGTAAGCCCATTTTCCGATTTGTTTATTATTATTACTTATTTAATTTCAATTTTTACCTTATTTTCGTATTCAAGTGTTAAATCATCCTTGAAACATATAAACATTATTTTTACGAATATTTTGTTTTACTTGTTTTTCCAAAATTTGTTAACAATCATGATTTGAGAGTATTATTTGGTCTTAATAAAATATTTCTTTTTATCTTCTTCCGCATTACAAAATGTTCGATTGTCTTAGACTTTCAAAAGGTTCTGATGAATTCTTAGACTTATGAATGTTGTGAACAAAAGAATTTGTTAATTTATTTTTAAGTGTGGTTTTGAACATCTTAGATTGTCAAATTTTACTTATGTTATTTTATGCTAATTTTCTACTTTAAAATTGCCATGATAATCGATTATTAGAATTATTTAAGTTTATGGATGATACGGATTACCTTATAAATATTAGATGTCACTCTAAATTTATTAGGTTGACCCTTTCTTTGAAAAGGATTTGAATTATATGAATTGGATATTTGATCATATTAAATGAGATTTAAATAATTCTTGTAAGTCATTACTGATGATTAACTTAAAGTTTATTTTGAATCATTGGATTAAGATTTAAACTATTGGATAATATCGAATAGTGCTTTAAATTATTTTGACGGTATCGAATTTTAGTTTAAATACTTATAATGACAACATATTGACTTAGGATTTGACTAATCTAGTTTTAAAGGTTTATTGGATTAGGTTCGAATAATTTTTAAAATACAAGAAGGATTCAAGCATATCCATAGTTTGGATATACGTAGAAGGGATGCAACCAATCCCAAAACCTTATATCCAATAGCAAAGCAACGAGAATTTGGAATCCATCAAATCCCTTCTCCTCATCTCAATAGGATTTATAGAGAGTATATATATATATATATATATATATATATATATATATATATATATATATATATATATATATATATATATATATATAGTATAAAGCACAGTGGATATTTGGTCCGACATATGTGCTTTGGTTCAACGATGATGAAAGGACTAAATTGTCCCTCTCTCTATAAGAGAGGAGGAGGTCCTATGTTGGGTGCTGTCACGACCTGCACCCTAGAGTTAGGGCACGAGACGTGGGTACGTCCAGCCTACGCCGCAGTGTCGGCGGTAGAACGCTGTCCTAGGTCACAACATCTAGCAATATAAGCTTAAACAGTTTATACTCCCCGAATGGGGGTGACATGATAAAAGTAGACTCAATCACAACTAAGGAAGAAGAAGCACGATATGATATAAAACTCAAGGAAAAACAGATGATAACATAGCTGATAGATAGATAAATGAAACTGCTGAAATGAAAGAAAATCCCAAGTACATCAGAAAGTCTAAGTGTCTAAGATAATACAAATCCCAAATCCCAAGTATCAATAAGTACAATCGTCCATGAAATACTGAAATGAAAACATCCTAGTCTAAGGGTGTGTCATCCACAGCTAGTGGGGCCTGCTGATGGTCCAGGTCTAACATCTCATCTAAGGTGGCATCGTAATAGGTATCCACACCAGCCTCCTCCTCGTCCTCTGTAATATTTTCAACAGGTCCAGTCAGGACAAGAGCGAGCACAATACATCTCAACAGATCATGGCAGGTTAGAAAAATATAATCATGCAGTAAATTAAGATACAGGATCTGAAAGAAATACAGTATGTAAACAGAGAGAGAACTGTAATAGAAATATCTACTATAAGTAGAGAACTAACAGTGACTAGTGAATCAGAGTACAAGCTAGACATGTGAACAGGTAGAGGTGATTCAGGAGAGGTGGTTCAAGATTATATTATTTGGAATTATTCACATGCTATTTCTACTCCCCCCGTACCCCCAATCAATACACAAGGATACAACCAGGTCATGTTATGATTCCATACAAAGGCCCACAAGGGGTGATACATGGATAGCCCATAAATGGGTGATTCTGGGAATGCCCATAAATGGGTGATTCTGGAAAGACTCTGTGATCATGAGAGTACATGTCACAAGTGATCGAAGAACCGTGAAGCATAGTGATACACCATGTAAGTGAAACGCACAGAACATGTAGTATACGATGCTCCCTGAGGGGATAACATCTCAAGAAAGGATCCATATAGTACTAATCCGTGTTACCAACGTGCCAGCATCAAGTATAGTAATCTAAAGTAGGAAAATAATTCTAACAGGATATGAAATGATCAGAGAATGTACTCGCCTGGTATCTGAGTGTCCAACTGACAAGTACTGTCCAAGGAGTGGTGTCTGGCTCCTATTAGAACAGCACAAGTCAAAACAAGTCCAGAATAGTAATAAGATGCACTACGATGAATACTACATGAATCTAGGTCAATCTAGGCCAAAGTCAACTCTTGGTCAACTCTGGTCAACTCTGGTCAACCCTAGAAGTCAAACTAGGTCAACCAAGTCAAACCTAAGTCAACTAGTCTATTCTAGGTCTAACAAGCCATTTCTAAGTCTAACTAGACTACACAAGTCAATTCTAGGCCCACTAGTCTAATAGACACACCATAGGCCAATAGCACATATGTACCTATACCATTATCACATATGACAGTATATGAATATCGCTATATACATATAGGCTAGTATATCCATATACCTACCTATATAATATATATATAATCACACATCTACAAGAGAAAATATATATATACATATATGTATATATATGATACACACATATGTGTAATAAAGGATAACTTAGAAAACAACCTATAGGCTATTGAGTATACCATACAACCTATGTGTCCACATACATACATATACACATGTGTATAGAGAGGGGACACTAGTGTAAGTGTCCAAGTGTATGTGTGTGTGTGTTCTAGAGGATAGGGTGATCTGTGATTAGTGTGTAGGACTAGAGTGTTAGGGTGAGTGGTGTGAGGGTGATGTGAAATAGGTGAACATGCTAATACTGAAACAGTGGAGTGCACAGAAACTGAAATCAGTGTGTGTGCTCATGAGAGTGTGGTGAGTGAGTGACAGTTGTGTGTTAGGGAGTAAAACATGGCAGTGGTGGTGTGTAATGTGTTATGGGCTGTGTGTGTGTAGAAAGTGAGGGAAACAGTGAATAAAAGTGAAGCAAAACAGTGGAGAAACTGATACCTCAGATTTAGCCCTCACTAAACCCCAAACCAGTCATCCCCATTCAACACAAATCAGATTTTAGGGAAGGTTCAATAATACAGGAATAGGTTTCAGTTATTAGAAACTGTCAAAACAGTCCACCACATAGAAACTCAGATTTGAGTCCAACCCACACCCAAAACAATCGAAATTTTGACATACTACAAGAATACAAATAGAAGGACAAGTTAGGGGTTTAATACCATACAAACATCAGTGTTAAAATGGTCAAAATGATTGCCAAAGATCACATATTAAAACTGGAAAAAAAAGAACAGGATACTTGAATACACAGTTTTCACAAAAATTAGGAAATGGAAAATTAACCACAATTTCGAATTAAAATACCAATTTTAGGGTTGGTAATGAACTAACAGCATATACACGTGTCGTGTGATGAGTTTGTGTCCACAAAAGTGGACACAAACGTGTCCATTCAAGTTAAAACCCAAACGGGTAAATCAGGACACAGGAAACTGGGTAGCATCGTGCGGGCGTGCACGCGTGTCGTGCACCCGACACAGGCCATCTCAGGCTCCGTACTCGTGTCCCCAACTAGACTAGGTATAGGTTCTTGTGTTCATCTGTCTGCATCGTGTCAGTGCGTGTCGTGTCCAGAGTTGTAGGGCCGTGTCAGTGCGTGTTTACACAGTGCGCACAGTCAGAAAAAACCTGTGCACGGTCGATTTCTTATCAACCAGTGCACGAAGTACCATGAAACTTGGGGAACGTGATGTCAGAAGGTGCCCCAATATTCCCTCAAAGTTTCGTGTCAAGGAAATACGTGTCGTGTCCTGTGGAGACCCCGAGATGCAAGGGATCCCCCAGGCCGCGCGCGAGCGTGTGCAGCACACGTGCACGCGTGTCCAAAATGACACGACACGAGCACGAAACAATCTCAGTCCAATAAAATCTTGTAAGCGACATCAAAATGAAATTTCCCATTCAGAAATTATTCGAAAATAACACAAAATAATCCACAGTGGCATTTCCACAAACACGTTGCATAGTTCACTGATACGTGTCCTGTTTGGACACGAAAGGACACGAAAACCTAGGGTTTCCTATTCCTACTGTTAGGTTAGGTCTAGGGCTCCCTATTGATGCAAAAATCTCAGGATTCTATGGTATGGATAGAGAGTTACCTCAATGAATCAAAACTCTCAAAAAGCTTTAATGAGTGATGTTCTCCTTGATGGTGAAACTCCTCCAAATTGTTAGAAAACTGAGAACAACCAATTCCAACAGCAAGAAAACAATAATTAGAAACTATTGCAACTTGTTTGGATTAAAAAGGAGAAAAAATGGATTTTCTAGGGATTTTTGAACATGGGGACTCACCTCTTTCTTCTCTTGCAATAAATTCCTAAGGAAGAGGCTAGCCCTAGATTTTAGGAGAGATTAACTAGTAGGGGAATCCCTAGGTTGGCTGGACAAAATGTTAGGGTTGCTAATTTTGGGCTTTGGGCCAAGTCACATAGGCTATGGCTAAGTTGTTTTATTAAATGGTTAAAACCATAAGTCATGACTTATGAAGTCTTAAGCCATATTAGCCTAAACAACTCCAAATCACTCCTAACTAGTTCCAATGACTTAAACCTCATTAAATTAGGTCAAACCAAGGTTACTTAACCTAACTAAGTGGCCATAACCAAGATTAGTCACTAGGCTAGTCTTCTAGTCAACACAAGTCAAAGTCAACTATAGGCCCAAAATCAATTATCCTAAAAATCACCAAAAATCACCAAAAATCACCAAAAATCATATTAATTCTAATAAATCATAATAATACATAATAATTCCAAAAATTCCAAAAATTTGAAAAATAACCAAAATACTCCCAAGCTAGAAAAGTGGTAGTGATAAATCTACCCTCCTTAAAATAATTTCGTCCTCGAAATTAAAGGCGAAACTAAACTGCTGAGAAGGATAGAAAAGTATACCTCACGGTCCAAAAAGATAGGGGTACCGCTTGCGCATCTCATCCTCCCGCTCCCAGGTCGACTCTCCTAGAGAATGATGCCTCCATGCGACGCGTACCAAGGGTATCACCTGGTTCCTCAGAACCTTCTTCCGGCGATCCATAATCTCCACAGGCTGCTCTGGATAACTGAGAGTAGGTCCAACCTCAATCTTCGAATGATCGAGCACATGGCTAGGGTCAGCCACGTACCGTCTCAACTGTGATACATGAAATACGTTGTGGACCCCCACTAGTACAGGCGGCAAGTCTAGCCTGTATGCAACGTCACCGACTCTTCCGCTGATAACGAAAGGGCCGATGAAGCGCGGGCTAAGCTTCCCGCCTCCACCAAAACAAATCATACCACGAGTCGGAGATATCCTCAAGAAAACCTGGTCTCCGATCTAATCACAAGCAAGGTCTCAATTAATTATAATAAACAACATGATCAAAATCACAACAAGAAACCTAAATCTAATCCTACTCTAATCTGTACCTCAAACTCCAAGGGCCTCCGGTGGCTATCGGCCCAGTGCCGCCGATGTCTGTCCTGCGCCACACGAAGTCTGTCCCTGATGAGCTTCACCTTCTCGGCCGTATCAACAACCATCTCTGGCCCCAGTAAAGCTCGCTCACCAACATCATCCCAGGATAAGGGTGTACGGCACCTACACCCGTACAGAGCCTCGAAAGGTGACATCTCAATGCTGGCCTGGAAACTATTGTTGTAAGCAAACTCCACCAAATGAAGATGATCCTCCCAGGAACCTCCAAAGTCCAGGACGTACGTCCGCAGCATATCCTCAAGGGTCTGAATAGTCCGCTCTGACTGTCCGTCCGTCTGGGGGTGGTATGCAGTACTAAACTTGAGCTGAGTGTCCAAGATGGTCTGCAGACTCCTCCAAAAATAGAAAGTAAAACGGCTATCCCGATCTGAGACGATGCTGACCGGAACCCCGTGAATCCTGACTATCTGCCGCATATACATCTCCGCCAACCTCTCTGTTGACGTACCCACCTTGAATGACAAGAAGTGGGCCGATTTGGTCAACCTGTCAATGATGACCCAAATCGCGTCTTTTTCTCCTGGTGTACGCGGCAATCCTGATACGAAGTCCATAGTGATATGCTTCTATTTTCACTCGGGAATGGGCAGCGGCTGCAACAATCCACCGGGCCTCTGCCTCTTCGCCTTGACCTGCTGACAGATCAAGCACCTAGCTACGAAGCGAGCCACCTCCCGCTTTATCCCGGACCACCAAACATGCTCCCTCAGATCTCGGTACATCTTGTTGGCACCCGGGTGTATGGAGTACTGAGATCTGTGGGCCTCCTGCATAACCTGCTCCCTGAGCTCTCCGCTGGGCACACATAATCTGGAACCGTGCCTCAAGGCACCATCCTCTGCAAGAGAAAACTCGCCCTCCAGCAATCCTGCTCGAACCTGCTCTCGGAGACACCGCAGAGCAACGTCCTCAAACTGTGCTGACTTGATCCTCTCCACCAAGTCTGACTGAATCTGCATCCCCCATAGCTGCATCTGCACTCCGGGCACGATCACCTCAATCCCAAGGCTCTCCAAGTCGGCAAGCAAATGCCGATCCATGGTCAAACACATGGCTGTCGGATACCTACTCAAGGCATCGACAACCACGTTGGCCTTTCCGGGGTGGTACTGAAGTAGGATGTCAAAATCCTTCATCAACTCTAGCCATCTGCGTTGTCTCATGTTCAACTCCTTCTGAGTGAACATATACTTTAAGCTCTTGTGATCCGTGAAGATCTCCACCCTCTCGCCATACAGATAATGCTTCCACAGCTTCAGAGCAAATATCACTGCTGCCAGCTCCAGGTCGTGGGTAGGGTAGTTCTTCTCATGGGGACACAATTGCCTGGAAGCATAGGCAATCACCTTTCCGTGCTGCTGCAATACACAACCCAGCCCCTTCCCTGAAGTATCACTATAAATGGTGAAACCACCTGATCCTGAAGGCAATGTCAGAATCGGAGCTGTCGTAAGCCGCTTCTTCAACTCATCAAAAGCTGCCTGACACTCCTCTGACCAAACATACTCAGCATCCTTCCGAGTCAACCGTGTCAACGGCTTTGCAACCCGGGAGAAATCCTGCACAAATCTCCGATAATATCCTGCCAGCCCCAGAAAACTCCTGATCTCTGCCACTGAAGTCGGCGCTGCCCATGCCTCGACTGCTACAATCTTCTTGGGGTCAACTGAGATACCATCTCCAGTCACAACGTGCCCCAAGAAGTCCACCCGGTACAAGAAAAACTTATACTTGGAGAGTTTTCCATAAAGCTGTTCCTTCCTGAGAATCTCCAGCACTATCCGCAGATGCTCCTCGTGCTCCTCCTCAGTCTTGGAATATATTAAGATATCGTCTATGAATACCACCACAAACTGATCAAGATACTGGTGGAACACCTTGTTCATACGGTTCATAAACACTGCTGGTGCATTGGTTAGCCCAAACGGCATAACCAAAAACTCGAACTGCCCGTACCGCATCCTGAAAGCGGTCTTGGGAATATCCTCCCTCTTCACCTTTACCTGGTGATATCCCGACCTCAGATCAATCTTGGAAAATACCCGAGCTCCGCTCAACTGGTCAAATAGATCGTCGATCCGCGACATTGGATATTTGTTCTTGATCGTGAGGTTGTTGAGTGCCCTATAGTCAATACACATCCGTACTGACCCATCCTTCTTCGGCACAAACAATACTGGTGCACCCCATGGCGACGAACTCGAGCGGATAAAACCCTTGTTCTGCAGCTCATCCACTTGCTTCTTCAACTCCACCAGCTTACTGTTGTTCACCCGATAGACATGCTGAGAGATGGGTTCCGCTCTTGGAACCAAGTCTATCATGAACTCTATGTCTCTGTCTGGTGGCAATCCTGGCAACTCCTCTGGAAAAACATCCATATACTCTGCTATCAAGGGGTGTGGAATCGTCTGCTCCTCTACCGAGACTCCACAGAAGACTCCGCTGCTCTGCTCCACCTGACGTCTGGAGTACTCGAACTCTGACTCCCCCGGCGCTCTGAAGAGAACTCTACCCCCTCTGCAATCAATACTGGCGTGGTGCCTGCTCAACCAATCCATGCCTAGTACTATATCGTAGTTCGGCAATGGCATTACGAACAGGCTCACCTCCAACTCACGACCTCCCAAAATAACTCTCCGACCCTTATAAACATCACGTACGAGGATAATGCCACCCCCGGTCGTGATCTTGTAAGTCCTAGGCAACGATTCAGCTATGATACCGTGTCTAATCACAAAAGATACTGATATGAAGCTATGCGAAGCACCGGAATCGAATAATACAAATGCTAGACTGGAGTCGAGAAGAATAGAACCTGCGATCAGCTCTCCTATTGCCTCTGCATCCTCAGCCGCCATGGCGAAAGCTCGCCCCTGCTGGCCTCCCCTGGCCTGCTGCTGATGCCGAACAAATCTCTGCTGCTGGGTCGGCAGGGCTGGCCCCCTCTGCGGTCCTACTAGAGCCTTGGCTCCGGCTTTCTGAGCTACTCTGCATGTAGAGAGGGAACAGTCCTTCATCTGATGCTCTGACGATCCGTAAAAAGACACTTCCCCAGTCTCCTCCTACACTCAGTCCACCCATGCCCTGGCTTCTTACAGTAGGGACAACTGGTGGACTGCTATCTCTGGGCCTGCTGCTGCACCCTCTGCTGCTGATGCTGTACTGGCTGGTGCCTCGGCTGCTGAAACTGCTGCGGCTGGAACCTCTGCTGCTGGTGGTGCTGCTGCTGAAAGTGCGGCCTCTTAGCCGGTCCTCCGCTACTGCTGCCTCCCTGGGAGTATCGTCCCCTCTTGAGCCTAAGCTCAAGATCATCCTCTGCAGCTAGTACGTCCACCAGGATCTCCTCAAATGTACTGCGGGCGTTCTTGGTGTAGGACTTGACCTCCTTTACCAAGCCCTTCCGGAACCTTCGGGCCTTCGTCGTCTCGGACAAGTCATCCATAAATCTGCTCAGGCGGCAGAACTCTCCTGCATACTCCTCCACGGACTGGCTCCCCTGGACTAGGGCCTCGAACTGGGTCTCGAAGGCTCCCAGTGCTGCGTCTGGAAAGAACTTCTCCTTGAACAGCTTCTTGAATGCTGTCCAAGTCTGTCCTGCTGTGCCGACTCTCGGGTCGGTCTGGTACCATGTACGGGCCAGATCCTGCATCATGCTGGCCGCTGTCTCTATCTGGATCCTTGTCGAAATCTCAGCCAGCCTGAAGATCTCCTCCATATGCTCGATCCACTCATCGGCATACAGGATCCCCTCTGTCCCTCGAAAGTCTTTCGGGTGCATCTTCTGGAAGTCCTGGATGCCCTTCTCCCGTGGCTGGTGCGGCTGCTGGACTGCTGCTGGCTGAGCTACGACTCTCTCCACTGCTGTCACTGCCAGCTCAATGCCTCGAGTGAGCTCTGCCGTCTGCCTCTGCTGCTGGGTCTGCTGACCCTCCATGTACTGCCGAAAGAAGGCTAGTAGCTGCACTGCATCCACTGTCCCTGGAGGTGGCTGCTGGTAAGGATCCTCTGGGAGAACTGGGTTCTGTCTCCCTGCCGGTGGAAGCGTACCTCCTGCTGCTGCTGCCGGGGCCTCAATACGAGCAAAGGTGGCAGGAGCTGCAGTCCCCTGGCCCTGTTGTACTGGCTGGGAGGTAGCAGTCCCCTCCATAGCATCCTCATGAATGGTACGCTACGATCGAGTCTCTACCATCCTGAAGATAGACAAACAAGAGTATCAATTTCTGAGAAAGAAGCGAAATAACAAAGGCGGACAATTATAATTCAAAGGATCAGCTGAAAATAAGGATTTTAGATGGCAATAAAAGAAATTTTCCTAAAGTGATTGAGTATCTTAAAATTTATGTCATATATCCTACCGCAGGCTGTAGTGATACTCTAATTTGAATACCACTACACTTCTAGTCTAGACCTGCATGGGCTACCACTAAAAACGTGTCACGACCCGCACCCTAGAGTTAGGGCACGAGACGTGGGTACATCCAGCCTACGCCGCAGTATCGGCGGTAGAACGCTGTCCTAGGTCACAACATCTAGCAATATAAGCTTAAACAGTTTATACTCCCCGAATGGGGATGACATGATAAAAGTAGACTCAATCACAACTAAGGAAGAAGAAGCACGATATGATATAAAACTCAAGGAAAAACAGATGATAACATAGCTGATAGATAGATAAATGAAACTGCTGAAATGAAAGGAAATCCCAAGTACATCAGAAAGTCTAAGTGTCTAAGATAATACAAATCCCAAATCCCAAGTATCAATAAGTACAATCATCCATGAAATACTGAAATAAAAACATCCTAGTCTAAGGGTGTGTCATCCACAGCTAGTGGGGCCTGCTGATGGTCCATGTCCAACATCTCATCTAAGGTGGCACCGTAATATGTATCCACACCAGCCTCCTCCTCGTCCTCTGTAATATTTTCAACAGGTCCAGTCAGGACAGGAGCGATACAATACATCTCAACAGATCATGGCAGGTTAGAAAAATATAATCATACAGTAAATTAAGATACAGGATCTGAAAGAAATACAGTATGTAAACAGAGAGAGAACTGTAATAGAAATATCTACTATAAGTAGAGAACTAACAGTGACTAGTGAATCAGAGTACAAGCTAGACATATGAACAGGTAGAGGTGATTCAGGAGAGGTGGTTCAAGATTATATTATTTGGAATTATTCATATGCTATTTTTACTCCTCCGTACCCCCAATCAATACACAAGGATCCAACAGGTTATGTTATGATTCCATGCAAAGGCCCACAAGGGGTGACACATGGATAGCCCATAAATGGGTGATTCTGGGAATGCCCATAAATGGGTGATTCTGGGAAGACTCTGTGATCATGAAAGTACATGTCACAAGTGATCGAAGAACCGTGAAGCATAGTGATATACCATGTAAGTGAAACGCACATAACACGTAGTATACGATGCTCCCTAAGGGGATAACATCTCAAGAAATGATCCATATAGTACTAATCCGTGTTACCAACGTGCCAGTATCAAGTATAGTAATCTAAAGCAGGAAAATAATTCTAACAGGATATGAAATGATCAGAGAATGTACTCGCCTGGTATCTGAGTGTCCAACTGAAAAGTACTGTCCAAGGAGTGGTGTCTGGCTCCTATTAGAACAGCACAAGTCACAACAAGTCCAGAATAGTAATAAGATTCACTACGATGAATACTACATGAATCTAGGTCAATATTGGCCAAAGTCAACTCTTGGTCAACTCTGGTCAACTCTGGTCAACCCTAAAAGTCAAACTGGGTCAACCAAGTCAAACCTAAGTCAACTAGTCTAATCTAGGTCTAAGAAGCCATTTCTAAGTCTAAATAGACTAAACAAGTCAATTCTAGGCCCACTAGTCTAATAGACACACCATAGGCCAATAGCACATATGTACCTATACCATTATCACATATGAAAGTATATGAATATCCCTATATACATATAGGCTAGTATATCCATATACCTACCTATATAATATATATCTAATCACACATCTACAAGAGAAAATATATATATATACATATATGTATATATATGATACACACATATGTGTAATAAAGGATAACTTAGAAAACAACCTATAGGCTATTGAGTATACCATACAACCTATGTGTCCACATACATACATATACACATGTGTATAGAGAGGGGACACTAGTGTAAGTGTCCAAGTGTATGTGTGTGTGTGTGTGTTCTAGAGGATAGAGTGATCTGTGATTAGTGTGTAGGACTAGAGTGTTAGGGTGAGTGGTGTGAGGGTGATGTGAAATAGGTGAACATGCTAATACTGAAACAGTGGAGTGCACAGAAACTGAAATCAGTGTGTGTGCTCATGAGAGTGTGGTGAGTGAGTGACAGTTGTGTGTTAGGGAGTAAAACATGGCAGTGGTGGTGTGTAATGTGTTATGGGCTCTGTGTGTGTAGAAAGTGAGGGAAACAGTGAATAAAAGTGAAGCAAAACAGTGAAGAAACTGATACCTCAGATTTAGCCCTCACTAAACCCCAAACCAGTCATCCCCATTCAACACAAATCAGATTTTAGGGAAGGTTCAATAATGCAGGAATAGGTTTCAGTTATTAGAAACTGTCAAAACAGTCCACCACATAGAAACTCAGATTTGAGTCCAACCCACACCCAAAACAATCCAAATTTTGACATACTACAAGAATACACATAGGAGGACAAGTTAGGGGTTTAATACCATGCAAACATCAGTGTTAAAATGGTCAAAATGATTGCCAAAGATCATATATTAAAACTGGAAAAAAAAGAACAGGATACTTGAATACACAATTTTCACAAAAATTAGGAAATGGAAAATTAACCACAATTTTGAATTAAAATACCAATTTTAGGGTTGGTAATGAACTAACAGCATATACACGTGTCGTGTGATGAGTTTGTGTCCACAAAAGTGGACACAAACGTGTCTATTCAAGTTAAAACCCAAACGGGTAAATCAGGACACAGGAAACTGGACAGCATCGTGCGGGCGTGCACGCGTGTCGTGCTCCCGACACAGGCCATCTCAGGCTTCGTGCTCGTGTCCCCAACTAGACTAGGGTATAGGTTCTCGTGTTCATGTGTCTGCATCGTGTCAGTGCATGTCGTGTCCAGAGTTGTAGGGCCGTGTCAGTACGTGTTTACACAGTGCGCACAGTCAGGGAAAAACCCGTGCACGGTCGATTTCTCATCAACCAGTGCACGAAGTCCCACAAAACTTGGGGAACGTGATGTCAGGAGGTGCCCCAACGTTCCCTCAAAGTTTCGTGTCAAGGAAATACGTGTCGTGTCCTGTGGAGACCCCGAGATGCAGGGGATCCCCCAGGCCGCACGCGAACGTGTGCAGCACACGTGCACGCGTGTCCAAAATGACACGACACGAGCACGAAACAATCTCAGTCCAATAAAATCTTGTAAGCGACATCAAAACGAAATTTACCATTCAGAAATTATTCGAAAATAACACAAAATAATCCACAGTGGTATTTCCACAAACACGTTGCATAGTTTACTGATACGTGTCCTGTTTGGACACGAAAGGACACGAAAACCTAGGGTTTCCTATTCCTACTATTAGGTTAGGTCTAGGGCTCCCTATTGATGCAAAAATCTCAGGATTCTATGGTGTATATAGAGAGTTACCTCAATGAATCAAAACTCTCAAAAAGCTTTAATGAGTGATGTTCTCCTTGATGGTGAAACTTCTCCAAATTGTTAGAAAACTGAGAACAACCAATTCCAACAGCAAGAAAACAATAATTAGAACCTATTGCAACTTGTTTGGATTAAAAAGGAGGAAAAATGAATTTTCTAGGGATTTTTGAACATGTGGACTCACCTCTTTCTTCTCTTGCAATAAATTTCTAAGGAAGAGGCTAGCCCTAGATTTTAGGAGAGATTAAATAGTAGGGGAATCCCTAGGTTGGCTGGACAAAATGTTAGGGTTGCTAATTTTGGGCTTTGGGCCAAGTCACATAGGCTATGGCTAAGTTGTTTTATTAAATGGTTAAAACCATAAGTCATGACTTATGAAGTCTTAAGCCATATTAGCCTAAACAACTCCAAATCACTCCTAACTAGTTCCAATGACTTAAACCTCATTAAATTAGGTCAAACTAAGGTTACTTAACCTAACTAAGTGGCCATAACCTAGATTAGTCACTAGGCTAGTCATCTAGTCAACACAAGTCAAAGTCAACTATAGGCCCAAAATCAATTATCCTAAAAATCACCAAAAATCACCAAAAATCACCAAAAATCATATTAATTCTAATAAATCATAATAATACATAATAATTCCAAAAATTCCCAAAACTTGAAAAATGACCAAAATACGTCCAAGCTAGAAAAGTGGTAGTGACAGGTGCGGAGCAACCGGTTGTTCCAACGGCACCCCTGCCTCCAGCTCTTCTTGTACCGTCCCTCCCTCCGCCGCCTCCGCTCCATCCTTCCCCACGCCATCATCGCCGGCCTCTTCCGCAACCCCTTCGTCGCAAGCAGCCTCCTACACCGCGCCGCCAACGTCGACCCATCCTTCGCCGCCTCCCTATTCTCCTCCATGACACCGGTTGTTCGACGGAATGCTGTACAAGGACGTCGTCTCCTGGACCGTCGCCTTCTCGGGCCTCGTCACCCTCGGATGCCCCGCGACGGCCTTGCGCATCTTCGCCTCCATGAGGCCCCACGCCGCCCCGAACGCCACCACCGTGGTCTTTGCCGTTCCCGCCTCCGCCAAGCTCGGGTCCCTGGCGCTGGCCCGATAGCTGTACGCCTATATCGAGAAGGCCGGGTTCGGAGGCCGCGTCTCTGTCCGGAACTCCCTTGCGCTGGCCCGGTGCCTGTACGCCTACGTCGAGAAGGCCGGATTCGTGTCCGGGCCATTATGGCACGGGATATCCACTAGTATATATATGAATGGCAGTAAAGCTCTTAACCCCATCACCATAACAAAAGTCCTGCTGTCCCTCTCCTTTTTTCCGGCCAGAAACACTCCCATGCCTTCGCTACCATAGCCGATTATGCAACACCAAACACCGCCACCATTGAAACCATCGCCACCGTCACCACTGCCAGTACCATCACCACCATCGTCCGCCTTTGTCCACCCCTGTCGCGACCACCATCCAATACACAGAACAGTAACACTCAGAAAATATGACTGTGTCTACCATGCCAGTCGGATTCGACCCCGAGTGTCCGTATCCGTGTCCACACACATCCACAACAAAATCGTAAAAACCCAAAATAATATTACATACAAGGAAAAAAAACCTCGTCTCCGGCTATCTCCGCCACCACAACCATCACCAGCACCGAGTCCTGGCCAACCCCCGTTCCTTCATCACTATCTTCGTCCGGCGTTGCTGCGACAAGTCCCCGAAGTCGCAGTGTCCAAGCTAGACCCCGGCTTCCTCGGTACGACATCGTCTCGTGGACCAAACTCCGCTGACGGCCAGATCCGCGGCAAACCCGTGCTTCTTCGGTCGAGTTTTCGCCACGGCAAAGGTCGGCGAGCACTCACCCGGCCAAAAACCTGCGTCGACGACCTTCATACCCCAATACTCGGGCCCTCCGCCGGAGAGCTCTGCCCTCTTCCCTCCGCGTGGACTCTCGCTGTCGTGTCTGTTGAACCAATCTCGCCGCCGTGTCTGCCGAACCACCCTCACCATCCTCGAGCGCCGTCGCATCAAGTCGTGCACCGCAGATCGACCGTCCCGTTCCCCGAGGGTCACCCTAACTGTGCTGACCGGCTCCGCAGCCGAGCAGCCCCGCTCCACCAACGAAGGCCACCCGCGCCAGATGCTCCGTCGCCCTTAGTCGACGCCACCGAGCTGCCCGGATCCAGCACCGCTTGGACGCGAGCGTCGTGACGCCATGGCGAGCCTGCCTCCCGTACTCCGGTGGTCCCTCAGCCGTACGGTGGCCGCGTCGCCTCTGCCATCACGACCGGTGGCGCCGCACGCATTTCCATGCCGGCAGCGGGTCGCCGCCCGACGAACTCAAGAAAACCCTCTCGGTGAGCCTCTCTCCTCACTCTCGATCTCTGATTCTCTCACAAATCTCTCTTTATTAAAGGAAGGGATGATAAGCTATTGTTTTCTATTATTGGGAACATGGGAAACCCCACTTGCTCGTGTCCCAATATATACAGAGAATATGGGAACAGTGCATAAGGGTTAATTTATAGCAAGTAATAAGTTTTATCATTATTTTACTTTTCATGAAACCAAGATTTTAGTCTAATTACACTATTGAGTAATAGTTTTTCTACTTATAAATTTGTATTAAAGTGCTGATGGTAGTGTTCGATTACTCGTACATTTTATGTATTCAGCAGGATGTATTAAAATGTAGGAATTTACCATAATAGGTATATGTTATATTAGCATGAGAAATTCACATTGGTATTATTATAGCTAGTACTTCTAGTTTTTTTTTATATCAATCTGACGAAAAATTGTATTTGAGAAAATTATGGTTTTGACCTAAAAATAGGATATTTCTATATTCTCAAATAGCTATCTAGAAATATTTTCAGCTAATAAAGTATCATTTTCGAATATCATGACTAAATAGTTTGTAAGTATCTTTCTATCTATTTGAACCGTATCTTTTGACCAGGAAGGTGTAATTTGACAAAATTGGATTATTAGTTTTAAATTAATTTTCTAGCTTTTCCAATATTTATTTAGAAATAAAAATTATTTGATTAATAAATTACATTTTCTAAGATAGTACGAATAGTTTCTAAAAAAGGTTCATAAACATTTTTTGGTATACTTTTGTTATTAAAAATTTCTTAGTAAACAAAATTCCTTCAAAAATCAATCCTTAACTGTGGCTAGTCATAAGTTCCTATTTCATGTGATTCTGACCTCATCATATCGATCCTAGGCTAATCGGACTATCCTGGACGCAATGGTAGTATCGGTTTTACCAGCAAAGGACCCCAGGCAAGTACACTTTCTGATTGCTTTCGATTCATAGTAGTCTTTTCATTTCATGTTTACATATATGTCTTGCTGCTTGTTGACACGCTCGTCACACGGAGTAGTCGGGAGGGGAAATATCTTAGTAGACATGTGGAGTACCTAGAACTATCCCATGAGTCTATTCTTGAATGATAGCAGCTGTACACGACATGTGCAGGGTGTCAGATTTACCTCCTAGCCGTTCACATGTCGAAACAGATATTTTACACCACATAGGTAGTTGTATTTTATTTTATTTTTCCTCGTCTTCTCTACCATGCCATGTCATCAGTACTTTCTAGTTTTCATATCTCATATGTTATTTTTATGTCTTGTTAATTCTATTGTGTTCTCGTATTGTCGTCGGTTTGTGTGCTTGTTCCATTCCTGACTGGCAACCAACATTTTTCAGATTAGCCGTGGCTTCTTTAGCATTGGAAGATTCGGGTGTATTTGTAGGCAGAAACCTAGAAATAGATAGCAGTTGTATCATTTTCATAAATTGTAAAACTTTGTATTTCTTTTAATATAAATGTTGTAACTGTTGTAATAAACTTAGAAATGTGAATGAGCAACAAATGTTATATTTTTTGATTTTGAGCATCTTGGCCGTGACTGCGTTCTACCGCCGATTCTGCGACGTAAGCTGGCTTGGACATGTCTCGTATCCGAAAAGCGGGTGCGGGTTGTGACAAACAATTATTTAGAGAATAATTATTTGTCAATCAAAACAACGTACGAGATATATGATTCTAACATACCTCTACATGGACGTCATTAGCGCACTACCCGACTTCATGGGCTGGAGTTTGGGTCGGGCCCAGTTTCGGACTAAATTGGTTCAGCCTGGTCTCTTAAAGTCAAAATTCTAATTAACAAATAAATAAACAATCTGTGGGGGTTAAGTCGCAACTTGGCCTGGTTTTCCTAGTTAGAACCCACCTTTGGCTTGGCCTTCTCTATCATGGCTAATACACTAGTCAAGGCATGCTACTGCACTATCCGTGCCATGATTTCTAGTCGTCTGGCACTTCAAAACTCAACCATGGCTAAAGTCATCTACCGTAATAATTAACTAAATAATTATTTATAAAATTCTAAAATCACCATTTAAATCAAATAAATAAATAAAATATTTCAAAAATTTTGGGAAGAGGAGTTACAGTACGTATGTACCGAGCAAGGTCGCATTACATGCATACCTTATGTAGGCCATTATCCCGTATTTTTATACGGATGTACACCTATGCTTGTACACTTGTACATATGTATATTTATTACATGTAGACATGTACACCGGTACATTTTATACCTATTGACGATCACATGCCTGCTCCAATTTTAAATATTACATATACATCTGTCGCCATGACAAATGTATCCTCTACATGATAGACGGTGATATGATATGATTCTTATTTATTACATCTCTTTTCATTCCATGCTCAGTATGTTTAGTTTGTAGAACCAGTACTTGTTCCCGTCCTGACAGGATAACGTTGTAGGCATACTTTCGGAGGAAGATTTGCTCTGTGATCTTTTCTATGACCCATGCAGAGGACCGGTCCATTGCTCCCGAGGAAGTCCCCGCAGGGAACCTCGCTTGGTAGTCTCGCTTAGATTATTTTGGCTTATTTATTGAACTGTTTAGACTATATCTTGTAGTCACTGGACTTTGTCTCCAGTTTAATACTTTGAAAGTGTATTATTAAGTATGTACTTATTTTACTTTCGTTTATAAATGATGTGTTGTGATAAACCTTTTAAAATGTGATATTAGAACTGTTAGCAGCTTAGATCCTTTATTGTCTATTCTTAGAACAGTTTACTACGCTTTAACCAAGCGTAGGCTGGACATGGCTCGGCCCGGCCCAATAATTTGGGTAGCGAATCATGACAACAACGCTGTTCGTGAGCATCACCCTCGGATAGATTGATTTGAATTTTTGTAGGTGAAGGAGGCTACGAAGAAGTTCCAGTTATGTATGTACAAGCTCACGATGGGGAGTCTATTACACTAGATCGCCTCGCTCGATTTGGAATCCAAATAAATACTCAATACTGCTCTCTATGTGCCTCGCATGTAGAAACAACAGGACACATATTTTTCCATTGTCCATTCACTTGAGAACTGTGGGTGTTCCAATTGCACAAGTTAAATTTGCAAAGAGGAGTCAGTCAAGAGATTGACGGAATAATAGAGGCGATAGGCAATTCTAGAAGGAAGGGATCGAGGTGGTTTAGAGAAGATCGGGTTTTGGCTGGCATCAATGGTATGGCATGTGTGGAAAGAGAGGAATAATAGGATATTTGATGGATTATATACTCCATTGATTGGTATCCTACACAATATTGAATTTGATGTAGGGGTACAATTAATGCGGCCGACATAACCTGCTGGTTGTGTAATATGTAATCTTATATTTATCATCAATGGAATTACCTTTATATATATATATATATATATATATATATATATATATATATATATATATATATATAAAGGTATTCCATTGATGATAAATATATATATATATATATATATATATATATATATATATATATATATATATATATATATATATATATATATATATATATATATATATATACACACACTAGCACGCCTTCTATCCCTCAAAGCATTTGGCGATAATTCGGAATTTCAAATTGCTTCTTATTGGAATATTTGGGCCACTTGTGATCTATAAATTGTTCATATTTGGGCCACTTGTCAATTCTCATTCCAAATACTCATTTTTCTGGTGTTTGATACAATATTTACTTCGTGTATCTTATGGTATTTTTGTACAAATATTGTATCATGTACCATGTATTTTATGTACATATATAGAACTGTCAAAACGGGCCAGGCCCGTTGGGACGGCCCGCCCCGCCAATAAAAAAGTGGGTTGGGCTATACATTTAGAGGCACGTTTCGCAGCGGGCCTCGGTGGGTTGGCCCGTGCGGGCCGCAGGCTTGGGCGGGGCGGGCTAGCCCGCGGGCTTGCTGCTGTTGTGTAAAATACTAATATGAAGGCTGATTGGTGCTGTTGTTGTGTAAAATACTAAAATGTAAATACTAAAATGTAAATGTGTTAGTGTAATAAGTATATTAAGCCACTACTATTTCTAACCAGCCGCAGCCGGCCCTAACCCTAATCTAATTCATTCGGTCATTCCTATTTCTCTCCGCTCGGCGCTCATCCTCCTTCCTGAGTACCTCCTCTCTCCTGAGTCCCGACCGACTCCCCGAGTCCGACTCGACTACCCGTCCCGACCCCGAAGGCCGACTCCCCGAGCGACTCCCCGAGTCTGACTCCCCCGTCCCGACCCCGAGCGAGCATCCTGACTCCCCGTCCGACTCCGAACGAGCATCCTGACTCCCGAGTCCCGACTTCCGACCCCGAAGGCCGAAATTGAAAGGTCTCTCCTCTCTCTCTCCCGAAAAATTAAAGAAAAGTGAGATAAAATTTTAGGAATTTTATAATTTATTGCTTCAAATTAATATGTTAATTTTAAAGAAGTTATTATCATTTCCAATTGCCTATTTGTCTGTATTGGAAATCTGGGAAGGAATATTGGGAAATTTTGATCCTGGCATTGATAGTACCACAGGTTTAGGCGTTTAGCTGCAAATGTGTGGCAAATGCCAAATGGTGAAATGGAGCGGGCTGGCCCACCTGGCCTGCGGACCAGGCGGGTTGGGCTGGGCTGGTATTTTAGGTTCGTTCAAATTGTGGGTTGGCCCGCCCCGCCCCGCTAAATAGTGGGTTATGGATCGGCCCGCCCCGCCGGCCCGTCCTGACAGCTCTATACATATACCTGATATTGGACCACTTTATCTCCTAATGATTTAATTTTGGTTTTCCTGTGAGTGTCTCAAGTGTCATGAACAGATCGCTCATAGGATAATTGATATGTCTAAAACTGATCAATTGACTTGTGTAACTTGATTTGAATTTCATTATAGGGGAATATAATTATACGAAATACCACCTTAGACTCATATATAGACTATTAGCATTGTCATGGACCCGTATTAGACCATGTACATGGTTTGGCATACCGTGGAATTTCCTAAAATAGGAATTTTCTTAAGTTTGTAGTATACCGATGGTATACCACCGGCATACCATACGGATGCTACATGGCACAGTCAACAGTTGTTGTTTGTGTCATCTCCGCCTATTAGACGGTTGTGATAGTAATGGATGGTGGTGTTTGGTGGGGACTTATGATCGATAAGGTGGTAACCATCTAATAGCTAACGCCTCACCCTCACTTTCTTTGAACGACCCCCCCTTTCTCTTTATTATTTCACCCCCTATATTACTCTAGCCTTCTCTTCTCCCCTCTTCTTCATAAGTTGTCGTATAAGTGAACCTTAAACTTGGAGCTGGCCTTGAGGTCTTGGTTGTGGTCTCTGGACCCACCCATGAGGAGGAGGAGGAGAAGACTTAGCTAGGAAAATTTTAAGTATCATGACAAGTAGAGCTTGCACTTGTGGGTAAATTTAATTTTATTGTATTTTAATTCTTTAGATTTTTTTTTGCAAGAAGGTAATTGTGGCGAACGCTCCCACCAGGAATCGATCTCCTGACCACTCGAGCCGCATGCCTCACCACTACCACTAGGCTAGAGGGTCATTGGCTTTAGAATTGTTGTTGCTGGGTTGTATTTATGTTTCTATTATTTTCGTACGATTTGTATTGTGTATCATTAATTGGATTTTGATTGTTATTCAGAGCTTGGAATTTTGATTTGGGACAAGTCATAGGACTTTAGGGATGATTCCTTGAGTTTATGTTAATGTTTTGATCTCAACCCTAGGCTCTAGATTGATGTAGGAACTTTGTCCTAGCTTTTTTAGTTGTTGAAAACCGTTTGGTATATAGTTTGAGTTGATTCGGACACAGAAAACCCATTCATGACTTGTTGTATGCATTATATTAGTGCATGCGGTATACCATCGGTATATCACTTGTGTACTACTGGTATCAGACCAATAGAATGTGGAAACATTCTAATTTTTTAGCAACTCCATAACTGTTATGTGATACAAAATTATATCGACAGTATGTCACTAGTATGCCGCCGACTTGCTGGTTTTAGGATAGATCTTGTTTATATATGTTGTTTCATCTTGTGGGCATATGGCCTTCCCTAAAACATTCCTTAGCGATAACCCATTGTCCCTTAGCCCCTGTATCTAAAAGTTGGATTAACTTTCAAAAGCTTCGCCCTGAACTACCATAGAGTGTTACAGGTTAATTGATTGTTAGGACCCTTTAACTGATGGACTTTTGTGTGATCAGGTAGACCATAATGTTAGTTTAGTTAGAGCCAATATTAGCCATATACCTTGATTTCCTAATTTAGGTTAAAACTCTTGATTCGATAGGGTTCTTCATGATCATATTTCATTAGCTTGAATTATATTATGTGTGCGTGTGTGTGTGTGTGTGTGTGAATTGCATAATCCTGTAGACCATCGAGTCTTTGAGCACAAGTTGCCTCTGATGCCTTCTAGCCGATGACATGTCTGTTTGGTTTGAGGGTGGGAGTTTAGGAGAGGGGAGTCATAGAGGGTTAAATGATAATTTGTTTAGCCTTTTTTATCCATTTTTTCAACCCCAACATCGGGATCTACGAGGGGACGTGATTAGTTTTGTTTTAAAAAAGTCATAAATATCTCTTATTTGTTCTATAAAGTATCATATTTTATTATTATTATTTGTTCAACCTGCTGCTCTGTAGCTTCCTGGCTTTGTCCAGGTGTGTCCTATTATTCTCGCTTTCTCATTTATTACTCATTGTTGATAAGAAAAATCGTCCATGATGCATCTGTTGAGTTGATGTGAAAAAATAATTTCTAAGGTTGATAAAAATGAAAAAAAAAATATGTTGATGCATATGTTGATAAGGAAAAAAAGTTTTGATGAATCTGTTGATAAGAAAAATAATTGGTGCATCTGTTTATAAGAAAAAAAGAGTTGATAAGAAAGTTATTGAAAAAATAATAACAAAAAAGGGTGACATCCTATTGAATTACAATCGACCACGATGAATTTGTTGATAAGAATATGAGATTCAGATGCAATGCATTATTCTCTTTAAATTATAGGATTGCAATCGTATGATGCATCTGATTGGTTCATGATACAATTATCAACTTTTAGATATCTTATTGTTCCATGATACAATTATCAACTTTTACATATCTGATTGGTCAATGATTTATCTGATTGGTCCATGATGCAATTATCAGTTTTTTTTAAAGATTTTTTGTCAATTTTTAATTAAAAACTCAATCAAAACTAATTTTATATCACATATAATAAGAATAGCCGAACCCCTACTCCACTCCATGACACCACCACACCCCTCCAACATAGCCGAACCCCTACTCCACTCCATGACACCACCACCACCCACACCATCATCCTCTCCTTCTTCTTCAACATCATCACAAGCACCTCCATCACCATTACCATCATCAAAACCATCTCCACATAGGGGTGTGCACAATTCGGTATAAACCGAATTAACCGACGAACCGAACCGAAATACTACATTCGATTCGGTTCCAGATAATAAATTTGGTATTCGGGTTTAATTTTCAAAAATTTCGGTTTAAAACGGTTCGGTTCGGTTTTGAAAATAAAAAAACCGATTTGACCGAACCGAACCGAATTTCATTTTGGCTAAGTTAAAAAATTTAACTTACCTGAATTAGACTGTTAGTCTTAGACTCTTAGTCTTCCACGGTTGCACCCATACAACTAGCTGGACAAGAATAACTCCTAATTATTTAGACTCTTAGTCTTCCACCCAAACAATGCAGATGATACAAAGAATAATAACTGAATTAGAGTCATTAGACTCTTAGTCTTCCACTCCTATACAACTAGCTGGAGAGTACTACTGGAGTGGTCGAGTGGAGGACTTTCCTAGGGACTTTCTTTCTTCCCAATGTTTCCTCCTCTCCACCCTTAAATGCAACTGATGGCAGCCACCCCCTTGTTGATTCCCACCCGATCTAAACCAAATGCTCCTCACCGAACGGCCACAGCCACATGCCCTCCCTCTATTTCTCATTCTATAAATCTTCCCCCTCCTCCCCCACCCGATTCCCACCCCTATTCAAACCCACGGACCACGGTGACGGTACCACAAGCCCGGCGAGGACCCACTCTGACGACGACCAGTCCCGGCCACGGTCAGACTCCGCAACGACCAGTCTCGGCAACTAGATGAGCTTGAGAAATTTGAGAAAGGTAATTACTACTTACTAGTTTATTGAGTCATTAGTAAATTATGTTAATATTTTGTTTTATTATGTGTGATTTATAGTTTGTTTAATTGATGTTACATTATATTTCAGATTTGCCTGCTGTGGGAATTGGACCGCTATTATAACACCAAAAACTAATCCTAATGGCGACAGCCGGGAATAGCATCGGAAAAGTCCTCCAGAAGAAGGGAACTGTCATTCTTCCTCCCCTCTCCTTCAAGCTCAAGGTTTGGATCATATATTTATTTTACAGATTCAGCTATTTCTTCAATCGATCAATTCTTCAATTTTTTTTTTTGATTTGGATTATATGTTTGGGTTGCGATTTCAATTCTCTGATGAAAATTCTTAGAACCCATTGAACTTTACAGATTCAGCTATTTTACAGATTTATTTATTTTACAGATTCAGCTATTTTGATTTGGATCATATTTATTTTACAGATTCAGCTATTTCTTCAATCGATTTTTTTTTTGACACAAATAGCTTTCTAACCTGTGAATATAAAGCAGACACTAAGAACCCATTGAACTTTATATTTTGTTTAATTAAATATCATTAGCAACCACCTATTGAACTTTATATTTTATTTTAGATATAGAAAAATTATGCAGACAGAGTTAACTGCAAAAATTTAACCCTACAAAGCTCCAAATAGTTTAAGTACAAATGACTGGTGTTGGACACTTCAGTTTTTTGTCTTTTCAATTTATATTTGATTCATAACTTTGATGAAACTCTTATGGATCTCTCAGGTCACCACTTTTGGCCATCCACCAGATCGAGAACTCCTACAATTAGGACCACAAGCTCCTGAACAAGCCAAGTTGCCAACCTTATGCCAAATTGAGAATTGCATCTTTGACTTTGAGTACTGGTTGGACTAGAGTATTTGTGGTTTTCTTATGCCAAATTGCCAATCTTATAATTATTTGTTGGACATGTACTAGTTGGAGTATTTGTTGGACATGTATTGGTTGGAGTATTTGATGGATTAATCTTTGATGTTTTGAGTATTTCTTCCAACAACAACTTATAATCTTATGTCATGCTCTTTCATTTGTTACTCTGTTATTCTGTTTCATTTGTTGGACATGTACCCATTGTTCTACCAGCAACCTAGTTAGAGTTTACTAGTTTATTTTGTTACTCTGTTTCATTTCAGAATTGTGCATAGCTCTAGTTAGAAGTGAGTTTTGAGAAGAAAAACTGAATTTCGGTTTTCTACTAACAATTCGGTTTTCTACCGAACCGAACCAATTTTTTCGGTTCGGTTTAACATCGGTTTTGTTGTTGATTTCGGTCGGTTCGGTTATAATCTGTATAAATTTTGGTTAATTCGGTTTTTGATATTCGGTTCGGTTCGGTAGTCGAACGACCGATGCACACCCCTATCTCCACACACCACCACAACTACACCACCTCCACCGTCGCCCCCCGCCGTACCGCCATCGCCGTCGTCGCGCCGTACCACCGTCGCCGCCGGCCGCGCGTGCTGCAGCAGTAGCAGCTGCAAACGCAACATCAGCAGTAGCAGCGGCTTTGGTAGCAGCAGTCGCAGTGGCGGCCACCGCGCGGCACCGCGTGGCCGGCCCCCCGTGGTCGGGCACCTCCGACGAACCCCTGGGCAAGCTTCCCCACGCCGTCCTCCTCCTCTCCGACGCGATACTTAGGCGATTCGTGCATTTCGCACGGGATCCCGCCGTGACGCACGAAAATTGAACTCAGATTTGTGTTTCGTCGCAGCGACTTCGTGCGCATTTTTGGAAGATCCGACCGTTGGATCGGCTAACTCTTTGCTCCATCACAATCTCGGTATATACCCCTTCATCCCTCTCAAATTCATCAGTTCATTTCATCGTTTGATACATCAAAATCGGCCACCAAGTTGACATTTTAATTTGAACTGTTTTGGACAGTTTCGTGGAGCTAATTTCGCAGGATCGTATCTTCATCGTCGCAGCTCCATCTAGTGCGCCGTCAGTTCCTATGCATAGCTGGTATAACCCTCTTCCTGCCATTTCAATTTCGTTTTATTGTGAGCACGGTTTGTTGGTCGAATTTGACGCCAAAATTGGCCGTCTGAATTCATAATTTCTAAGTTGTAAAATTCTATTTTTGAACCCGAGACTCCGGATTCAATTTCTGACACCACCAATAGACTCGTGGCATCGTTTTGGCATATTTTTATATAAAGTTTGTTAGATTTGGAGGACGTGGGCCCTGACACGCATTTTGGTACAAAGTAGGCCCCACAGTCCGGGTCAACAAGACTTTTTGACGCCGGCTCATCGGAATCCAATTCTGGATATACTGTTGAGTTCGTATCGTCATTCTGGACTCGTTGACATATAATTTGCTAGGTTTTAGTAGACAATGGTTCCGACACGTATTTCGGTGCAAGTCGGATACCAATATCCGGATCAACGGGTCATTTTGAGATCGGCTCATCGAAATTCAATTCTGGATATATCGTTGGGTTCGTATCGTTATTCTGGACTTGTTGACATATAATTTGCTGAGTTTTGAGGACATTGGCTCCGAAACACTTTTCCGTGTAAATCGGATTCCAATATCCGGGTCAACGGACTAATCTGAGATCGGGTCATCGGAATCTAATTTCGGATATACCGTTGAGTTTGTATCATCATTCTGGATTCGTGGACATATAATGTTAGGTTTAGTGCACTTTATTCTGGCACATTTTTCAGTACAAAGTGGGCCGACACGGACACCATTTTGGTCCGAAATTATCTTTTTGCCCCTGTGTCCAAATTGGACTTATGGATAGGCTATCCTAGCTAATTTGACTATTCTGGACACGTTGGTGATGGGTTTCATCACGACAACATCTGTAGATTTTTACCCTATTATTATAATCTTTATCTTTGTTGTATTTTTTAGATTCATCGATTCTAGTGATTTTACCATCACTGAAATTGATATGTTGACCCTGTAGATGTTTATAGAGACTAGCTTTGATCCTGTTGACCATAGTTGACTACTTTGACTGAACGTCGAAGTAGAGTCAATATTTGACATAGGTTAGACTAGTTTTGACCTTGGTTGACCACAGTTGACTATTTTGACGAAAAGTCAACCGGAAGTCAACCGTAGCCTAAAATTGACTAAACTTGACCGAAATTGATCAGTTGATCCAAAGTCAACTGTTAGTCAACATTAGCCTAGTTTGACCTAGAGTTGACTAGTTGACTAAAAGTCAACTGTAAGTCAATTATTGACCTAGTGTGACTCAGTGTGACCTAGTTTGACTTAGTTGACTGAGTCTGATCTAGATTGCGTAGCTTATACTATAGAATCAAGCCTAACACTGTTGAACCCTAATTAGCTTATATATCTTATCTTTAGGTCTGTGGCATCCCTCTGAGCATCGACCCCATTTGACAGCTCAGGACCGCAGGCGAGTACATTCTCTGATAGTAGTTCCTTATCTTGATATTTCTGTATCCGATTCAGTTATAGTATTTACTTGATTCTCGTCACGATGGTACACGGACTAGTATATACCGGATTCCTGTCTTGAGATGTCATTCTTGGATTTTCTTGGGATACTCGGTACTTGCTTGATCTTGTTCT